>JAJHZJ010000456.1:2722217-3119717 GCA_023548195.1 Bettongia penicillata ogilbyi | reverse complement strand
CTCGTCCCTCATGTTAACTGTAGGAACAGATGTCCCCAAAGGTCATTTGGTGAGGAGTGCCATCAAGCATTCTTAGTTTCAGAGGCCACAGTGAGGAGGGAAGTCACCTCACCATGCTTCAGCTTACCCTATCATCTTACACTGGGAGTGATTATTGATTCCAGTTCTTTGATGATAGCCCATAAAAAAACTGCTGTCTGATAATTAACCTAGCTGGCTCCAAGAAGTCCTCTAGGATGCTCATGTGGTTAGCTCCTTAAAAAAACAACAACAGGAATTTTTATGCCTTTTGTTTTAGCATCATATTTCTTTTTTTAAAATTAAAATTTTTTTTGTCAACAGATATTTTATTTATTTATTTATTTATAGTTTTCAACATTTATTTCCACAAAATTTTGAGTTCCAAATTTTCTCCCCATCTCTCCCCTCCCCCCACCCATAATGCCTTTCTTTCTGATTACCCTTTTCCCTCCTTATATCCTCTCTTCTATCATACCCCTCCCTTCCCTTATCCCCATCTTCTCTCTTTTCTTGTAGGGCAAGATACATTTCTATACCTCATTACCTGTATTTCTTATTTCCCAATTGTATGCAAAAACAATTCTCAACATTAGTTCCTAAAACTTTGAGTTCCAACTTCTCTCCCTCCCTCCCTCCCCAGACATCCCCACTGAGAAGGCAAGCAATTCAATACAGGCTATATATATGTAATTTTGCAAAACACAATAGTCATTTGGTGAGTCATGTTGTATAAGACTAACTATATTTCCCTCCATCCTATCCTCCTTTTATTCTATTCTCTGTTTTGATCTTGTCCCTCCCCAAAAGTGTTTACTTCTAATTACTCCCTCCTCCCATTTGCCCTCCCTTCTATCATTCTCCCCACCCCATTTATCCCCTTCTTCTCTACTTTCCTATAGTGTAAGATAGCTTTTCATACCAAATTGAGTGTGCATGTTATTCCTTCCTTAAGCCAAATGTGATGAGAGTAAACTTCACTTTTTGTCTCTCATCTCCCCCCTTTTCCCCTCCTTTGAAAAAGCTTTTTCTTGCCTCTTTTATGAGAGATAATTTGCCCCATTCCATTTCTCCCTTTCTCCTCCCAATATATTCCTCTCTCATCCTTGAATTTTATTTTTTTAGATATCATCCCTTCCTATTCAACTCACAGCTGTGCCCTCTCTCTATATGTATATGTGTGTATAATCCCTCCAACTACCTAAATACTGAGAAAAGTTTCAGGAGTTACAAATATTATCTTTCCATGTAGGAATGTAAACAGTTCAACTTTAGTAAGTCTCTTATGATTTCTCTTTCCTGTTTAACTTTTCACACTTCTCTTGATCCTTGTGTTTGAAAGTCACATTTGCTATTCAGCTTTGGTCTTTTCATCAAGAATGCTTGAAAGTCCTTTTTTTCATTAAATGACCATTTTTTCCCCTGAAGTGTTATACTCAGTTTTGCTGGGTATGTGATTCTTGGTTTTAATCCCAGTTCCTTTGACTTCTGGAATATCATATTCTAAGCCCTCTGATCCCTTAATGTAGAAGCTGCTAGATCTTGTGTTACCCTGATTATATTTCCACAATACTCAAATTTTTTCTTTCCAACTGCTTGCAATATTTTCTCCTTGACCTGGGAATTTTGGAATTTGACTATAATATTCCTAAGAATTTCTCTTTTTTGGATCTCTTTCAGGAGGTGATCAATGGATCCTTTCAGTATTTGTCCCTCTAGTTCTAGAATAACAGGGCAGTTTTCCTTGATAATTTCATGAAAGATGATGTCTAGGTTCTTTTTTTGATCATGGCTTTCAGATAGTCCCATAATTTTTAAATTGTCTCTCCTGGTTCCATTTTCCAGGTCAGTTGTTTTTCCAATGAGATATTTCACATTATCTCCTATTTTTTCATTCTTTTGGTTTTGTTTTGTAATTTCTTGGTTTCTCATAAAGTCATTAGCTTTCATCTGCTCCATTCTAATTTTTAAAGAACTATTTTCTTCAGTGAGCTTTTGATCCTCCTTTTCCATTTGTCTAATTCTGCTTTTTAAAGCATTCTTCTCTTCATTGGCTTTTTGGACCTTTTTTACCATTTGGGTTAGTCTATTTTTCAAGGTGTTATTTTCTTCAGAATTTTTCTGGGTCTCCTTTAGCAACCTATTGACTTGCTTTTCAGATTTTCTTGCATTGCTATCATTTCTTTTCCCAATTTTTCCTCCACTTCTCTAACTTGATTTTCAAAATCCTTTTTGAGCACTTCCATGGCCTGAGATCATTGCATATTTATTTTGGAGACTTTGCATGCAGAAGCCTTGACTTTTAGGTCTTCCTCTGATGGTATGCATTGTTCTTCCTCATCTGAAAGGATGGAAGAAAATACCTGTTCACCAAGAAAATAACCTACAATAGTCTTATTTTTTCCCCATTTTTGGTTATTTTCCTAGCCAGTTACTTGACTTTTGAGCCCTTTGTCAAGAGGAGGGCATACACAAGGTAACCTGTAAGTTTTCAGTTCTTCCAAGGTGGCACAATCAAGGGAGAGGAGTTTACTCCTCTCCTGACCTGAGCTCTTATCTGTGAGCAACTGCAAGCACTCTGTTCTGCCCAAGATCTGCCAGTAGCATTCCCTCTCCAGAGCCTTCACCAGCTCCACCATGCTAGCGCTCCTCACCCCAGGGCCACCATTGAGGACTGAGATCTAGCTCAGTCACTCAGTTCCCCCAGGGGTTTTAGACTGAGGGCTCCAAAAATAGAGGCTGCAGCTGCAGTTGCTGCTGCAGGCAGGGCCAGACCATGTTCCTTTTTCCCCCAAAGTGAAAATGCTTTCTCACTGACCATTGAAGCTGTTTTTGGTGTTTGTGGGTTGAAGGATCTGGGAACCACAGCTGCTGCCTGGGATTCTGTCCCCTGAGGCCTGTTCCAGTCCTGTTTCTGCTGGTGCCACGTGTCCAAGGCTGGGCTGTGCTTCACTCTAAGCCCAGTGCGATAGACCTTTCCTGTTGGCCTTCCAGGTTTTCTTGGGCTGGAAATCTCTTTCATTCTGTAGTTTTGTGGCTTCTGCTACTCTTTTGTTTAGAGTCATTTTTTCCAGGTCTTTTATCGGCTATGGGTGGGGGGAGAGCTTCTACAGGTCCATCCTTCTATTCCACCATCTTGGCTCCACCTCCATAGGTATTTCAACATCCACATCTAGACTGAATTCTACCCCCTGACAAAAATCATTAAGTAAAAACTTTAGGTACATTAGGTGACAACACATTCCAATTTTAACTTAGTAGTCTTCCTCCCTGTTGCTGTGTATTTTATGTGTTATTATTATGTGTTATTATTTGACCCTTTGGAAGCTTTGGGTTTTTGTTTTATAATTAGAGTTAGATTTTCTTTAAATGATCTTTTCATTTACATTGTCAGTCACATGGCATATATTGTTTTCTTTATTTTGCTTTTTATTTTGCTCTGCAGGGATTGGTAAAACACTCTTAGGTTTCTCTGAGTGTCTCATCATCATTTGTTACTACACAATAGAATTCCCTATATTCATATGCCATGGATTTTTCAGCCATTCTACAATGGATGGGAACCTTCTTTGTTTCTTGCTCTTTACTATGACCAGTTATTCCCCATATGACTGTGAGCTCCTTGTGAAAATGTTAATTTTTGCCTTTCTTTGTGTGAGAAACACAGCTGTGGGGAAGCCTAGGGCTTCCCAGGCAAGGTAAAGGAGTTAGCTTAGACTAGCTTCCTGTGTCTGCTGCTTCCCTGGTAGCATGCCCTTAGGAAGATTTAAGTAATATGTCCCTTAATATGGCTGTGGGGATCACAGGGCTTCGCAGGCAAGGGCAAGGAGTTTGCCCAGGATGAGCTGCTGCCGCCCAGTGCTTCCCTTCCCAGAGTGCCCTCTGGAAGACCCATGTGATAATTCAGAGACCGAGTGGGCAGAGGAAGATGTTTGTTTTTGCCTTTCTCTGAAGGAAGTGGTTATAGGGCTTGCTAGGAACACCCACACTGATGAGATTACACAGTTCTGTCCTTCCCGGTAGAGTTAGGATTAGTTCAAATTCCTCAAATTCTTCACTTTATTCCCTAAATTCCCTCCTTATGTGGATTACATAGTCATGGGATTGAGGATCCTTGTGAACTGTTTGTTACACCCCCTCCTTCTAGTTTCCCCTTGAGGCTCAGATGTGCTTGACCATCATCCTTGCAAAACACGTTATGCATGCTTGTCTTATCACAAGCTCTCATCAGCTTAGGAGTTTTACTATTTTTGAAGAACATGTGTAGAAGCAACACAAGAGCAAAAACCATATCCCTTCTTACATTTTTATCATCTGTGTATAACTTGCTGCCTGACGTAGCAGGCACCTAATAAATCCTAACAACCTGACTGCTGCTTATGACTATTTTGGTGTATCTTGGATATTTGTTTCTGGCTTTGACTTCCTCACAATAGTGAGATTGCTTGGTCAGAGGAATGGACAATCTAGCCATTTTTTTCTCGCATAATGCCAGACTGCCAAGCAGCTAGCTTCTTTCTTTATATCTCCTCCCACCGTGTCACAACTGGACCCTGAAAGTTGGAGACAGTCAACTAGGAAGTACTGTATCTTACCCTTTTAAAAGTCCCACCACAGAGCTCCTTGGAGCAGCCCCTATGGGATTAGGCAGTTGGATCTGTACTTCTCTTTCTTTTTGTTGCCCAAAGATAGTGAAAATGCAGGGCAAAAACAGGTACAGGCAGAAGCAGAAATCTGCATTGGACAGGGGGTCACACTCAGATAACGTCTGCAGTCCCAGCTGTATGCTCGTGGCTGGTCCTGTTTTTTGGATAGTCTTCACAATTCCTTTGGTCATCTGTGCCTTGCAAGGCTCCTCTCTGCTTGCAATCCTAAGTGGCATTTAGCACAGCCCCCAACCCCCATCCCTATTTCCCTGAGACCCCGTGCAGTTGCTGTCCCTAAGGCTCTCCAGCAGATGGCATCAGTATTTTGCCAAATGGTCAGTGTGGCTCATTTGCATCTTTCCTCTTGAAGTTCTTACTTAGCACACAACGCCAGAGATTGCTCGCTATGGTTAATTTTGCTGATCCCCACTGTTCTGTGGAGTGCATTGATCTTCCTGCAGCTCTATGCAGCCCATCGCAGGGGAGGTCAGTTACCTCTTTCCTGAAAAATCTGTTCTGACGTGGTCCCCTTGAGTTCCTTGAGAGAGTGCATTATAGCTAATACCACAGCACTAGATCAGGATGCCCCCAATATGAGGCCATTCAGAGAGTCACTCTTCAAGAGCCTGTGGAAGGAAACTACAGGGATCCTGGTCAACAGATGTTATGACTGCACTGCTGTCCCCCTTTATCCTTCCTTCTTCCTTATGTCCCACTTATCTTACCATAGACTTACTTAAAAAACCTTTGCCTATTCCCATCCTTCCCACCCTCTCTCCAAGGGCTGGTCTCTTATTAGTTTCTGGTATGAGGTACTCCGGTCAGTAGAAGTCAGAAGCAAAGGAAGGCTTGTCTCTTTTAATTTAACCTGGGATTCAGAAATTAATGGTGACAGTACCATGATGAAAATTTCTCAGGTAACATCGCAGTAGAAATTCATTGACAGCCAGCTGAATAGAAGAATGGAAAAGGGAAAAGGTTCCAGGGTAGAGGAAAAGGAAAACATAATGGTTACAAAACCGAAATTAATTTTTTTTGCCGTTTTGCTTAGGGGTATCTCACTCACAACTATGACACAACCTTCCACCTTAGGTACCTGCACCATAGGTTTCTCTTAGTTAGAATAGTCCTTAAAGGGCCTGCTATTTGCATCCTCTACAAGGCTCAAGTTTTTAGTATCAGGATGGTCTAAGATTGAGAGAACTGGTGATAAATTCTGTTAGCTACAGTATATTCTTTCCCTGTAGGAGCTGATGCATCTGATTGAGGCTGGCATTAGGCCAAACCTGCTCCCTGCTAAGTGAAATCTCTGGTACAACCTGGGACTGGAGACAGAAATAATTAATGGGGACTGTGTTCCTCTGTTATGCATACTGGAGATACTAGTCCATGCTAATAACATGGTTTTTGGAGCAGCTTGCTGGTGCAGTGAGTAGAGTCAGGTCTGGAGTCAGAAAGACTTGTCTTCCTGAGTTTAAACTGGCCTCAAATACTAACTAGCTCTGTGACCCTGGCTAAGTCACTTAACCTCCTTTGTCTCAGTTTCCTGATCTGTAAAATGAACTGGAGAAGGAAATGGCCAAGAAAACCCCAAATGAGATCACAAAAAGATGGACATGACTGAAATGATGAACAAATTTATAGCTATATCTATCTGCCAGTAAGAGGTGGTCCTGTTGAGGTTTGGGGTGCTGGGAACCCCAAAATACCAATGTACCAGGTCCTGCTTGAATGAATTCAACACGTCTTCTTAAAGCCAAAGTGAAACAAAGTTTATTAAAGATTCACCATACGTGGTTGACTCTTAAGGAGCCTTGCCATTTGTGATGCTTGTATTGACAAGCGGACCAGATAGAATCTCAGCTTGACAGAGTCTGAGCTGGATTCAATCTAAGCACCTTAATTAAGGCAAGATGGAACTTAAATACAGAAAAGACTGTAGGAGGGTTCTGGGGATGGTCTGATAGTCTAGAGTAATGGGAGGAGGGTTTAGGGAGGATCTTGGGGAGAAGTCCATGGAGAACCTTATTCTCCAACTGGGGTCAAGGGTTTGAAGCTGGAGGCAATCAGGAGCTATCAGACAATGGAGATCTTGGGTGGGAAGCAGGTGGGGCAATCCAGAGATAACAGACAATGGAAGGCCAGGCTAGGTTAAGGGCAACAGATTTGAGTATGAAAGTGCGAAGATTCAAGGGGAGTTCAAGGAGGTTCCCAGAACTGAACCCCATCATTCCAATCTCTGCTTGAAGACCTTTAAGGAAGGAGAACTCACTGCCTTCTATGATAGCCTATTCCACCTTCAGCTATTAGGAAGTTTTTCCTAATATCAAGCCCGAATTTTCTTCTTAGTGTCTTCCATTCATTGCTTCTAGTTTTGATGGGACTAATGGGACAGTGGGACCCCTAAAAAGGAAAAGCCCTTGAATTTTCCCACAAATTTCAGGAACCCAGTCCCTGGTGTTTGCCAGGGGCTTCCATCCCATCCCAATATAATCCTTTCAACTGTCCTTTCACAGTGGCCCTCCCATTCAGTCCAACCTTTCATTCTCTGTTACCTCAAGAACACTCCAGGCTACTTACCACTCCTTAATCCCATAAAAATCTTTTACCTGACACCTTTTCCCTTTTTCTGTATAAAGTATCATTCCTACTCCCAATAAGCTCAGACTCACTAGGAATCTTACCCACCCAGTTGGTGTCATAATAAACTTGCTACTTGGACTGAAAGAAGGCTTGAGTGGTCAAATTCTTTTAAGGCAGATCTGTTCTGTACCTTTGCATTTCAGGGTTCTTAACACCTTTAAACCACATCAGTTCTGCCTTCTAGAGGCAAACAAGAAAAGTTTGTTTCCTCCTGCACATGACAGCCCTTCAAATTCTTGAACTCAGATATAAGGTGCCCATTGAATCTTCTCTTTTCCAGGCTAAATATGCCCATTTCCTTCATTTGAACCTCATGTGATTTGGACTCAAGGTCTTGCACCATCCTAGTTGTTCTCTTCTGGATACTCTGTAGCTTATTAATGTCCTCCCTAAGTGATGATGCCTGGAACTAAATACAATTTTCCAGTGAGAGCTGAAAAATGCAGAGTACTGTGGGACTGTCACTTCTACACTCTTGGAAGCTCCATCACAATCACATTAACTTTTTTTGACTGCCCAATCATACTCCTGATTCACTGTACCCACATTTCAGGCCACTGACCCTCTCTTCCTGCCCCCAGATCTTTTTGAGAATAAATGCTCTCTAATTATACTATCCCTATTTTTAACTTGTGAAATTGATTTTTTTTTGTACTCAAATATAAAACTTTATCCCCATTTTCCGTTAATTACTTCTGTCCCTTGTACTACGTTGTACCAGAGATGTCACTTATCAGGGAGCAGGTTTGGCCTAATGCCAGCCTCAATCAGACATGCCAGCTCCTACAGGGAAAGAATATACTGTAGCTAATAGAATTTATCACCTGCTCTCTCAATCTTAGACCATCTTGATGCTAAAAACTTGACTGCTGTAGAAGATGCAAAAGACAACCCCTTTAAGGAATATCCTAAGTAAGAGAAACCATTTTCACTTTACTTTATTCAGTCTAATGCTTAGCCTACAAAGATCCTTTTGGATCCTGACTTATTTTGCACATGGGCTATCCCTCCTAGCTTTGTGTCAGCAAATGTGATGCAGCCTTCCATCTATGCTTTTATCAAAGTCATTGATAAAAATATTATAACAGTTCTGATAAAAATGTTAATTCTGGATCTTTGGGGGACTCTATTGGAGCCTTCACACCATGTTGACACTGAAAAACTAAGTAGTACTTTTTGAGTCTGGCCATCCAACCAGTTCTGAATCTATCTGACTCCCTTAACAAGCTAAATAGTACTCTTTGTTATACTTGACCTTTTCCCCCCTTCAAGTATAGTATCCAGAAGTTGTTCATAATCTTCCTAGATCCCTTTTAAAGAGACTAGTGTCCAGTAAACACTATTTGCTTGCTGAGGGTATGTCCTGAGTTAATATTTCATAACACTCAACATAAATAAATAGAAATGTGGAAGAGCAGAATAACGGTGAACATCTTCTGTTCAGAGAAGTGACATCTTAATCTCTTATAGGATCACTGCCCTAGAAAGGATCTCAATAGACTCACAGATTTAGAACTGGAAAGAACCTTAGGAGATCACTGAATTCAAACACCTCCTTTTCCCACAAAAAAGGAAGCTGAGACCCTAGTGCCTTGTCCAAACTCACATGGTAACAGCTGAGACTCTAATCTGTACTTTCCGATTCCAAATCCAGTTCTCTGAGTTTGTCTCCAAGAGGCTTTGGTTAAACTATTTTAAGCACATAGTGTTCATTTATGTGTATATATGTGTGTGTATGCATGCGTGTGAGTGTGTAAGTGCATACATGTGTACTCCTTTCCTTCATTACTTTCCTTGATTTCGCAAGACTGAGTATTTTTGTCTGATAGCTTTCATATAAGATTTTCCATTTGTTGCTTTTTGGGGGAATGCCCTAGTTTGTTTCATCAGTGGTGTGTCTGGAATCAGCAATCTTTGAAAAGTGGTGTGCCAAGGTTATGTCCTCAGTCCTTTAGAGATACTGGGACTGAGGATGGTGAATGTGTGCTATGTACATTGGCTTATCACTGTAGATGAGGTGGAGATGGGGGCAAGGTTGGCAGCAGCAGTCAGCCTACATGCCAATGGAGATCTGCCTTCATATCATTTTTGGCACGTGTGCTGTATATTGCCAATGCCTAATTTATGTGAATATGACATTACGAATCTGGCTGTAAGCCTGATTAGTAATAAATCAAGTCTGAATTTATTTGCATGGGAAACTAATTTAGGTTCTGCTGCAAAATAAGGGACAACATTTTTGTTACCTAAAAGCCAGAAGAGAATTTAGAATTCTACTTCTTTTTTTTTTGTGGAATAAAGATTTTTCAGATACGAAAAAAGAAAAGGGGTGATGAGTCACATAATAAATGTGATACTATAATCGTACCATGTTGCTTTTTAGAGTATTGTATTTTAGTGTTTAATTATCTATTTGCTATAAAAACTGGCAGCCTTGGCTTTCTTTTATAATGTAAACAAAACAATATTGTTTAATTCCTTTGCTGCTCATTGCATCCTCAGGAGAAACTTAAAAAATGTTCTGTTGGCTTGTTCAGTTTCTAATTCTATGGATTTTGGAAAGTAATATCTTAGAGTTAGAATCTCCCTCTCCCCCCAACTGAGTGAACTTTCCTTTTATTATAAAGTTTAGGGAATAAATGAATGTTCATTTAAAATTATAAGTTCCTTGAGAGCAGGGGCTGTTTAATTTTTTTTTTAATTTGCAGTGCCTGGCTTGTAAAATGCTTATGGAACTAAATGGAAGCTTCATCCCTGAATTCTTGCTTGCTCTGTCAGTATGAGGGAGACCTTGTTGCACATGAATGGACTTTAATTCCAATGAAAGCTCTTTTTATTTGAGCACCTGCCTTGTGTTCAGAATGGTTCTAATTATGGTAACAGCAATGCTATTCATCAGATCATAGGTTCAGAGCTGGAAGAAACATTAGAGGTCATCTAGTCCAGTGACATCATTTTATAGATGAGGAAATAGATGCCTAGAAACGTGAAATGATTTGTCCAAGGTCATGCTGATAGGAAGGAACAAACTGGGATCTGAACCCAGGTCCTCTAACTCCAAATACATCCTCTTCTTTTTAAAAAAAAATTATTAATTTATTTGTTTTCGGTTTTCTACAATCACTTCCATATGTCTTAGATTTCCTCTTCCTCCCTCTCCGCTCCCTCCCTGAGATGGCATGCAATCTTATATGGGTTCTACACATACATTCTTATTAAGCGTATTTTCACATTACTCATGTTGCATAGAAGAATTAAATTGAATGGGGAGAAACCAGAGAAAACCCAAACAAAACAAAATATAACACAAGAGAAAATATTCTGCTTCATTCTGTGTGCCAATTCCATAATTCTTTCTCTGGATGTGGATAGCATTTTGCCTCAAGAGCCCTTTGAGGATGTTTTAGGTCCTTGAATTACTCTGAAGGGCTGTTTACCAGAAAAGTTCCTTGCACACTGTGGTTGTTACTGTGTACAATGATCTCCTGGTTCTGCTCCTTTCACTCAGCATCAGTTCATATTAGTCTTTCCAGGCCTCTCTGAAGTTTTCCTGTTCATCATTTCCTAGAGCTCAATAGTGTTCTGTTACATTGATATTCCACAACTTGTTCAGCCATTTCCCAGTTGATGGGCATCCCCTCAATTTTCAGTTCTTGGCCACCACCAAGAGAGCTGCTATGAATATTTTTGTACATGTGGGACCCTTTCTCATTTTTTTGATCTCATTGGGATACAGTCCTAGAATCAATATTACTGGGTCTAAGGATATGCACTTTTTTTGTAGCCCTTTGGACATAGTTCCAAATTGCTCTCCAGAATGGTTGGATCAGCTTGGATCATTCCACCAACAATGAATCAGTGTTCCAACTCTCCCACATCTTCTCCAACATTTATCATCTTCCTGTTTTGTCATGTTAGCCAATCTCTTAGGTGTGGTACCTCAGAGTTGTTTTGATTTGCATCTCTCTAATCAATAGTGATTTAGAGAATTTTTTTCATATGACTGTAGATAAGCTTTAATTTCTTCCTTTGAAAACTACTTGTTCATATCCTTTGACCATTTATCAATTGGGGAATGACTTGATCCATCCTCTTTTGAATGAAGATCGAAAAAAGGCCTTTAGAGCTGACAACTAATAGGCCCTTGTGATTGGTGACCTTGAAGAAAAGAATTTTGAATAGCATGGCAGTGGAAGAAAGTGAGAATTGGAGGGAGAAGAGGAATAGGGAGCTAGAGTGATAAAGATATGGAAGCAGCAAATACGGATGATTTTTTCAAAAAAAAATTAGGTAGCTAAAAAGAGGAAAGAGAGCAACAGGGTCAAGCAAAGTTGTTTTTTTTTTTTTTTAGATATAGGAGACATCAATATATTTATAGGCAGAGATGATAGAACAAAAAGTGATAGAGGAAATTATTGATAAAACAAAGGAGATGCAGGAATAAAGAAGACAAGAGGAAAAGGAATTGAAACAACAGTTAGAAGAATTAATTCAGGCAGAGATGAAGTCCATCTCATTCTTTGAAACTGGAGAGAAGGAAAACAGGGATAAAGTCAGAGAGGTTTGGAGGCATAGAGAAATTTGCCATGCAAGGTTATCTGCTGAGAGAGGAATGATCTGAAAATGGGGCTACGTGATTAAGGAGAGAGAAGATTTGGAATAGCTGCCTTAGTGAGTGTGATAGAAATCAGTAAAAAATGACCACAAAAACATGAGAGACAAGTTGAGAAGAAGAAGAAGGAATTTTGTAGCAGCACCAGTCAGCAAGATTTTGTGCTTTCTTCCAATAAATGTTCAGCTGGAGAAAGGAAGTGGTAATTTTTCCAAAACTTTAGGATTAGCAAAATATTGGTTCCAGCTATATGGAACCTTCATTTTCTGGGATAAACAAAGTGATAACTTTAATGCTATTCCATGGGTAATGACAAGGTCATGTTCCATTTAAGATACAAGAGTTTTAAAAGTTTTTGACAAAAGATAGTGTTTATTTCTTTAAAATTGAGATTCTAGTTTTTCAGTCTCAAGTCCTGCTACTAAAATGACTGGATCATTAAAAAACATATAAATAGCTCATATTTATATATAGTGCTTTCAGGCTTACAAAGCACTTTTATCACAACCTACCTGGGAAGCAGGTAGTGCAAATATTATTAACCCAATATTAAATTGAGAAAACTGGTTAGCAGAGGGGTTAATTAACTTGCTTACAGTAATTAACTGACTGCATGTTCTGACTTGTGTCCAGTACTCCATCCATTCACTAAACTCATTACTTATCGTGGATGTAGTAATTTATTTTGTATTTTAGCTGACATTCTCAAAGCATGGTCACTTATGCTACTCTGAATGGTCCTTACAACAGTCCTTTGAAATAGTTGAGATGAGATTGTATTCTCTCTATTTTATATATGAGGATTCTGAGGATTAAAGGTTAAGTTACATGCTCAAGATCACACAGCTAGCTAATGCTGTGTAGACACTAGTTCAGCATACCTTTCTCCTTTCCCTTTTTTTCCTCTCCTCACCCTCTCCATTCCCATTGGGGTTAAGCAGCATTCCTCTCCTGTGGCAGTGGTTTTGAATTTGTGAATTTAAATTTTCTTCTCCTTTGGGAGTCCCCTTAATTGGTTTCTGGAAAAACCCTGTATTCACAAACAGGAATAATGTATGTGTCCCAGTCAAAAGAAAGGCCAAACCCTCCCTAAAGCTTCTGTAGCACTCAAAATCTCTCTGACTGGGTAAACAATGGAAAGTGTTTGAGTGTGAAATTGTACTCTGATGTAGGAACATGAATTTCTTTCCCCTCAAGCTGATCCTTTAGAAATGTCATTTTTTTTTTTTTACTCTATTTCTACATCTCAGTTTCCTGCTAACAAAGAGGGTGGTGACAAGGAGTTTGGACTACAGAGTGCACTTCCCAATCTGCTGATCATTGTGTGTTACATGGACCAGATCTGGTCTACTAGTCAGCTGAATAGTGCAGAAATTCGAGCCTGGGCATGATTTAGGCTTTGAGGTTGCTTACATAAAAGGAGTTGTCATTGGGGAGTGCTCTATTTACAAATGTCAGCCCTTTGCTGAATCTGCGCAGTGCCTGGACAAATGCAGCAACGCTATTTGCTTCCTTTAATACCTCTTTCCTTAACCCTCCCCCGAGACCCTCCTCTCCCTGGGGCCCGTCTCCGTATTTGGGAAAGAAGCGCTGAGCTTAGAATTCCCTTTCTACTTTGGGCTCAGGTCCGTCTGCGATCTTCCTAGTTCGCCCACTCTCCGAGGTGCTGGAAGTAGCGACTGAGCCAGGCTGGGCATGTGTTAATCAAGGCATATATGAGCTCATTGAATGAACTGCCTCTCCTCGGCTCGATGGTGCTGGGATTGTGGGCGGGAGCAGCAGCCCTCTCCTCTCGCTCTATCCCTCCCTCCCCATCCCCCAGCCCTCTTCCATCCCTCGGCTGTGTGTCTGCACTGCAGATGTCTTCCGGCCTCTGCTCGCCAAGCTCCCGCGGCACCTCCCAGCTCTTCTTCGTGGCCTCTAGACCTGCTCTCCTACCCTGAATCTCCTCTTGATCCCGAAGGGGACCTCGGGGCAGCGCAGAGCCACAGCCGCTTTCGCCCTCCAGCAAAGGACCGGCAATCTGACTTCCTTGTTGCCAGGGCCTGGGCAGTTGCGGGGCGAGTCAGTGGAGAGGAGAGGAGTGGATGGTAGCGTCCTCGGAGCCCAAGGCGGTTCCCGATGAGGCAGGACAAGCTGACCGGTTCCCTGAGACGAGGTGGGAGATGCCTCAAACGGCAGAGCGGGGGAGGCGTAGGCAACATCCTCAGCAACGTGCTCAAGAAGCGGAGCTGTATTTCCCGGACCGCACCTCGGCTGCTCTGCACCCTGGAGCCGGGTGAGGATCCCGGACTTCTCGTGCCCCTCACGTGCCTTGGCTCCCAGTTCCCTTCTCAGCCAGAGCCTCAGACACTCCTCACCTTTCCCCATCCCCTAACACATCCGGAAGCCCCAAGTGCTCTCTTACTGCTGCTCACAAGAAAAGCACTCCCCGTACCTGTTTAGTGCCCACCTCCCCCGGCCCCAATCCCCCATGCGTCCTGGGTTTGAAAGTGGCGCTGCATGGTTGAAGGTAGGGTGATACCCACAGGTCTTTGACCCTTCCTTCGGTTTCACTGGTAGCCTGGAGGGAAAGGAGGAAAACTGGGTGGGAGCTTTTAGGATGGTGCAGCCATGGAGCCACTGAATCCCTGTCTAGGGTGGGGGGGAGGTTCAGGGCTTGGCCACATTGGGGATGGGTGGGGTGGGAGGACCGGGCACAAAGATCTGGGCAGGAGTGGTTGGCTAGCCCATCCACCAGCTTCATGAGTGAGAAAGATGGGCGCCTATCATAGCTAGGTACCTGATTGGGTCACTGTTTCTGGTCGTGCTCCTTCCTGAATGTTGGACACAGGAACCGGCTGGGTTTCCGCCTCTTCTACCTTCTCTCTCTCCCCTACCTGATTACCCTGGGCTGGGCACGTTTAGTCTCAGTGTTGGTGACAAGGAAGACTTGGCTTGTTGCTAAGCTTAGAAACTCGAGCCCCTACTTTGTTCCTTCTGCTTCATAGACACCTAGGGTCCCTAGGGAGCAGGAGTTTGGTCCCTGTATCTTGAGGAAAGAAAAGGAGAGGGAGATTTAGGGTCCTGTTTGGTGCTACGGGACAAATAGGAAGAGACTCTTTGGGAAAATGACTTTAGTATTTTCCTAAGGCTTCCAGGTATGTGAGTGCCTCCTCTCATTCAGAGAGCTGGTCTATATGGGCAGCAGATCCTTTGTGTGGGGTCTTGGGGAGCTCAACCGGGGTTGCAGAGCTATTCTGGCTACATCCCTGCTAAGCCCTTCCCCCAAACTGGGTGTGTATGTAAACAATGTGCTTACAATACTTGCTTCCTGGAGATACACAATTCCCGTTGGCTCAAGGGCTCCTCCTTTAAAATAGGAGCCCCTAGGCTGTGGGTGGCAGGTGGACACCAGAAGGTGAATTTTGAAACTCACCTGGCCCTGGAGCCCAGACTCAGTAAGTTGTTGTTCCTTGAAACACACCAGTATGTCTCTCCAGAATTTCAGAGAATTCTTGCTTGAGAGCACTTTCCTAGCTGTGGACATAGTGCTAACCCCAACCTTAGATACAGTGTGATGTAAACTATATGTCTGAAGTTCTGTGATGGGGAAAAGAGCTCTTTCCAAACCTTATGGTTTCTTTGTTTCTCTTCCCAAGCATATAGGTACATGAACATTTCCTGTTTACTTATTTAATTTTAAAACTTTCTTCTTACATTAAAGACAAACATTTTGTTTTTCTCAGGAGTTGAGACTATCAGGTGAAATGCTACTCTTTTCTCCTTTTATTCTTCTAGGAGGGGAAAAAAAGGCAAAAATGACCTGATTTTGGCACCTGGTGCAGATTGTGAACTGTAGTTTCTCAGCTAAACCCTCTCTGACCCATTTTTTTTTTTTTTTTGGCATGGGAGAAAACTGTTTGGGCTTTAATTGTAGTCCCTCTTATTCCCTGCTTGATTTCAGTGTAAAATGGAAATAAACTGTTTTTTTCTGGCAAAACTACATCCATCTAGCAATGCCCCTGTCACTTCTCCAAAATATGAAGGTAAACTTATGTCAGTGGTACAAAAAAAGGAAATCTGTGTCTCAGTGGAGTTAATAAGAGGAGCAGTTTGAGACTTGTATTTCACTTGCATTTCTTCATCTTCATAATAAACAGGGTGACTGACTGGAGCAAACATGTCTCCATTCAGCACCTAGGGTTGGACAGCACCAAGCATTGTACCTTAGAATTCTGTTTGGGATGGATTTTGGGAAGACTGGTTATCCATGCGTTAGGCAGAATGAAATTCTAGTCATTCATAATAGATGAGAATACATCCAACTAAAACAGCAAAATACTTTCTGAAGAAGAAAATTGCACAATCTCTTTCAGTATCATACCCAGTGAATACTTCAGAGATGATATGTAAGCATAGAAACATATGATATGTAAGATATGTAAGCATAGAAACATACTTTAAAAAAAAATTTTTTTTTTAGAGCTGGAAAGTAGGCTGAGTGAGGCCACTCAGTACAGTTTTCTCATTTTATACATGTGATATAAGGGAGGTTAAATGTGATTCCCAGAGACACACAGGCATAAGGGGAGGTAGTGTTGTATAGTAAAAACAGCATTGGCTGTGGACACAGAGGGCCTGGGTTCAAATCTTTTTCTTCATCTGACCTGACCTTTATGACAGTGGATAAATTACTGATTCTGTCTGCCTGGGCTTCAGTTTCCTCATCATAACATGAGGAGGTCAGAGTGCATAGGCACTGATGTCCCTTCTACCATGATCTATGATCCAGGGGTATGCATATGCATGTGTGTGTGTATGTGTGTGTGTGTGTGTATGTGTGTGTGTGTGTGTGTGTGTGTGTGTGTGTGTGTGTGTGTGTTTCTCTAACCTAAGTCTACTGACCTTAAATTCAGTGCTCTTTCTCCTTATGTAAGGCAAGGGTCCTTAACTTTTTTGTATCATGGACTTCCTCTGCATTCTGGTGAAGTTTATGTATCCTTTCTCAGAATGTATTGAAAGGCATAAAATAAAACAAGTAGGTTTACAAAGAAGAGTAATTATATTGAAATGCAGTTATCAAATAAAAAAAAAGACCCCAGGTTAAGAACCTCTACCATGGCTGATAGCATGACTAGCACAGATGCCTTGAAAAATAAATGCCAATGTAGTCCATAGGATTCTACACAAACCACTTGAGAAAATCTTAGCACAAAGCTGAAATCTGAGCTTGATGTAAGGCAAAACTTCAACAACCAGAGCTATTCAAAAATCTTTCTCAGAGGATTGTTTATTTCCCCTTTTTAGAAACCTTGAAATAAAGACTGGACACTTGTGAGGCATCTTGTAGAAGAAATTTTTTGTTCAGATGTGGGTTGGATTAAGTGACCTCTCAGATTGCTTCCAACTCTATACTTTTCTGACCTATACACACAAATACTCCATACCTGTATGTAAGGCAAAACTATACTGGACTTGGGATAATTCTGATGTAGTTTTTTTCCTTATTTTTCACCTATATAAATATTCTTATCTTTTTTTGCTTAAGATAGGCCCCTGAATATCTTTAATAAATCAAAAGAGTCATCCCTAGCCACAAACTAATGAAGGTAATGTGGAAAGTTGATGGCAGACAGTAGCTCAGAAATTCAAAATGTCACCATATAATTGGTTTTCAATTTGCCAAAATGAACATAACTGTTAACATTAAATACATAAATCAATAGAACTTTTTCATTTTATCTTTAAATTCCCAAATGGAGTATCTTTTGGAAGGTGATTAAAATTGACAAGTACTAAGTTGTTAGCAAATTGATTTTATATCTAGAAGTAAATGGACTATAGAGCAGCCTTCAGATTTGATATTATATTTTAAACTTTTCCTAATGAATTAGAAATTCATTTAAATCACAGTAATATATACTTTAGTAAAGGATTTTCACATTCAAAGTTCTAAATGAATATTACAAATTTTACAATCACACCTTCCTCCATTGTATTATCTCAGTTCCTTACTTATAGAAACTGAGTTAGAGAGCTATATCAAAGCTCATCCATCAGTTGAAATTATAATTCAGTTCTCTCAGCTTTATACCTGCAACAGTTATCTAATTATCTGAAAAATAAGGACATCAATGCAGATATTATTTTTTAGAATGTCAGAATAACATGATGCAATGGAACATTTTACAGAGGGGAGGGTAGTATCATCCCTACAGTTTTTCACAGTTCATCTAGAATTTGCTCATTTGTTGTTCCATGCAAGGCTTTAAAAAAATTATGTTGGTAAAGTCTGTGAATTCTGTCCTGTTTTAACCATCAAAATTGTTCTTCTCTTTTTTATTTCTAACATCAGGTACTTTCAGTGGGCACTGATGAGTATCATTTGGACAAAAGTGATATCATTATTTGCTCATTTGATAATTATTCTGTCATATGAGTTTAATATCCATTTGAAATCTTTTCAATGAGCTCTGATGTCTCCTTCCATAAATAATATAAAGCATGTATTTTTCTTCCAGGGGTTGACACGAAGTTGAAGTTCACTCTTGAGCCATCTTTAGGTCAAAATGGTTTTCAGCAGGTAATATTGTAAGGTGTTTATGAAGTGTTATCTTATTTCAGGGTATCTGAAGCTATATGCAGTGGTATCTCAAAGTTAGACTATTAATTGCTACTTTTATAAACAGGAGTCCTAAATGTGTTGTGTAGTTTCAAGTTTTAATAGTTTTATTGCCTAGAACTGCACTAAGGAATTTTAGACTCACTGTATGTGGGTATGTATTCACACACATCCCCAAAGTCTTAATATAGTTTTAAGCATTTGCTTTCTCTCTCTATCTTTCTCTGTTTCTATCACTTTCTATTTCTCTCTGTCTGTTTCTCTCTCTGTCTCTTTCATTGTATTGTTATTTCTGTCTCTCTGTATATCTACATATATGTGCCAGTGTTTTGGTTTTCTACTAAAGTTAAAATGGAAAAAAAAATATGTATACACACGCAGAGCCAGGTTTTATATTTATAAATTTTCCTTTCTTTCTGTCCTTTTAAATGATCAGTTGTGAAGTTCTTCACTGATACAGCAGAAGATACACACATAAATACTTATATCCAGATATGTATATATGTTCCTATGGTGGATTCATTTTGATATTCTTCTAATCTTCCTTTTTTTTTTTTTTTTAGTGGTATGATGCACTCAAGGCTGTAGCCAGACTTTCAACTGGAATACCAAAAGAATGGAGGAGAAAGGTATGTGGAGGATTTAAAAAATTATCACTATCTTCATTTTTTGAAGGGGATTTTGAAATTCCTTGGATTTCCAAAAGGAAATTCTAGCTTGGCAGCTTAAAACTTTCTCCTTTGTATATCCATGATAATCTGGTTTCCAATAGTCATAATTGGAAAGGTTATTTTGAAACCTTTTTAAAAAAATTAATTAAATTTATTTATTTTTAGTTTTCAACATTCACTTTCATAAGCTTTTGAATTTTAAATTTTCTCTGCCTCTCTCTTCTCCTTCCTCCCCAAGATGGCATGCAATCTGATATAGGCTCTACATAGACATTCTTATTAAACATATTTTCACATTACTCATGTTGTAAAGAAGAATTAGAACAAATGAGAGGAATCACAAGAAAGAAAAAAAAACAACAAAAAAAGAGAGAGCAAATAATATGCTTTGATCTGCATTCAGACTCCATAGTCTTTCTCTGGATATGGGCAGTATTTTCCATCATGAGTCTTAGATCCTTGCATTGCTGAAAAGAGCTAAGTCTATCAAAGTAAGTCATCACACAGTGTGGCTATTACTGTGTACAAAGTTCTCTTGCTTCTGCTCATTTCACTCAGCATCAGTTCATATAATTCTTTCCAGGTTTTTCTGAAGTCTGCCTGCTCCTCATTTCTTATAGCACAATAGTATTCTATTACATTCATATAGCACAACTTGTTCAGCCATTTCTGAATTGGTGGGCATCTCCTCAATTTCCAGTTCTTGGCTACCACAAAAAGAGCTGCTATAAATATTTTTGTATGTGTAGGTCCATTTCTGGTTTTTATGATCTCTTTGGGATACAGCCCTAGAAATGGTATTGCTGAGTCAAAGGGTATCACCTTTTTATAACCTTTTGAGCATAGTGGGACCTTTTTTTTAAAAAAAATAACCAATAACCTCAAAACAGTCATTTATCAGAAAGGCACCATAAAAAATGACAATAACAAAACATTTCTCCTGTAAACTTGGGACACACCCTCTCACAGATACACCCAGCATTAGCAAGAAGACTGGACACAGCAAAATATATTGGGAGTGAGATGCACACATGGCCAGGGTAACTTGTACCCTTAGCATATGTCTTGTCAATTTTTTTGGTATCCTTGTTTCAACTCCCAATTGCTAGGGCTAACTCTCTTTTAAGTCTTTGCTGCCAGAAGACACGTTCTTCAGAGTTGCCTTAAGTAACTCTTTTGGAGCATTTAAATTGATTGATCCATGGCCTCACTGATGGGAGTATTCCTTATACCTGTGCAGTCCTCAGTCTCATGTTTAGCTTTTCTTCTTGTTTGATTCTTTTTCTTGTCCTTCCATAAATCCTCACAGGGAATCTATACATCGCCCTAGAAGCCTTCCTTTGAATACTAGTGTTACATTTGGCGTACCCATTTATAATCATTCACTCTCATTATATGACTGGTTTACCTCCTCTTCCAACCTTCTATGTCCTTGACGATGCCATTTATGCCCCATCTTGCATATATCACTGCTGGTAAATTGTTACTGCCAGTTCATATTCACCATATGTGGAGCATTAGCTTGCTATACATTTAACTTTAATAATGATAATTTGAATGTGTAGAAGAGTTTACCATGAAAGGAATCACTATGAAAATTATATATGGAGAAAAATAAAAATTTCAGTTGCTCAGGTAGTCCAAGGGATAAAAATATAGTAGTTTCTCAACTATCGATGATGAAACTTTCTGTCAGCAGATAGTGGTGAGGACAATGTAGATAAAAGAGTATGGATATAGAACATGAGTTCTAGCGCTGGTACTACCTTTAAATTCACTTTGTCCTTTGGACATTGCATACCTACTATCATCCTGTTTCCTCATCTGAAGTGAAGGGATTGTGATCACTAAGGTTTCTTCCAATGTTGATATTCTATGATTTTAGCTACTTGTATATGCATTTGTGTTATGGTTCAAACATAGCAAACTTTGATTTAAGTTAGACCCACCTCTCTGGGAATGAATCCCTAGCATATTCTCTTTGATTCAATGACACTGGCCTCCTTTGTTGTTCCCCAAACAAGACACTCCATCTCTGGGCTTCTCTCTAATTGTCCCCTGGGTCTGTAATCCCTTACCTCTGTCTCTTGACTTCTCTGGCTTCCTCAGAGTCCCAGCTAAAATCCTATCTTCTACAGGAAGCCTTTTCCAATACCTCTGAATTATAATGCCTTCCTTTTAAAAGTTATTTCTTATTATCCTATGTATAGTTTGTTTGTATATGTTTGTTTGCTTGTTTTCTCCTCCACTGTGAGCTTCTTCAGGGCAGCAATTGTCTTTTGCCTCTGTTTGTATCCCCAGCACTTGACACAGGATCATGTAATAGGCACTAAACAAATATTTATTGACTTGAATGACCAACCCAAATTTAGATGATTTTTTTTTTAGGGCTAGTGAAACCAAATGAGATAGCTACATACTTTGAAAGAGTTCTGATAATAATTCAGGTTTCAAGTTACATTTCACCTACCCTAAGTAGGGTAAACAAAATGATGAATCTAGTAGAAAGTCTTTGTGTGATATTCAGGAGTAAAAGTAGAAACTGTGTATTTTACTTGGGTGTATTACATTTTTCCTAGGTTTGGTTGACCTTGGCAGATCACTACTTGCACAGTATAGCCATTGATTGGGATAAAACCATGCGCTTCACTTTCAATGAAAGAAGTAACCCTGATGATGATTCCATGGGAATTCAGATAGTAAAGGTAATTGTCCTAACATGTGGCTAACTGTCCTAATAGTAGTAGCAAAATAGATCACTGAACCCTTTTCCTAAACAGATTCGATGACTTTGTGGTTGAATGCCTCTGGTTCTTGCTCTCTCATGTCATGAGTTGCTCCTTCATTTTTGGTGTAGCCTAAAAGTTTCTTTATTGCCAATATCTCTTCAATAAAACACTGGCTAAGCCCAGTCTTTGAAAATGCTACTGTTAATAAGAAGTTCTTATGGATTATCACCAATTTATAGTAAAATTATTTTCTTTCTGGAGAGGAGAATGGCTTGTTTGACAATTCTTTATCCCCACAATGTGTTCACCAAGTGGATTTTTGACCGATTATCCAGCATTGGCAATTTCAAAAGGAGAGTTACTTAAAAGTGATATGCCTTTTATTAGATTTTTTTTTTACTTTAAAAAAAACTGAAGTATACCGATAAGGTTATTTTATAGCATATTAGACTTAAATGGAGGTTCAAGGATAGATGTTCAGGTCACGATATTTGTCTGGATGAGTTGGCATAGTTAATTATACTTATCATAGCCATGGTGCTAATACAGCCAAGGTCATTGGTTGGATTTTGGTTGGACCAGTTACCTTTAGATTACTTCAATGTTCCCCTGGCTACCTATGCTGGAAAAAGAAAGGTAATTGATTCCCAGGAGCTGGGAAGCCATGTCAGGGATAGGAAGGACCAGCCGGAAGGGTGTGGTTGAGTAGATTAGTACAAATCCTACTACATCTTCAGCACTGAAAAAACACCAAGTAATATTTTCTTTGGGAGCAGTTAGGTGGTACTGAATATGAAGTCAGGATGATGAGAGTTCAAATGAGGCTTCAGACACTTACTAGCTATGTGACCCTGAACAAGTCACAACACTGTTTGCCTCAGTTTCTTCATCTGAGCTAGAGAAGGAAGTAGCAAACAACTCCAGTATTTTTGCCAAGAAAACCCCAAATGAGGTCATGGAAGAGTCAGACATGACTGAAATGACTGAATGATAATAAATGTTTTCTTCTGATAATGGGTGGACCAAAAGCCTTGTCTTTACATATGGAGGGCAGCTAAATTGTAAGAATTAGGAAGTCTTTGAATTCAAGGTTATGTTGGAATTCGTATTAATGTTTTTGTTGGGGTCTTTTGACTCTAGAAGTTGAATAGAGCTTTGATACACATGCAAATATGTATATGCTTTCTCATAAGTAGGCAGTAACAGTGGAAATAAATCTACCACTCTGACTTATATTTATTGGCACACTTTTGTCTAGAGGAATATTTGTTCTGTGTCAGGCAGAATCCTAAATTAATCATTGATGGCATTTACATTGAATTGTGTGATTAAAAAAGAACCATATACATTATGCATGATTCAATTGTGCTTTGAAGCTAGAAAGCTTGCAGGACAGCGATAAGCTGCTTTCTTTTTGCTTAACTTATAAGTTAAAGTATTACTCATTTTGCAAAAGAATTTTAGTACTAGAATATATGAATAAACTGTCTCAGTTCCTGAAATAATTTCAGGAAAATATACTCCCTGCATAGTAATAATCATAAATATTACCTTTATTAAAAATCAAAAATGAAGCAAATATTTCTTCCATCTGTGCTCAGTTGATAGTGAACATAATGCTTTTTCTCTCCAAGAGGGCACCTAACACGAAGACTCTATTTTCCACGCTATTCTTATGGTTTTTTAAAACAATTGCTTATTTGGAGGGCTCGTATCTAGCTTTAGTATAAATTTAGTAGAAAGAAAAAAATGTTAATATCCATCCTATCAAAAAAATTTGTCCAAAGCTTGGCAGTAAAAGCATACAGACTCAGCCTGGCTGTCCTCCTTTTAGATAGCCATTGTTCAAGAAGCAACAACTCCTGTGAAGTTGGGGCTTTAACATCTGGGCATCACTACCAATACCATCACCAGCCAGCCAACTGCCAATGATGGGCAGGTAATCCAAAGAATCCTAGTCATCTTTGGCTCTGTTTCCAGTCCAATCCTCCAGTCATTATTTAAGGGAGCAACTCTTGTGGATACCAATCTGGCAACTGCCTCTGTAGATGCTGCTGCTCCCACCAATCAATCAATCAGCAAAGATTTTTTTTCCGTGTCTACTATATGCCAGGATTGCCAAAGTAGCAGAAAAAAAGTTCTTGACCCCAAAGTCCTTGGCCCTGTCTCATGCCTCAACATTTGTAACAGATAGGGTTTTAGATACATCACTCTCTACTTTGTTACTGGACTGTCAGGGCCACTGGACCTTTCCATTTGACTTGCAATCTAAGTCTTCTATATTTTGTTATCTCTTCCTGTTAGAATATGGACTCGTTGGCAGTATGATTGGTTTTCTATTTGTATGTCTAGTAGTTAGCAAAGTGCTTTACCCAAACTAAGTGCTTAACAAATGCTTTTTCATTCATTCATCCATTTATTCTTCCAATATTTGTAATAGTAATACTGAAGGAAGGGGGACAGAAGCCTAAAGGCCCTTTGAGTCGGAATACATAGGAGGAGGGTGAAGCCAATTCTGGTAGTTTGGGCCTGAAACCGTAGGAATCTCCTCCATTGCCTGCTTGAGCAGCAGTCAGGGACAGCGTTAGCCTCCATAGAATGCTGTTAAAGGACTCAGAATGATGTAGTACATGCCTCTGAACATTCAGAGTCCCAGCAGGAGACAAGGGCAGCTTGGTTCTACCCTATTTCTGCTGCTGCTGAGTTACGATGAGGGTCTGAAGCAGATATGCTTCAAGTGGATTTAGAAAACAAAACACAGGGGTAACGATCATGATCTCAGACAAACTAAAGTGAAAATAGATCTTGTTAAAAGAGAAGAGCAATTATATTATGCTTAAAGGCATCATAAATAATTAAATAGTGTCAATATTTAATAAACATAAACCAAATGGCATACCATTTGTATATTTGGAGAAAAACTTAATCGAAGGAAGAAATAGCAAAATTATTGCGGATATCAGCGTACCTTATTCAGAATAAGTCCAACAACAATAACCAAATAGAAACAAATGAATAGAGTTTTAGAAAAGTTATTTATGATAGATCTCTGACAATAAATGGGAACAGAAAGAAGCATTTGACAGCTGTTATAGTACTTTTATAGAAACCGACCTGATGCTAGGATATGAAATCCCCATAAACCAATGCAGAAAAACAGAAATACTAAATAGTTCCCTTACTGATACTACAGCAAAATTAAAATTATAATCAGTAAAGGACATTTGAAGAGAACATGGAAGCTTGAGTGAAAATGAAATGATTTAATACTAAAGATGGTGTGGGTCAAGGAATAAATCATAAAAAGAATGGATAATTCCAAGAAAATGATGTACCAACGTATACGTTTGATTTGCTTGAATATACTTATTGGTTCCAAAGAGGCCTTTTATTTGGTGGTGATGGAAATGGAGGCAGAGAGAAGAGTAGTGGAGAGTGATGATAGTGGTACCCAACCCCTCTCCAAAAAACCCCCCAAATCTCAGAAGAACATCAATGAATAATTTAAAAAATAAAGAGGTTCAGAAAGGGACATAGATAAGTAGGATAGTTTAGCTATTACTATATTAAATTTCTAAATTGCTATATAAAATTTTTTACATACTTAAAAATGAAAACAAGTTATCCCTAACCAAGAGTCATGATTTTATATTCGGTTCTCTAGTTCTGTTCTTTATAATGGAAATGTTCATGTTTGTTAAGATCAATCAAGCTGTGAGGCAGCTAGGTGATAGGCCCTGAGTTCAAATCTGGCCTCAGACAGCTGTGAGACCTTGGGAAAATCACTTAATCCCGATTGCCTTGCCTTCCATCCTCCAAAAAAAAAAGAGATCAGTGAAGCTCAATTTTTTTTAACTTAAGGAAAAAAAATAATGTGTAAAAGTTTATGTGTAAATACTCCAAAAGATATTAGATTATGCCTGAATGAAATCAAACCATAAAAGTGTAATAGAGGCCACAATAATAACATGTTTTTTTTTTGCATAAAGTATCTACGTATCTGTGTTTCTATGTGCCTATCTTTGTATCTATCTATGTATGTATCTATCTGTCTCACTGCTGAAATCCTGCTAAGTGTGGAAGTAGCTGATCGCAATTTGGTAGCTTGGAAACATCTTGGCACTAATAGCTGTTGGAGAAACTTTCTGTAAGATTATGTTAAATTGTCTGCCCTGTTCTCTCCCTTCCAACCTTTCCCTCCCCCATTTTAGGATCTTCACCGGACGGGCTGCAGCTCATACTGTGGCCAAGAGGCAGAGCAAGACAGAGTGGTGTTAAAGAGAGTTCTGCTGGCTTACGCCCGATGGAACAAGTCTGTTGGGTATTGCCAAGGCTTTAACATCCTGGCTGCGCTTATCCTAGAAGTGATGGAAGGAGATGAAGGAGATGCACTCAAAGTGAGTCTATCTACTCATGGAGAAATCCATCCTTGAAAGAACAGAGGAGCAGTCAGTGACAAAATCTGGTTGGATTTCCTAGAACCTTTCCTGTGATTTTTTTTCTTTTAGGATTGGGGGAGGGGCTGAGTTTGCCTAGAAAAAAGGCTTGGAAGTGAATTCTTATAATCTATGTGCAGAAGAAAAATCTTGTAACTTTTCTTTTAGTTATTGAAAAACAAATGTATTTGTTTGAGAGAATGCTGGAAAGATTTTGAGGAGTTTTTTGGTCACAGTGTAGAAGTAGCTCTAGCAGTTTGGGTATATTGATGTTGTTAGTAACTCGTTAGCAGTGCAATTTGTTCATGAAAAGTGAAACACTTCAGATGTAGAGATGGTAGCTGCTTGATTTATTTATTTACTTGTTCATTCATTCCTTCAATCTTTCATTCATCTGTTTATATTCGTAAGGGTTTGCTAATGAATGGTAAACCTTTCAAGATTCTTCTGATTTTGACATTTGTTTTTTATGATATGAGGGATGCTTCCTCAAAAAGTACAGTCATTGGCAATAATAGTCTATCAGCTGGAAGTCAATAACCTAGTGATATATTCAATTATGAATAATTGCAATGTGTGGTTACCATACATTCCTGCTAGCACAATACACGTCATATTGGTATTAACAACTGACTGCCTAACATTTAGATCTATATTCAGGTTACATGAGTAAAACATCTTGTTCTCTCTGACCACTCAAGGAAAGAACTTTGAAGTTATTTCCTTCTTATTAAAAAAGATGCAACAGTGGCAAGTCAGATATTTGAGTTGAAAACATTTCAATTTAGAAGCAGTTATGCTTCCTTGTTTATCAGTGGTTAGCCAGTTTATGGGTATATTTTTGTGTGTGCAAAAAGAGAACTACTCATTTTATGGGGTTGGATAAGAGATTTAGAACAAGGCAAAACAGGATGTCTGAGGGTAAGAGAGAACAAAAAAAAAAAGTTCCAATGGAACAAAATTAAGAGAGTGTGTTTTAATCAGAGCTGTGCTGGAGCTTACTCAGATTGTAAGGGATTGTTAAATTTTCAGTGTTGCCATTTAGACCTTGGAAATCTGCCAACTCTGCCAACTGGAACTTGACCTATTGTTTTGTTTACTTTCTAGGGGTGATGGAAAAAATGTTAACAATACAGATCAAACCTAAAAGTGTGCGCACGCGTGTGTGCGCTCATTTTCTCAGAGAACCAGTTGTTGAACCGATGCATTCCTGGTTCTGATCATTTTATGAAATGTTATCTATGTTATGCAGTAGCCCAGTGCAAGTGGGAACTTACCAGAGTGGAGTCAGAGCACCTAGGTTCATAGAGTGCCTATGAGTCCTTGCAAAAATCACTTAACTTCTGCAGGACTTAGTTTCCTTATCTGTAAAAAGGGGGAGGTTGGCCTCCATAACTTCTAAGTCTGTAAGGTCTCTTACAGTTCTAAACTTGAGGCTCTGTGATTTGAAGACCCAAACTCACAGATGTAGAGAAGAACTAAATAAATTTGAGAAACCTAGTATATTTAAAATTTTTTCCACCAAAGGAAATAAGATGACATACACTGAGAGAAAATGTTCTAAGTCCTTGGGTCTTTATGGACCTTGTGACTAGAGATGTAATACATAGTTGTAATAACACTTCTGAGGAAAAAAAGGCAGATGCATATAGGTTTTTAGCAAATGCTAATTTGCCTTTAAAGTATACATTATCTTCTTACAGCACTTGCCAGGCAAAGGTAAGTTTATTGGATGAGTGCCAATTTAATTATTTTTTCAGCTGCTGGTGCAAGATTTCGGTTTTGTGTTACTGTTTATTTTTGGCATGACTGCTAGGGACAATTGGGGTCAGTTTCCTTCTTAAAAATCTTTATTTAATGTTGACATCATAGTTCATATATTAAGATTTTCAGGTTCAGTATGAAAGTAAGTGTGCCGATGAAATATTGTACTTCTACAGGTATCATCATATTCTACCTAAGATATTTAAGTAAGAAATTCCATTTTATTATAGGAATGAAAAGAAACAAGCTGGTAAACAGAAGAATGTCTTGAATTTTATATCTATATCTATATATCTTACAGATATGTATCTGTATGTGTGTATATACATTTTTATAAATATATACACATGCAGAAGTGTGTATGCATACATACATACACATATGTATGTATGTATGTGTTTTGACCATAGACTAGACCCATGAGTCGTTGGTATAAGGAATTCTTGATAAGGAAGCTGTCTCTACCAGTGTAGTTCAGCACCTCCCTTGAGACGTAAGACTCCCTAAGTGCTCTGTAATTGAGGTACCTTGTTCAAGGACACACAGCTGGTATGTGTTAGAGGGAGGTAAGATTTGAACTCAGCATGAACTTAAAACCATACAGACCCCACAGTTAGCATGGAAGCTGCTGTTTAGAGGGCAGCAAGACTGAAAGGCAGTGTGATATAAAAGTATAATTAGAATTGAAATCAGGAAGCTGTTCAGACATTTTCAGATGTGTCCAACTCTTCATGACTCCATTTGGGGTTTTCTTGGCAGAGATACTGGAGTGATTTGCCATTTCCTTCTCCAAATCATTTTACAGATAAGGAAACTGAGGCAAACAAAACGGAGTTAAGTGACTTGTCCAGGCTCACACAGCTACTAAGTATCTGAGGCCAGATTTGAACTCAGGAAGCTGAGTCTTCCTGACCCCAGGGAGACCTGGTTTCAAAACCCACCTCTGACACTTAGTAGTTGCATCACCCTGGGCCAGTTATTTAACCTCTCTAAGCCTCAGTTTCTTCAATTGTAAAATGAAGGGTGTGGACTACATTATCTCTACGATGCATTCAGCTCTACAATGATGATTCTGTAAATTCTATGTGTTCAAAAGTTTCTGTGATGTGCAGGGATGATCTTAGTCAAAATTTATTTATATCACCCAATGGCCTCCTTGGAGTCCCATCAACTGAGGCTTATCCTCTTATCCTGGTACCTTCATGTCCCTGGTCTCATCCTGGAGCCTAAATTCTCTGCCAAAAGATCCCACTTAGGCTGGTTTTTGTCCAAGTCATCTCAGGCTTCAGTCCAGCTAATGGAGGCTTTTCACTGCCATGTTTCCTCCACTGAAGTTTACTCTTCCTTTATTTCATTTTACTAGGGAGAGTTGTCCTTGCAGCAGTAACTTTCCATAATGGTTTAATCTGTTCTAATGGAAAATCCTAAAGAAGAGACCCTTTCAAGGTCTGTTTTCCTATTTCCAAGGACATATGTTCATTTTAGCAGTGCCTTCATTATACTATATCCCTCCTCTTTCACATTTGTCATATTAAAAATAGTCACTTCCATGGTGAGATTTTCATCTCTTGGCAAGTTGATATTTCTGTTTATCTTTGGTTATTATTAGTTTTAAGGGATAGCAGAATTGTATTAAGCCCTATGTATCATAGTAAATAAAATACCTAATGTGAAGTTAGAATGTATTCAAATCAGTGTCAGACACTTTAGGAGGTGTGTGACCTTAGTGTCTCTGACTCTGTTTCCTTATCTGTATATGTCAAAGGCTATGAGGATCAAATGAGAAAATAAAGGAAAATTCTTTGCAACACCCTCTTTTTTTTTTTCAGAAAACAATATTTTTATATTTAATAAATCATAATATATAGGTATGTGCAAAGGAGTTAAGTGAGAGAAAAGGCAAAATCATATGGCACTGAGGGTTTCTGCTAGGACTTACTGGAAATTGCTTTTGTCTCGTGAAATATGATAGAGTTTTTCAAATGAAGTTAAGATTGAAATCACTCAAGTGAGAAGTCTGTATCTTGTGTTGATGAAATTCAGATTATAAAAAGATTCAGAAAGGCTTTGAGTAAGCCTGATAAACATGAAATTGGTTGTTAACAAAGAAGAAACCCCATTTCGAACTATAGTGGAGGGGAGGTAGCTATGCACAGTGGCATTAAAACCCTGAGTTTCTTGTAAGTTGGGTGGGTAAATCTTGAAACCTGTTTTGGTGGGTAGTATTAGAAAAAAAACTGAGCTTTCTGCAAGGGCTACTGGGAGAGGAACATGTGGTCCTTTCCTTTGATCAAAATGGAGCAGAGTGTTTTATAAATTGTAACTCATTTTCATGTGCATTCAGATTCAGTGGCCTGTATAAAGAGCTGAGAAAGCAGCACACTAGTTTGATTTTAATTATCTGGATAATTATGTTTGTCTCCAGTTATTGCATATGTAAATCACCCTCAGAAAATGTGGAGCTTTTAGAATTGAAGTATCCTCCATAAAGGGATGACTTTGGCTAATGGTATTATTGCCAACTGGAATATTTTCCTCTGAGCAGGAAAGATGCTAGGATGTCAGATAATCAAGTTCTTTTTCATTGGCTCCACAGATCATGATTTATCTCATTGATAAGGTACTTCCAGAAAGCTACTTTGTTAATAATCTCCGGGCATTGTCTGTGGATATGGCAGTCTTCAGAGATCTCTTGAGAATGAAACTTCCTGAATTATCTCAGCACCTGGATACTCTTCAGAGAGCTTCAAACAGGGAAGGAGGAGGTAAAGGTCAATACCATGATGTATCAAATGTCTTGTCCCTCTGATTAAATTGACCAGGTTCATTAGAGCAACTGCCCTTACATGGATCTTTGGGAGGAAGGACAAATTTTACCCCAATCTCAAATTATCCTGTATTCTGTCTATATAGATAGAATTTTTATTTTTGATTTGGTATCTCTAACGTCTAGTGCAATCCATGGCACATAGTAGGCACTTAACAAAAAGGTTGTTTGAGGAATTTTAAATAGCAAATTCACAAATGGAGATGAGATGGTGTGGTCAAGTCAATGCACCACATCATCAGGGTTAGGGGAAAAAAAGCAACCCAGCAAACCTGAGAAATAATGGTGTCATTGGCTTCATCCTTTCAATGATATGTCCATTAAATACATCTTTTATTAACTGTGAAACTTCTTTGTGATTTATGAAACTTTTTTTGTTGTCCAAGGTTGGAGTAGCTCTCATTCATTTCCATTCTGTGTGAATTGCTGTTTTGTATGAGAGGTAGGTAGGTGGCTCAATGGATAGAGCTCTGGGTCTGGAGTCAGGAAGATCTGAGTTCAAATCCAGCCTCATACACTTACTAGCTGTGTGACCCTGGACAAGTCACTTAGCCTGTGTTGGTCTTAATGCATTGGAGAAGGAAATGGTAAACCCCTCCAATGTCTTTGCCAAGAAAACCCCACAGACAGTGTGGTCCGGGTGTCATGAAGAATTAGAGATGACCGAACAACAGTCCGTTTTTAAGAGCTGCAGACATGACAAAGAATCTGTTTTTTGACTAAGTTACAGTGAAAATGCCTTGAAATGGAAATGCCTCTATTTCTTGACTGCAGGTGTTCATTCATAATATATTTATTTTCATTTAACTGTGGCTTGTGGAACCAGCATTGGTCTGAGAGATCTCTTCTGAATTTTTTCATCAGAAACTAGACAGTTTGTGAAGGAAGCCTATCAAGCAAAGATAGATTATTTCAATTTGAAAACCACCACTATCTAGCCTTCCCCAACAGTCCATGATACAAGTGCCAACAGCAGAATGGGCAGTCTGCCAGGAGAATTGGTAACTAGCATGTATGTCCTCCCCCTATCTCATCAAGTCATTCAACACACAGACAGCACCTCTTCTATGCCTTAGGAAGAGGGTTGGACTTTTTTAAACAGTTGTTAACCTCGGCTTATTTTAGAATATGATTGAAAACAGGATATCTAACCTTAAGATTAAAATCTAGAGGAAAATTTAAGACTTTTAAAAAATAATTCTAAGGGAGATGTATGCATATATATGTACATATATGTACACACATATGTATGTATATATCTAAATATAGATTTTTCACTAAAAAATCTTGGTGGTTATTTGGTATCGCTGAAACTTCCTCTTCTTGGTCATTTGATTCAATTTTCCACTCTGGTTTGGAGGGGAGCTTGTAAAAGAAATTTTTTTAGGCTACAGTTGAGAGAAGTTTCATATATAAGAGTTTGAACTAGCTCTCTTCCAACACTAAGAGTCTATGATTTTATGAATCCATTTTAGAAATTTGGGAGAAGCAAAAAAATTTGACAACTTTGGAAAGAGATAGAACGTACAAAGTACATGTGTCTGGATATTCTTTAATCCATCAAACCAGAAGAGACTCAGTGTGTATTTATTCTCTTCCAGGTGGATATGAGCCCCCACTTACAAATGTCTTCACCATGCAGTGGTTCCTGACCCTCTTTGCTACATGCCTCCCTAATCATACAGTTTTAAAGATCTGGGATTCTGTCTTCTTTGAAGGTTCTGAAATCATACTGAGGGTATCCCTGGCAATCTGGGCAAAATTAGGAGAGTAAGTGAGTTTTGCTTTGCTCTGCAAAAGAGATCATGAGATTTGTTATACTTATGCTATAATTTGCCAATGATAAATATAGGAAACACTGAGGATCGTTTGAGCCTTATTCAGTGGCTGTAATCTTCTCACATAGAGTCAATTCTTGATTATTCAGGGCAGTTTATATTTTTTAATGGATTGCTTAAGTCTGCAGGATTCTCCTCTCTCCCAGCTAGCTTTTGGTAGAGTCTGATTCTCAGGATTCTACATTAGATGGTAGTCAGGGGAAAGGAGAGGAGGGGTAACTTTTGGATAAAGTGACGTTTTAGATTAAATGTCAACATATTGTCCATGTGACAAAGTTTAGATAAGATACTCTTCCGTTCTCATCTGTAAAATGAAGAATTTGGATTAGGGGGTCTCTAAGGTTCCTTCTAGTTTTGATATCCTATTCTGTCCCCATTTTCTATTCCCATATAATCAAGAATTGACATAATCATGAAATTCAATACTACTCTCAAGCTGCATTGAGGAGGAAATGGAATACTGTAGTCAATAATAGTATCTTATGGTGCTGTAATATTCCATTACATTCATGTACTAAGATTTGTTTAGTCATCTATTTTGTTTCCAATTGTTTGCTACCACCAGTACAGCTTTGAATGTTTTGGTGCATATGACACATTTCCTTATGTATTTGACTTCTTTTTTTGGGTTCTACACATACATTCTTATTAAACACTTTTTCACATTAGTCATGTTGCATAGAAGAATTAAAACAGATGGGGGAAACTATGAGAAAAACCAACTCAAAACAAAATATAACAAAAGAAAAAATAGTCTGCTTCATTCTGTGTTCTGACTCCATAGTTCTTTCTTTGGGTGTGGATGGCATTTTGCATCATGGATCCTTTGGAAATGTTGTAGGTCCTTGTATTGCTGTGAAGGGCTAGGTTTATCAGATACAGTCCTCGCATACTGTGGCTCTTACTCTGTATATTTTTTCCTGGCTCTGCTTATTTCACTCAGCATCAGTTCATATAAATCTTTCTAGGTTTTTCTGAAGTGCTCCTGTTCGTCATTTCTTATAGCACAATGGTATTCCATTACATTCCTATACCACAACTTGTTCAACCATTCCCCAGTTGATGGGCATCCCCCTGATTTCCAGTTTTTGGTTACTACAAAAAGAACTACTATAAATATTTTTGTACATGTGGGTCTTTCTTTGACTTCTTTGGGGTTTGATCTTAACAGTGAGATGTTTGTGTCAAAGGGCATAGAAACTTTAGGCATTTAAAGATTTTAATAATAACCAGCATTCATATATCACTTTAAGGTTTTCAGGGTGCTGTCTACACATTTCATTTGATTCTCACAACTCTATAAGGTAGGTGCTGTCTATTATTATCCTGATTTTGCAGATGAATACAACAACTTGCTAGGTAAAATGACTTATAGCTTGCTAGTAAGTGTCACAGGCAGAATATGAACTCAAGTTTTTCTGATTCCAAGTTCAATATTCTCTCCATATTATTATCGTGCTGTCCAAAACATATTTCTACATTGCTTTCCAGAGTGGTTGGACTATTTCATCTATCTATATTTAATGTGAATGCTTTCCTCTAGGATTTATTAGTGCCTACTTTTATCATCCTTAGTAATTTGCTGCATGTGAGTTGAAACCTCAGAGCTGTTTTGATTTGCCTTTCTCTAATGATTAGTAATTTCAAGCAGTCCTTCATATGGTAACTAATGACGTGTCATCTTTATATCCTTCAAGGAATGGCTCTTGGTCTTATATATTTATGTTAGTTCCCTCTGTATCTTGGTTATCAGACTTTTATCAGAAATATTTGATGCAAAGATTCTGCACCCCCCTTCCTCCCAACCCATTGGATAACCAGAATGTTTGATTTTATCTTTTTTTTTCACCCCTGTTCCTTGGTTAGTTAAGAATTTTCTCCTTAGGCATAGCTATGAAAGTGATCCAATCTGGTTATCTTCTCATTTTATATTCCCACTTGTCCTTTTAATAACAATTAAGAATGGTACTAGATTATCTAATGCAGCATGTATTACCTACTTGGTTGGATGTCAGCTAAGATTGTGGAAAATCTGTCTGAACTCTGCCACTTGAGAATTTATGTTCAATTGCACATACTGTTGGATGTTGGCTATGGTTGATATGTTGGTTGGTTGGTTTTGTTAAATTGCCTAAAATAAGCCTTTTCCCTCACTGTATTTGGAACACTTTTTTTTGTGGGGAAGAGGCAAGGAAAATATCAAGTTCTATTTACCAATTCAGGATTTTATGGTGCATTGCTCTAGCATTGTACTAGAAGTCAGTCCACCTGTCTTCTAATCCCCTCCTCCCCCTCCCCACCCCGTAGCCGTTGGCCTTGCAGAAGTTATTTAACTCTTTATTTAATCTATAAAGAAATAATACTTTATGTACCTGAAGGCAGGAGGTAGCCCAAATGCTCACTTGAAGTTTTTTTTATGATTGAATTTGTTGTTTTGCACTTAAAACAAGGCCAGTATTCCTACTGTCTTTGTTTCAAGCTATAACACTTTTTTTTTCAGCTGAATGTATTGGCTCACTTTTTTGGGAGTTAGCAGTGGTATTGATTTACTTTCTCATTTACTCCTGATAAGTACCTTTTCCCCGGTTATGCCTCTCTAGCTAAATGATCCTCAGTGAGGCTGAGTAATTGAATATAAACCTAAGTTTTTAATTTGGAATGAGATAGCTCTACTATTAACCTCTTAGTTCAATGTATTTTTTCATATTTATTCAGATCATAAAAGAGATAGTACATTATTAAGGATAGACGACCAGCCTTGGAGACCTGGGTTCAAATCTTATCTTTGATTCATACTGGCTATGTGACCTTGGTTAAGTCATTTAACCCCTCAGGGGCTCCTTCCCCTCTACCCCCAACTTTCTGATTCTATAAATTATAGAACCACTGCTAATCTATCTTGGTAGAGGGAGTTTCCTCTCTGGGGGTTCCTTATATCAATGAAATCTCAGGTGTAAATCCCTTATCTTTTTCCTGACATTTCCTGCCCAACAATGGAGTCTGGCTATCTACCACTTATCCTTTGTTCTCATCATGTATCCCACCCATCTTCTCTTTCTTCCTAGCATACAGTTCCTTGATGACAGCTCAGTCCTGTTTTTGGTGTTTCTCATTGGTTGTATGGGCATAAAGACTACGCTAGACAGAAAGGCAGCAGGGAGGCACATGAAGGTTTCTTGGTTTTTTTTTAATTAAATGTACCCAGTGCTTAGCCAGGTACCAAGAACATAGTAAGTACTTAATAAATACTTTTGACTGACAGACATACAGATGAACAAACTCTGGAAGCTGTCCACTCAATGCACATTATAATCTGGGCAACTGATTCTCCAGATGCTCTGGAGTTCTTAATCTGGGATCTGTAAACATTTGTAAAATGTCTTGATAACTGTTTCAATGTAATTAGCTTCCTTTGTAATTCTTTGTAGTTTAACACTGTTCTTAGAAGGGGTCCGTTGGTCTCATGGGATTGCCAACAGGATCCAGAACACAAAGTAATTAACTACTGATCTGCTTAATCTTTGTGGTGTGGATTTTGATTAAACAGCTTCTCCAGGAGACATGGTAATTTTCTGATGTAATCAGCATAATGTCATATGCAAATAGAAGCATCTGGAGGGGCTTACTATCCACAGACAAGCTCCCCCTTTAATGTGGGAACATACGTCTCCCTGTATTATGCCTTCCCATGTTTGTCAGAGGATCATTGAACTGGGCTTTTTCTATTATATCTTCCAAGGAATCCTGAATGATTTTGATACTTTGTTGTAAAATTGCCTATAAAGCAGCATTTTATTCTACCAAATCAAATGCTTTTTATAAGTAACAATAAGCATCACAGGATCCTATATCCTCTGTATCTTTCAGTAATTATGCAATCCATTGTTGAATATTGCTTGATTTTTCTCCTTTTAATCACTTCATGAGAGATGTCCTCTATTTGGAAAAAGATAAATCTCATAGAGATTTTATATAAATGGGAGAGTAGAGATAAAGATGGGTAGTTATTGATATTCTCTTGGTCACATTTTGTGGTATTAATAAGGTCTGAAGATGTTTTTTCCAAGTGTTTGGTACCTACTCCTCTTTCAGATAACTTGTATATTGGTCTCCCAGTGACTTCACAATTATGTTGCTTCAGGATGGCTCTCTTTTCTGTATGTACTTGATCCAAATCTGGCTGCTTTTCCCCTGTTCTGGTCCGTTTAGTGCCACGTCTGTCTCAACTGTGCTATGACGCTATTAGGTTCTAACTGTGGGGGTTATATTATTCTCAATGAAAAAAACATTTAGTTGTAATGATTTTTGCAAATTTTTAAAATTTTTATCCAGTTTATATTCTTCCTTCCATTTTCTCCCTTAAATGCTCTTGGAATTTCTTTCCAAGCTTTCTTTACGGTGCTGCTTTCTACACCATTGTTTCTCATTTCTTTATGAAACAGTACTGCTTGCAATTGTTCATCATCCTTCTTTGTCAGATTTCATAAATGAGTTTCTAACCTGGTGTTCTTTGGCAGTCATCTCTCTATTTGGCACATAATTCAGATGTTTTTCTAAGTTGATTTTGAAACTCTTTTAATTTCTTTGTGGCAATCCAATTCCATTGATTAAATTTTTGGATAAAATAATTATAGTTTCTATTTTTTTATTTTCAGTTAATTTCTGATTTCCCAAATAAATATAAATGCAAAATGGTATCTAATAAGTGCATTTAAAAAGTATAAATGAAAGTACTTTGTGAAGTGTCAGGTTGTGGGGGGGAGGTCATTACTACCTAAAGGGGGAAAGGGACTTGGAAAGGTTTCATGGAGATTATAGCATTTGATTTGGACTTTGAAAGATGACTAGGAAGGAAGAAACAACCAGGGATAGGACATAATGTGGGCAAAGGCAAGAAGGTAGGAAAGTATAGTACTTATTTAGTAGGCACAGAGTAGTCTAGTTTAGCTGGTGGGTAGAATTTGTGGGAAGGAATAGATAAGATAAAATTGGAAGGGTAGGGGAGTATCTTATGAAAGGCACTGAATGCCAGATAGAGGAATTTGAAGCAATGAAGAAACTGAATATTTTTTATCAGAAAAAATGACATGACTTTATCTAAGCATCAAGAACATGAGTTTGGAAGCAGTATGAAATGTAGATCAGAGAGGGGAGAGAATGAAGGTTGGAAGACCTTCCACAAGGCTAGAGTAATAGTAAAGAGTGGTAGCAATGGGAATAGATTTGAGAGATACTATAGAGGTTGGTAGTTTGGAGGTAATTGTCTGAAGTGAGGCAAGAGAAAGAGATAACATCAAAGTTTCAAACATGGAAGACTGAGCAAGCAGTAATATCACTAACAAAAGTCAAAAGGAAAAGAGTCACTCTTGGCCTTGGGGAGTTGGACGTTCTGGTTGATGTGAAGGTGGAAGTGTCCTATAGACAGCTGAAAGTATGTCTGAGTCTGGGACTCAGAAGAGAAATCAGGGTTGTATATATAGATTTTAGTCCTTGGCACAGAGGTTGAAGCTCTGGGAGTAAAGGATTTTTCCAAGGAAGAAAGTATAGAGAAAAGGGAAAAATAAAAGTTAGGACAGAACCTAGAAAAATGCTTCTAACTAAAGTATCAAGATAAAACACCAAAGGGGACAGAGTTTTGGGAGCAAGAAGAATGTGAAATCAAAGGAAAAGAGACTGTTAAGCATATGGAGATTGCTGACTGGGTGAAAGGTTGAAGACAGTGGGTAAGGAGAGGAGGCCTGAAAAATTGTATTTGACATTTAGAGAGGTTTTTGGTGACTTTTGAGAGAATAGTTTCAGCAGAATGAGGAGGAGCACAGAAATTAAATAATAAAAGTTTAAGGAGATTGTAAGTGATGAGAAAGTAGAACTATTGCTCATGGACAATTTTGTTTTTTTTTTCCCAAGAAATTTTATGATGAAGGAGAATAGCATCCAGAGGTTTTGGAAGGATCAAGGGCAGACTTTTGTTTGGTATTGAAAACCTGAGGTGTTTTTAGGGAGATGGAAAGGAAGAAAGACAGAGGAGGAGACTGAAAATATTTAAGAATGATTTTTTGGAGCAAGTTCTAGAGGAGGAAAGAGAAAATATTATCAAAGATGCAGGGGATGGGGTTAAAGGCTTTGGATTAGCTTTACTGAGGAGTAAGGTCATCTCTTTCTCTATGACAAGTGGGAAGGAGGAAAAGAAGTAATGATGTTAAAAAATTGGGGAAGTAGGCAAGGATAGTTGAGGGAGCACAATCGGATGGTCCCCAAATTCTTAGGGGAGTAGTAGGCTAAATCTTCTGTTTTAAATTTGAGGAGTGAGGGTGCATTTGATGACTTGAAGAGAATGGAAAGTTTGTAGCAGTTGTGAGGAATGATATAAGGGTCCAGTAAGAGTAGGGTGTAAGGGATGCGAAGTAGCAGTGAGGTCCTGAGGTTATGTCCTAGATAAAACTGGTTTAGTTTTGTGGCTTTTTTGAATGACATTTAGTGGTCTAGGGGCAGAATTAGAGAAATCAGATATGGACGACCACTAAAGCATGGTGTCAGCAAAAGTGGAAAGGATGGTAGCTAATGAATCACTAAAGTGGATTCAGAATCAATAATGGTTAATGAAACCAGAATAAGAGAGATTGATTGGGCCAGTAGGGTGGTAGACTAGAAGTCTCAATGGATGGAAAAAGCTGATTTAGTGTAAGTGAAAGAGGTAGAGGATGTGAAGTTGCAGACAGTGGCATTTGAAAGTGAGGATTTTTCAGTGGAAACTGTTTCATGAAATGGTGAGGTCCAAGATGTATGACTAAAATGAGGTGAATGATGTCGTTGTAACTGAGGAGCTGTCATTGAGAGGGATGGCTATCAATATGAATGATCAAGTCCACGAGGGTATGGTAAAGTCATTGAGAAAGTTAGGAGAGTGACCTGGAGATCTATAGGTGCCAGCAATGAGGATGAAGGAAGAATGGAGAAATAGATTGTAAGGATTTCAAGAGAAAAGAGAGGTTTCTAAGGAACAATGGCATGTGGTTGGTCTGGAAGAAGCTTTGGGCAGCAAAGAATAATGCTAATCCCCCATCCCAAACCAGCAAGAAAGTCAAGTTGGGCACCTTTTAGATGTCTACTATATGACAGGCCCTGTGGTAGGTGCTGATTGGCGTGGAAAAAGGGGTGACTTCCAATGGAGAGAATTGCCAGGAATTAAAGTAGAAATCCAGCTTTGAATGTGTTTGATCATTGATATTGCTTACATGTTCAGATATTAATGACAGAAGAAGAAAGAGATAATATAAATTTTATTTGTCAATCAACCTACAAAGATAAATCTCATACAAGTACTTAATTTAGACATGACTCTTGTTTTAAAATAAATGCTTTTAAGACTGAAATATCTATAAAGAATGTAACGTAAACTTATATGTCTATATATTATTGATGTAATTCTGATGGAAAGGCTACTTATGAGCATCACTACAAAGTTCAGTGGATATATAAACTCCAGCTTACAGAGTAACATATTTTTTAATATCCTTGTCTATTTTTATTAACATAGTAACATATTTCTTAATATCTTTGTCTATTTTTATTAAATTTGTGTCCCTCTAACTTGCAACTCACTAGGAAAACATGACTGGCAAATCCACAAAGAGTCTGTTTTCTTCATCACACTTTTTTCCTGCCTATCTTGAAAAAGTGTGTTTTTGGTCACAAGGCAATTGAATAAGAATACTGCATTAGGGAAAAAATAGTTGTCCCTCAAAATGCATGTTCTGTTAATAGTGGGTAAGTAGTTCCATCTTTCTCTATCCAGAAAAAAAAAACAAGACCACAAAAATCAGCTCTTCAGTCTTGCTGTGGGAAATAGTAATACCCAGGATTCTTGTTCTCAAGGAATTCTCTTCTTTTTTGGATGACAGAGGTGGTTTTATACTGCACCGTTCTAGAGACTTACAGTAAATTCTTTGAGGGGGTGGGGGAAAATTTTACTTTTAATGAGGCCCTGCTAAGTTATATGCAATCACAAAAATATAGCCTATCCCAAAAGTCTTAGTGTAGTTTTAATTTGTAAAAGCTTAATTAATTTAAGCTATTGAAGCTAGTTATACAAGAACTTTTGAGATACACATGTCATTGAAACAGTGAGTTTTCATTTTTTTACTTCTTCTATGGTTTAGTTTCTACATTCTCAATGAAACCATCTATTAACAATAGCAATTTTCAGATAGAGAACAGCATTGTGTTCATGGGGGCAAATTTAACAGCCAGTTTTGGGTGGTTTTTCAGATCATCATTAGGTCCTTTGGCATATGGCAGCAATGTGGTACAGCAGATGGAATGTTGGATTTGGAGTCAAGATTTGGATGTGAATACTACTTTGGACACTTACTGATAATCAAGCTCACCAAGTCTCTTTCCTCAGCTGCAAAATGGGGATAATAGTTCTTCTAGGGGTACCTACTTCACAGAGTTGTGAAGATCAAGTAAGACCAGATTTCAAAGCATTTCACAGATCTTATGTCAAAATGTCAGTTCTCATAATGTACAGTGCGTCAAAGTAGAACTGCAGGTCTGGATTTTTGTTCATTTTGTGTATTTTTGTACTTTGTTGGTTCTTAATGGAGTACGATGGCCTGACATGTATATCCTGGTAATATTTATTTAATTATATGACATGGACTTCAGAAAAAGCTTAATTTTTTTTTCAAATACAGACAGATAGAATGCTGTGAAACAGCTGATGAATTCTACAGTACCATGGGAAGACTGACTCAGGAGATGCTGGAGGACAATCTAATCGAAAGCAATGAACTCATGCAGGTGAGTAAGGAATGAAGGGGAAGAGAAAGGACCAGATTTGTTTCATTGGATGTTTCTCTTTTGTTTTATAGAGAGCTTTTGTTTCTTTAAAGTAGCGTCCGAAATAGAAATAAATCCTCAAAGATATAAATCCATGCCTGTTTAGAGGTTGTTGTGGTTGAAACACACAACTGGCTGAAAAAGTTTGTAACGTAGTCAGCTTGTCTTATTGTGCCAAGTTGGCATTCTGTCTCCCACTTGTATGCCTCTGCACAGGCTTCCCCATGGCTGGAGCACAGTCCCTCCTTATTTCTATCTTATAGAGTACATTTAACTCATGTACCACCTCCAACAGGAACTGTTTCTTGATCCCTCTAGTTGCATTGTGTGATTGGAACAATGGGATAGCCAGTTCAGCTGGACTGGACAGTGGTGGAAAGTAGATTGGGGTCAACTAGGTACCAAACAAAAAAGAGTTTATATTTTCTCCTAGAGGCAAGCAGTAAGCCACTGGAATCTATCTATCTATCTATCTATCTATCTATCTATCTATCTATCTATCTATCTATCTGTCTGTCTGTCTGTCTGTCTGTCTGTCCGTCCGTCCGTCCGTCCGTCCGTCCATCCATCCATCCATCTATCTTTATTAAATTTATTTATTATTTATTTATTAAAGTTTATATTTTATTTTCCCCCTATTAGTTATAAAAACAATTTTTGACATTTGTTTTTTTTTAAATGTTGAGTTCCAAATTCTCTCCTTCCATCCCGTGGCTTCCCTTCCCCCCCGCTTCTTATTGAGGAAGCAAGCAATTTGATATAGGTTATACATGTATAGTCATAAAAAACACATTTCCATGTTAGTTATGTTGTGAAAGAAAACACAGACTAAAAAAGGAAAATAAAGAAAGTAAAGAAAAAGTATGTTTCAATTTGAATTCAGATTCTATCAGTTCTTTCTTTGGAGATGGATAGCATTTTTCATCATAAGTCCTTCAGAATTGTTTTGTCTTATTGTGTTCCTGAGAATAGCTAAGTCATTCACAGTTGATCATCATAGAATATATTTGTGAATGTATACAGCGTTCTCTTGGTTCCACTCATTTCACTTTGCATCAGTTCATGTAAATTTTTCTAGTTTTTTTCTGAGAGTATTCTGCTTGTGATTTCTTATAGCACAATAGTTCTTCATCACAGTCATATGCAATAACTTGTTGAGCCATTCCCCAATTGATTGGCATCCCATCAATTTTCAGTTCTCCACCATCACTAAAAGAACTGCTAGTAGTGATCATTGGAGTTTATTTAAAAGGTTGAGAAAGACTAACATCATTAAATCTGTGCTTTAGGAAAATCAGTATGGAAGCTGTGTGGAGGATGGATTAGATCAGGAGAGACGAATTAAGACCGGTGAAACAGGGGGACCAATTAAGGAATGATTGCAGTAGTTCAGGTGGCAAAGGATGAGAACCTGTTCTGAAGTGATAGGTATGTGAGTAATGAGAAAGGGTGAGATGGGAAGGATATGTTGGTGGTAGAATTGACACAGCTGGACAACTGCTTAGACGTGGGGTGAAAGAAAGGAGTCTAGGATAACATTGAGAACCTGGGAGAACACAAAGATGGCGGTACCTTTGATGGTAATAGGGAAACTTGGAAGAGGGGTAGTTTCAGGTGGGGTAGGTTGGGGAAAAATGAATACTAATTTGGACATGTTGAGTTCAAGCTATCTCTAGGAGATAAAAATGTATTTTTGTGAAACCAGCAATTATGCATTTGGTGGAATATGTTTATATTACTAATCATTTGTGTATATATGAGAGTGTGGAATAATACTAATAGTTAATATTTATATAGTATCTTCTATGTGCCAGGCATTGTACTAAGGGGTTTACAATTATTAACTCATTTGATCCTGGGAAATGGGCACCATTATTATTATCTCCATTTTACAGATGAGGAAACTGAGGCAAGCGGAATTTAAGTGACTTTCGCAGTATAGTTGCTAGAAAGCTAGTCAGAAAGATTTGGGTTTGTCATGACTTTGATACATGCTGGATATACGAACCAGGGCAAGTGTTAATGTTAATGGGATTTAAGATCTTCCTTATCCATTAATAGGCTTCATGTGGAGGCCATTAAGGGAAGCTTGCTTGTAGGAAGACTTCCATACCTTTTGGTACTAAGTTGATTTGACACTGAGTCATGAGGGTTGTGATGCCCTCTGGCTCTGAGTAGTGTATATGTACTTTGAGTTGGTACTTTGCTTTGGGGGCTAGCTAATGAGAAGGATCTTGTGATTCCTGGTGGAGACTCTGAGTGGCTGTATGTTCAGAGCTCCTTAACTGCTCAGAAGTAAAGGCTCTCTCGATCCAGGGATGTATGTAAATTGTATAGCAATCTTTCTTTGATCTAGGCAATAGAGCCCTGTCTGTTTGTCTTTATTTCTCTGAAGTTCAGGGTGCTGAGTTTTCCCTTGAACTAGTGAATGTATTTTAAAAAGATTGTTGATGCCTTAAACAGCTCTCTTTCCTAGTAAAATGGATCCAAGAACCTGTGCTAGCAGCCATCCTGGGTATGCCAGTATGGTTGCCTTTACAGCAAGTTGTTTAACTTTCCAGTGTCTCAAGCAGTTCTTTAAGTTGCAGAACTGTTGCTGATCTGTATGAGTAGAGGGAATTTCTTTCCTTGAAATTGGAATTCCAATCCAAATAGAAATAATGGTGTCTAATTAAGGAAGGGAATTGTCATCCTGTACTAAGTGATGTTTATACCACACCAGGAGTATTATATACAATTCTCTGTGCCACATTTTAAAAAGACATTAACATGCTAGAGAACGACCAGGATGGAAACTAGCATAGCAAAGGAGGTTTAAATTTATATAAGGAATAGTTCAGGGAATTGATGATGTTTGGTCTGAAAGAAAGATAATTTCTAGGAATGCAGACTGCAGCTTCAGATAGTTGAAGGACTGGAATGTGAGAAAATAGGATTGGACTTGTCTTTGGCCCCAGAAGGTTCTTAATAAAATTCTTAATAAAATGGAGCAATTTGGCTCAATAAAAAGAAACTTCCTAAAAATGAGATTTGTCTAACAAGAGAACAGGATGCTTTACAAAGTAGGGAGCTCGCTTTCATCAAAGTGTTGAGGTAGAGGCTGGTTAGGCATTTATCAGTGATGCTTTGGCAGGAATCTCTGCACTGGGAGTAAAGGTGGCTAGGTGGCTTCTGAGATAGTGTCCCATTCCAAGATTTAATGATACTTTGGTTCTGAGATGATTGGTAAAATCTAGAACATTGTCTAGTACCATTCTAGCAATTGACATAAACAGCCATAAAAGTACCAGGATTTGATCACTTTTTTATTCTAAAGGTATAAAGGAGCTCACAACCTTTGAGAATGAGAATGTTTTCCAAATTGGGAAGCATTTAGTAGATTTTTATTCTCCCCCCCCCACAAAAGCTATCTGCCTTGTGGCTGATGGGCTATATACCAAAGAATATTTAAACACCATAGCAATACTGTCCAGACTTAGATAAACATGAAACAAATGAGAATGTTCAGAGTAAATAATATGACACAAACCACAGAGGCAGCAGATATAGACTAAGTTAATAAGGAGACAACATATTGGAGAAGACACATGGCATAATGGAAAAATACTGGGTCAGGAGTTAAGCGATCCAGCTTCTGGTCCTGGATATGTCCATGGGCAAACTATTAAAAATTTCTCATTTTCTGAGACATTGTTCTGAGAGAATAGTTCTGAGAGAAAGTGAGGTAACATATTTGAATTGCTTAGAAGAGTACAAAGTACTATAAACATTCTAGGTGCTATTATTTTTCATATACTTTGTTTTCTCTGTAACCCCTATAACCTCTGAGTGCCCTTATCCCATTCTGCTGTGTGAGAATTTGAGTCTCAGGATCCTGAACAGGCTTAATTTTTCTCAAAGGGTTCTAGGGATACCCCTGAGAAGTCGGAGGTAATTTTATAATGGCATTGACTTGAGCCCCACTGGTATGCTTCTCCCCAAGATTATCAATTGAGAATCTGAATTATTCTCTTCTGGTTCACCACTTTCTGGAACCCCCTGGTTCTATGTTTTTATTCATGATGCAGAGAGTCAGAGGAAATTTCTCAGCCATTTGAAATAGATTTCCTGTCTGGTCTAATTTCCTTTCATTAAATGGTTTGCAAAGACTTTACATATTTAGTCTCTGGTCTATGACTGATATTTGTTGATTGGCCATCTTGTCATTTAAGTGGAGTAGGGTGATAAATCGATTAATCCCACCCTTTTACTGACTTGAAAATTTAAGGGATGTGATAAGGGAGCCATTAAAAAGGAAGCCTATCCAGAGGTGACCTTTTTCTAGACTGTCAGATATCTTTGGTTGAGTTGTCCTGCATGGCAATAGGGAGAATTATCTGGACAGCATCTGTATTCTCTGAGTTTAGAAAGGTTAAGTCATGTGCTAAGGAAATTGGTAGATGCAGTATTGTAGACATGTTTTGTTTTCTGTCTAGAACTGTAGCATTAAATCATAGAGCAACAAAAGTCCCTGACAACCACCCTGCATTCTCTTTATATCAGCCCTCAATTTCTAATTCTTGCCAACTGCCCTACAGCTTCTAGTCCCCCTCCCCCCATCCACAAAGATTAACTATAGTATGACATATCATATGCACTACCCTCCAGGCATGGATGTGTCCAATGACATCACAAGGCTATTGTAAAAACTGAATGGCATCATATTGCAGAAATGCTTTGTAAACAATAAAATACTATGCAAATTAAGGTCCTTGAGATTCTTTTTGACTTCTAATTAGGTCACTTATATTGACACACATGAGGTTAAGGAGGGCGACCAAAATGGGGAAGGATCTTGAGTTCATAGTTCATGAGAATTTATTGAAAGTGGTTTGCACAGAGAGTCAACATGATAGCTGTCTTCAAAGTACTTGAAAATCTATTGTGTGGAAGCTTTCCTCTATGCTTTTCTATTTTCTTCTGTTTGACCTCAAAAGGTAGAATTAGGTGCAGTTGATGAAAATTATGAAGAGGGAGATTTAAGCTTACTATAAGGAAAAACTTTAAGGAAAACCTTTTTGAACAATTAGAGCTATACAAAGGTTAAATCTTCCACCTTGGGAGGTAGTGGGTTCCTTCTTTCAGAGATCTTTAAGCAAAGACAACTTGTTAAAACTATTGTGTAGAAACCTTTTTTTGGGGTCATTGGCAGTCTGGGCAAGCCAGTGGACCCTGTCTCAGGATAATGTTTTAAGTGCATTTAAAAACATGGGATTATGTATTTATTACTATTACTAAATGTTTCTACAAAATTTTATTTATTATTATTAAGGACATGTTTTTAAATACAAAGAATTATAGAGGAGACCAATTATATTGAAATAAAGATGTAATTTTTTTTCCATCCAAGTTCATGGAGTCCTTGAAATCTACCCATGGATCCCTTCAGGATTTGATAGACTTCATATTTAGAGATTCCTGTTGTAGCACACATATATTTCTGCATGTGGTTTGGAATAGTTGGCCATTGAGATATAAAATTCTGTGATTCTTTAAGGGAGGGGAAAGAGTACATATTATATGTGATTTTTATATTTTTAAATATATTTTTAATATTTTTATTTATTTTATATTTATATATTTTCAACAAATTTATTTATATATTTTATATTTGTGTGGTGCTTTTTGCAAAGTGCCTTATATATATTATCTGATTTATGAGAAAATAACCCTAAGAAGTAGACCTTCTAAGTATTATTATCCCCATTTTTATGAATGAAGAAACTAAAACTCGGAGCGGTTGTGACACCTCACCTTTGATCACACAGTGAGAGGTGTGACGTGAGACCAGGTTTTCTTGACTCTAAGTCCACTACTCTCCATCGTGCCATGCTCCCTCTCATTTATAAATGGTCTGTCATTCTAGTACTACTCGGACTGATTTTCTGAAATCTCAGAGACATTTGACTATTAGCTTTGGAGTCAGTATCACTGATTGTTGTGTTCGTCCGTTGCCAAAGAAGACCACGCCATCATAGAAATGATGACACGACTTGCACTTGACTTTGTTTTGAGTGAGGGAGGGCTGTGCAGGTCACCAGCCTCACTTCTTCTCCAGAGATTGCTTTGCCAAATGAATTTCTGGAGAAACCAAGGAAAGAAGCATTCTCATAGATTGACTGGATAATGGTAGTGTTCTCAGAAAAGGAAAAAGAAAAAGAATACAATTAAAAGTTGAGATTAGTGGGAGCAATGATCTCTAAACTTTTTTGATCACTTATCAATATAAATAAAATTTTCTGTAAAAGCAATGTGCTTGAATATGCTTCATTAATTTTGAAAATACTTATTGGACACTTTGTGCTAGTACAGGGATTTTCGAACTTCTGGTTCTGAATTTGCCTTATTTTGATACTTGATTTTAATAGGCATCATCTCTGAAGTAGATATGGATATCGATATTTTTCAATTTTTCAATCTCATCTAGCTCCCTCTTGAACCCCTTCAGTGATGGAGAATTCAGTTCTCTGACTGGGGAGAGAAACATAAGTGATTTCTTTAAATATATTTAGACATTTCACTAACAGCTCATGGTTTCCACCTTTTTTTGTTTCTCACACATTTTCTTCTTTGAAATGAACAATTAACAACTTCCCTCAAAACTCATTCACAGCCTTGGGAAAAGGTGACATGTTTTAGAAAAAAAAAAAACCCCTGCATTTGCTCAGTCACAAGATCATCCACCAGACTTCGTGTTTACCAAAAACTGATCTTAGATGTCTATTTTTAGTTGTACCCTCCCATCCCTCTTGCCCAAATTAGAGACAAGCAGTGAGTATCACAGAAGCACAGTGATAACTTCTATGTGGTTGGGATGCCTGGGCACTGTTGATGGCTTTGTGAATCCTTGTTTTCCATCAGCATAGAGTAGTGGAAAGAACACTGGAATCCAGGAGATGTAAGTTTGAGTTGTGGTTGAGTCCAGAGCTACTGACTCTAAATCTATGAAAATGACTCCTTCTCTATGAAAAATGACTGGTTCCATATGAAAAATGACCTATGAAAATGACTGCTTATTTATAATAATATAAGATTTTCCCCCACCTTTCACATAATGGGAAGTGTTTCTTCTTGCAAAGCTTCCACAGAGATTCAATAACTCTTGTAACTTTGCCAAACTAGCATTTCTCTTTTTCAGACTGTTTATTCCATGGCCCAGTTCCCTTTCCCTCAATTGGCAGAGCTAAGGGAGAAATACACCTACAACATTACTCCGTTCCCAGCCACAGTCAAACCCACTTCAGTTTCTGGGTAAGTTGTGTTTTCTTAAGGATTAAAGATACTATTGCCTTCATATAGAATGTGAGTTCCTTGAAGTGGGGCACTATTTTGATTTTTTTATCTTTATATCTATAGTGACTAACATAGTGCCTTGCATATTGTAGGCACTTAATAAATCTTTGTTGCACTAAATGGAATATTACTACTGAAACCTTCATTAAAGACAATATTATAGGGATAACACCACATGGAGAATCAGAAGCCTCCCATGGAGACTCAAGAGAGAATATCAGAGAAAATTATGATGGCTTGATGTAGTTTCCAAAGCAATCAGACACATTTTCAAGCATGATTTGTCCAGGGAAATTGGCAACTGGTTAAGAGCATGTTCTTTAAAAAATCAACCGCTCTATTTTTTTTTTTAATTCTTTCACAGACGGCTTGGCAGAAACAGAGACAGTGATGAAGAGAATGAGATAGATGATGAGGATGCTATCGTCAATGCAGTTGGATGTCTTGGACCTTTCAGTGGCTTCCTGGCTCCAGAACTGCAGAAGTATCAAAAATCAGTTAAAGGTCGGCAGTTAGAATCTTGTCTTAATCTGTTTTATATTATTATAATGTTCTGAGTCAATCAAATGAGTCTGCTGTTCAGGGTTGTATTGAAGACAGCTTTAAAATGGCTCCTGAGAGCCAATTGTTAAATTTTCAGTGTGAGCCTTTGCACCGTGGAAATGGATAAATGTTATAGATCAGGAGGACTTGATTTATTGTTTTGTCACTTGCCTAGACTTAAGAAAATGATAGAGAAAATGCTAATAAGGCAGATATTCCTTAAAATGTGTTCCATGTTCAATTTTTTTTGAGAGTTGATTGTTAAACATTTACCACAATGCTACCTCTATATGCTTTGATTGGTCCATTTTGCTACTCTAGTTGCCACCTTAAAAAACTTCCTAAAAATATTTTCATTTGTGTCCAATGACGTAGGAATCAATCGCTGCAAAGAAGATATTGTTTATAAGGCAAGTCTATTTTAATGAAATGTAGAATAGTCTTAAAACTTGATAAATATTGCATTTTCTTATTTTTAGGGGGGATGTGGTGGGAGATATTAGAGAGTTGGGGTGAAAGTTGCAGCATTTGGACCTGAATGACTAGGTGGGCAGGGGCAGGGTTGGGATGGACAGCAGGGGAAGGTAGGTGTAAATAGAATCCAATCTGAGCCACGATCTAAATAGGCAGATGTAATTAGTTTCCTCTTTTCATAAGTTTGTTCAGATTGTTAGTTTCCAAAAAATATATAGGAATTTATAATCAAAATAAATCTCATTAATTTTATATTCAATTTACCACATTATAACATCAATATTAAATATTCTACTTAGCACAAGGGCACAGATTTGTGAACTGACTGACTGACTGACAAGTGTTGGAATAGTTTACCTTTAATCATGTAACATTTAACTATCTATTTGCACCACAAATAATGGAAATCCAAGATAAAATTTATTTCATTGTTTCGTGGAATCTTGAAGCTAGAAGGAAGGTTAGAATTTACCTACTTAAGCCTTTTCTCAATGGGAAAAATATGTTTTTCTCCAGCATGTCTGATGAATGATTATCTAGCCCATATTTAAACTTTTTCAGTGACTGGGAGTTCAACACTTCTAAGAGTCCACTCATTCTGATGTCAGGAAGTTCAGTTTTTTTTCTTCCTCATACAGCTTATCTATTTTTTGTTTGGCTGTGTCTGACTCTTGATGACCCCATTTGAGGTTTTCTTGACAAAGATATTAGAGTAGTTTGCTATTTCTTTCTCCAACTCCTTTTACAGATGAGGAAACTGAAGCAGGCAGGGTTAAGTGACTTGCCCAGGGTCACACAGTAAGTAAGTGTCTAACGCCAGATTTGAACTCACGAAGAAGAGTCTTTCTGATTCCAAGTCCAATACTCTATGCACTGTGCCACCTTGGTGTCCATAGCTTATCCATTAGGCTCTTATTAAATTTATGTTAGTATATTCCTTACCTACAAAAATCCTTCCACCATGCCCTTCAAGCAGATGAGCCGTACTAATGTCATAGAAACCTTTCTTCTTTCCACACTGTAAGCATTAAGATTTTCCTCCCCTTCCCCTTCCCCATTCTCCTCTACTGCGTTCTGCTGTCCCTCCCATGCCCCCATGTCATACATGTTTCTTACCTTTTACTAAGTCTGGTAAAGGCAAGAATTGAGTGGCAAGGAGGATGGAAGGTAAACTCTGTTCATTTCCTTTCCCTTCCTCCTTCCCCTGCTGCAGCTCCCCCTGCCCTGGTGCTGTGAGTCCTCACTATTTATCCTCTGTTTCTCCCTCTTTAGGCCCCTGACTTCTCTTCACCCCAGAGATTTACTCTTTCACTTTCCTGTGATGATATGTCCAGGATACCCCCAAGTTGGTTTTCTTCTGGAATGTGTGTCCAGGAAGCCATCATTAGCATCTATATTCAATTTAAGCACGTATTTAGCACCTGCTATGTGCAAGATGTATATCAACAAGTATTTATTAATCATCTACTATCTGCAAGACACTATGCTTGGCACTAGGGATGTAGAGTACAAAGATTAAAATGGATCAGTCTTTGTTCTTGGAAAGCTTACTTTCTGTAAGGGGAGGTGCTGGCATAAGACTTGCATGCAGATAAGTAAATCAAAAGCATATGCAAATTGTAATTCAATGTAATTTTAAGATAGAATATTAATAATGAGATCAGTAAAAGTTATAGCTGAGTCATAAACAAAGGAGAGACTCTACTAAGTAAGGTGAGGGGAAGAGACTGTGTTTTCTGGTCTAAGGGGGACTACCTGTGTCAAGGCATTGAGGTAGGAGGAGAGCTATGGGAGGCCAGGTCAGTCTGACTGGAACAGAGAGTGCATTATCTGTCATCTTGTCTCTTCCTATAGAGTCTAAGTGGAATGAAAAAGAGGAGGTGTAATAATAGGAGGCTCAATCAGGAGACTTCTTACTTTCTCCTGACAAGCATTGAAAAGCTTTAGAAAATTAAAAACGACTGTGTTCCTTTTTCAGAGAAAGAACTATAGAAGAAAAAATGCTCAGTTTATGATTTTCAAAAGAAGAAGATAAAAGCAGCTAGGTGCTGGAGAGGAGAGAGGGCTGAATTTGGAATCAGAAAGTCCAAGTTTGAATTTTGCTTCTGACTCTTACTAGCAAGTCATTTAATAATTTTCCCAGCCTAGTTTCATTATCTGTAAAGTGTACCTCACTGAGTTGTGGTGAGAATCAGATGAGGTAACATACATAAGGTGCTTTGTAAACATTAAAGGGCTGGATGGTCATTATTATTAGATATCATGGTAAGCACCAGTTCAAAGCAATAGATAATGGCCGTGAGATAGGAAGCAGCCAGGATGATAAAGGAAAAGGAAATGAGTAATGAGGAGCCAGCCTAGGAATTCTAAGAGATACAAGTGAGAAGAGAATACATTCCAGGGATGGCAGATAGCCTGAGCAAAGCTGCAGAGGTGGGAGATGGGAGATGGAGTGCCATGTCTGAGGAATGGTCTCACTCTGCATCCTGTGTCTAGTACTCTATGTCAAGAGGTGGGTAGAATATCTCATTCGAAGTTCGCTGGAATGGTGTTTGGTCATTGTGTTTCCTGCCCCTTCTTTAGAAAGCAGAAGGTTGGATACAATTTGCTTCTGCCCTCCACCCCATTCTCTTTCCCTCAGCCAGAGCCCAATGACAGGCTCCACCGTTCATCTTATGATTAATGATATGGAACATTATTTCATATGATTCTTGATAGCTTACATTTTTTCTTTTGAGACAAACTGCCCCTGATTTGACAGAGGTAACTCCTAATTCACGAATCCTCTTGGGGAAGGCAGGAATGACTCCCCCAGACTCAAAATCCTCTCTGGGTCTGCATTCCATAAAACCATGGTTCACAAGTCTACACTGATGTATTTAACTTAAATGGTCAGTCAGAATACCACAGAGTTCAAATACAGTTAATGAATTAGCATAAGAAAAGCTCCCTCCAATCATTTCTCCCATAAATCTGGGCATACTTTCCCACAAATACATAATGGGAAAAATGAACATATATAGGGAACATGTGTAGAAGGCCATAGCCATAACAAACACAGGTATAGTATGGGAGTGACATTGTGCTGCCTCCTGGTGGTTTCCTAATTTCTGCTCAATGCTATGGTTTGGTTGGTTTGCTGTCCTCCTCACTGGATGCTGCCTCACTGCAATTTCTCTGCTGTCTTGAGCTTCTGGATCAGCTGAAATTCTTGACTATCTCTTCCTTTAAGGAAGGGTAGACCATGCTATGCTATTTTGCTATAAATAGGCCATAGCTATAGCTCTGCTATGGCACTTTTAGAAAAGGTCAAAACCCTTGGCTGGGACCAGCCAAAACTACCCCTTACGTTGTCCTGTCTTGATCCTTCAGAGTCTTGGTTGTGAGGGCTCTGACCTCCCCAGGTGGAGATTCTCAACCCCCCAGTGAACAAAAATGCTTTAGAACAAAAGCATAGTCCTCCCACTTAGATAGTAAATACCCTTTGACTTGATCTTCTCCTTGCACAGTACTTCCTATGAATAACAACACTGTCTTTAGAGGCTCTGTGGGAAACCTTGCTCTATCGTATGGTAAGCATTCCATAAGACCTTGTAATTTTAATTCCTGAAGGCACAACTATAAACTGGGTAATGGCTTTTTGCTCAGTAGCAACTAAAATACCCTGGAGTTCAGGGTTCCCCAGTTTTCCCCCACGAAGCCTCTTTTGCAGATTATTACTTGGGGGAAAAGGCATATTAACAAAGCAAATGCCAGAGACAGGTTAAACTCTCCTTGGATGTACTGTTGTATAAACTCCTGCAAATTCACCTCCTAGCACTAGGACCCACATTTCTCCATCTTATGTACAAGGATATCATAGAAGACTTTGACATATACTTTGCTGAAGTCCAGATGCTGTCTGTGCCAGTTCCTTGGTATACCAACCAAATGACTGTACTAGAAAAGGGAATGAAGTTAGCCTGAGGTAGACTTGTTCTTTGTGAAATCAGATTGCTTTTAGCAGCAATCCCGGAATTCTGTCTGCACAGTGTGGAAGGAGAGGAACTCAGTGGGGCACAAAGGTCGAGAAAGAACACAGGTGGTGTGGAACATGTAGGAGCCTCCCTGGGGACTGCAGAGAACAGCTTGAGTGATGTAGGGGCTGCTTGCCTCAGCTACTTTGCCCAGGGCTGAGGTTAGTCAAGGTATGTCGAAGTATCAGACAAAGGGAATGGAGCTGGCATAGCCTTGTTCAGACAACAGAGGGACTATGAGGGGAGAATGGAGGGGCAGAGGCCAGGTGCAGCTCGGAGGAGCAGGTTCAGAATCCTGGGCACTTTCCCGTAGGCCCTCTGTTGGTGTGGGGCTTATTCCTGGTAATCTCTGCCCAGGGTTTGCGTGTTTGTCATCTTCAGAGATAAGATGTAGCATATAGACGCTGAGTGAGGATGGGGAAAATTTCCCAGGGTTTCTGAGCATCATCAGAGTATATAATGAAACTGGACTGATTCTACTCATTAAAAATGCATAAAATACATAACTCCAACTGAGCCCTCACTGCTCCTCCCCTGCCCTTCTGAGATCCTATCTCATTCCTTGATGTTTTTTTTAGACTTTTTATAAAAATTTTATTTTTTCTTAAACATCAGAAAAAAGTGTTTCTATATACAAAGTAGAAGAGAAAGAGATCACTATATGTGCAACCACATATTGATTCTGTGTAACTTGCTTTATTGAAATGATAAAGAATTCAACATATTACTTTCAAAGCAGTCTTTTTACACTAACCATTCTCTACAGTGTCTATTGCAAACCTCTTTTCTCTCCACTTTCAACTCCCCCATATAGCCTTAGTTTTCCATTTTGCTGAGATTGAGATTATATGATGTGAGCTTTCTTGGCATCATAACCTATTTCTAAAACCTTTCTCACAATCAAAACCCTCTCTTCTCCTTTTCTCCAGTCATAGAAGGACCAGGTATAATGCAATGATAATTCGTCTGCCTCTGTCCTTGCTTCTCTCCCTTTCCACATAAAACTTTTCTCCATCATGTATCTTCTCTGTGTTAGATTAGCTCTTTTTATCAACCAACATAGGATCACTGATTTAGGGATGAAAGGTTACTTGAAAGTTCATCATTTTACAGATGAAAGGTAAGGTGTAAAGACACCTGTGTGCCTGCTATAGCAATTGTAAGACCAAATATAAGGGCTGATCTGTTCTGCCTTGATCTACCATTTGTAGGGACACAGACCTCCTGAGAGAATACTGAGATACTGAAGAAAGAGGGACCTGGGTCAGCTTGGTAGTAAATATATGGAGATTCATTAGGGTTTGTTAGATTAATTGGGTTGTTTGGGGGAGTTTACTCACAAAGCTAGTCCTTGGCAGCAGGAGGACGGAATGGTGTGACTGATCCCTGAACCAGCACCAGACCAGGCCAGGCATTACATAGAAACAGAACCAAGAAGGCACCTAGCCAGGGATGGCCTAGGATCATGTTCAAGTGTTCCTATGGGGTACTTGGAGCTTCTTTTGCTGTTTATAGTTTGCATTCTCTGTGAAACTCATTCCTAGGGTCTGACCTATCCCCATACATGTGTAAACGCAGACTTTGATAAGTAATAATGATGGTGATGGTGAGGATGATTCTCAACATTTATATAGTGTTTGCTATGTGCCAGCCGTTGTGCTAAGAGCTTTAAGTGATTTCCCAGAGACCACACAGACAATAAATACCAAAGGCAGGATTATAAGATGGGTCCTCTGATTTCAAATCTGTTGTACTTTGCTGCTGAAACAGATTGATGTTACAGATTATGTGTTATAACAATTATGGTATTAATTAGTATGTGTCTTAATATATTGATAAAATATTCTATATGATGAAATACATTGTTATACTATAATGGTTTTAATAATATAATATAATATGCCATATTATACGTTAGTATAATAATGTTGTGTATATAATATATGATTATATGTAGTACATATATCATAGTATAATATTACAATAATGATGAGCATTTATACAGCTCTTTAAAGTTTGCAGAGCACAGTATAAATGGTATCTCATTTGATCCTAACAGCAACCTTGTGAGGGAGGTACTTTTATCATTCCTGTTTTACAGATGAAAAGACTGAGGCTTAAAGAGATTAAATGACTTCTTGTCTTAGCTGTCACACAGCTAGTAAGTGTCTGAGATGGAATATGAACTCAGTCCTCCTGACTCTGACTGTGGTCAAATCTCTTTAATCATGAAAACAATGTTTTGCTTTGACCCTCCTAATCAGGGGTGTGTTGCTGGTAAGAGTATAACAATTGGCTCTCTAAGGGAAAGAAAGTACTTACAACAACTTTTAGGTTTAATATATTTTATTAACATTTTTTTCCCGTCACTTTCTTAAGTCTCTTCAATTAGTACAGCAATAAACCAAGCCCTGATTTGTAGCATTTGTTAACTTCTGATCCAGAAATACTTCCACTGAAAAACAATTAACAGACAGCTTAGGCTCCAGCACATCTCTGCTTCTAATCTACCTAGCTACCATTTCATTTTCTCGCCTTTTTGCTAAATGTTTTCCTTTATTTTTAATTTATGGAAAAAAATGAACATTTTCATAACATAGTACAATAAAAAAAGATGATTTCACAGGAAACTGCAAATCCACCATGAACAACTTGCTATTTCTTTCAAATATACAACAAAATCATCATCTAAGTTCCTTTTTCTTCTTTCTTCCCCTCTCTACATGGCTGCACTTAGACACACACACACACACACACACACACACACACACACACATAAAGTAGTTTGGTACATACTTCTATTTATCTGTTTTTTCTCTGGATGCAGATAGCATCTTTCTTTATATGTCCCTTAGAGTTAATTTGAGTATTTATACTAGTCAAAATAACTTATTTGCTCAAAGTCATTCTTAAAACAATATTGCTATTACTGCATACACTGTTCTCTTGGCTATGCTCATTTCACTCTTCCTTACTTTGTGCAAGTCTATGTTTTTCTAAAATAATTGAGTTCATCATTTCTTATGGCACAGTAGTATTCCATCACAATCACACACCACAGTTTGTTCAGCTATTCCCCAGTTGATGGGCATCCCTGCAATTTCTAGTTCTTTGTCACCACAAAGACAGCTGCCAGAAACATTTTAGAATGTCTATGTTCTTTTCTTTTTCCCCCTAATCATCTTTGGAAATATACTAATTAGTGATATTGTTGAGTCAAAGGGTATAAGGTAGTTTAGCTCTGCTAAACTTCTTATTTTTTAACTTTAATGTTTTATTTTTACCCCAATTACATACAATTTTTATCAATCATTAAAAAAGATTTGAGTTCCAAATTCTTTCCCTCCTCTCTGCCCCTCATTGAGAAGGCAAGCAATTTGATATAGATTTAAACATTTGGAGTCATGAAAAACATATTTCCATGTTAGTCATACTGTGAAGGAAAAGAAAGACAAAAATCCCCAAGAAAAATAAACATCATAAAGAAAAACTATGCTTCAATCTGCTTTCAGACTCTGTCAGTTCTTTCTCTGGAGGTGGGCAGCATTTTTCATCATGTCCTTCAGAATTGTCTTGGATCATTGTATTACTGAGAATAGCTAAATAATTCCCGGTTGTTCATTGTAAAATATTGCTGTTACTATGTACAATGTTCTCTTGGTTCTGCTGAAATCACTCTGTATCAGTTAATGTAAGTTTTTCCAGGTTTTTCTGAGAGCATCCTGCATTCTTTTTTATAGTACAGTAATATTCCATCATAATCATATACAGCAACTTGTTCAATCATTCCCCAGTTGATGGACATTCTCCTCAATTTCCAGTTCTTTGCCACCTCTAAAAGAGCTGTTTGTCTTTTTCCTTTTTGTTTTTTTATCTATTTGGGATACAGACCTAGTAGTGGTATTGCTTGGGCAAAAGGTATGCATGATTTTATAGCCCTTTGGGTATAGTTCCAAATTGTTTTATAGATTCACCAACAGTGCATTAGTGACTCAGTTTTCTCGCATCTTTTCCAACATTTGTCAATTTCTTTTCCTTTATCTGTAAAATGAGAGTCTTAGACCTGATGACTTCTCAGGTTATTTTAGGATTTTTAGTCTATTACTCTATGGTCCTATGATCGTGATGCTAGGATTCACTCTATAATTTTGCCTCATACTTGAAATTCAGAGAAATAATGATACCCAAAAAAGAATTCATTGACTGAGTTTATATATTTGTGTGATGTTTTCAAGCTAGTCATTTACATCAGAAGGAAATGAAGCAAAGCGTTTCCTGAGTCAAATCAAACAAATGCTAAGTAAATTCATTCTTTCTCCTCCTCTTCCTTCAATTCTTCTCCTCCTTCTTGTCCTTCTTTTCCTCCTTCTTCTCCTTTCTTTCTAAGGATCATGCTATATTTTATTCCTATTGACCCCCTGCTCATATTCCACTCCCTGTACCAATGCCCTTTCCTTTTTCTCTCTTTTTTTTTGTTTTTCCTGGTTATAGATCCAAGTGAAGAACACAGTCTGGGCTCTAATAACATCGCTGAGCTAAGCCCAGGAGCAATTGATTCCTGTCGCAGTGAGTACCATGCTGCCTTTAACAGCATGATGATGGAGCGTATGACAACAGACATCAATGCCCTAAAGCGGCAGTATTCCCGAATTAAAAAGAAGCAGCAGCAGCAAGTTCATCAGGTGTACATCAGGGCAGGTAACGGGAAGTTTTGCTTGAATTGGTTTTCCATGATTCAAAACACTGTGAGTAAGTGAAGCAAAGAGCTCTTGGTTATCTAAGGGCAGTACAGCTTCTGTAGTCCTGTGGAAGCAACCACGCACTGAGCATATAATTTTTATCTTGTTTTATCAGGCTCCAAAGAAGAAAAAGATCTTGGGGTCTTGTTAAATTCCAAGGACCACTCAACCAATGGTATTTAAACATGCCTTTGATCACTAGGCTTATGGAGATGGGTTTGCTGATTCTGATAACTGTAAATCTATTCCATCCTTGGACTTGAGACTCTTTTTTGTCCTTTGTTTTTTGAGGTGTATTGCCCCTGAAAATCAAATTTGATGCAATTAGCATCAGTAAATCAGTCAGTCATTTATGTGACAAATTCACTACTAAACTTTCCACTAAACCTGAACCCTTTAAAAAGATATACCATGACAATGAGAAAGTGCAATGCCATGGAGTCCAGTGAGCTCTCTTGATTAGAGCAAGGTGCTAGGGATGTCAAAGTCATGGATTTATATTTTGTGACTTAAATTTACTTTTCTCCCACTTTCCTCCTCATCACATGGGAAACTGGGTGAGAGAGAGTAAACAGTTCAGTGCAAAGCCATCACCACCATTCAAAGACACGTGCCCTTCGATGGTAGGTCGGTAGTATCTTAGTGTCCAAAAGGTGATATGTTTCTGGTACAATTTTGTGACACTCTTTTCCAAGGATTGTTAAATGTTTTTTGATTTTTTTTGATTTTCCATAATTCTAATCATCAATGTGGTTGGAAGCTTAAATACTGCTAGCTGTTAGGTTGATTCTGGTCAAATATCCTAATGGAAACGATATCTTCTCAAAACTAAACTAAGACCTACATTTACCATTCTTTACAGACCTGTGACTGACTTTGAACAGAAACTGAGTTTTTGTTGCTTAAAGTAGAGGACTGATGAGAAACAACGTGAAAGGACAGGCTCACTTTTAAATCATCAGCAAGTAAAACGTAGCGTGCTTGGGCTTATGGCATATTACTGTGTTAGTTAAGATATAGCCCATTGGCTCACGATCTGGATCCTAGAGAATTAGGTATCTTCATGGATTTAGAGATGGAGGAGACCTTAGAATCTGCTCTCCTTATTTTCTAGAAAACTGGGTTTGCTCAAAGGTTTACAGGTACTAAGTAAGAAAAGTAGGATTTGAACCAAAGTCCTTTGATTCCAAATCCAGCCTTTTCTTCTTAGAGAGAAGTCCTTTGATTCCAAATCCAGCCTTTTCTTCTTAGAGAGAAATCTCATGGAAGTAGTTAGTATATTTTGTGTTTAGACTAACCCAGCAGAGCTAGGACCAGGGACTGGGCATTCATAATTACCTATGGCACTTTTGTTTCCGTTGTCCCCATCAGGATACTTGGCATTGCCATATCAAAGAAAGTTGTAACTGTTGCAGTCAATAGCTTTCCTCTTGTTCCTTCCCAGATCCTTGCCACTGGGCATTGTGCCATATTCACAGCTCTAAGGTTTATAGATAGATCTTCTTCCTTTGCGTACTTCAGCTTGCCGCTACCACCATTGGGAGATTGAAGGGGTAACAGAAAGGGATGAGATGATGGCAGCAGAAGAGAGATGTGGAGTGAGGACCAAGAAGGAGTAGCCGTACGGATGACTTGTCTTGGTTAGGATTGGGGAGGCTGGTTAACTGTGATTACATGGAATTTTCAATGTTTCTAGGACATCTCTTATCCCTCTGGCTCTTACATCAAGGAAAAAGTAGTGTTTATTTTTCCTTTCTTTTAAAATTCTGATAGCTCTCATTCCATTATTGACACAGTTTCTTGTCTTGTTAGCTTAAAAAAACAACAGCAAAGCTCCCAGTTTCTAGGTACTCTACCATTTAGGTGGATACTTGCAAACAAAAGATTACTATGGCAAAGAATGAGCTTCAGGGAGTAGCTTGTGATCAGTAAATGAAGAGTCAGAAACCTTTATGTCATAGATTTTCCTGTCCCAGTAAAGGAGGCAAGATAGTGAAGTGTAAAGAGCACTCAGTTTGGAGAGAACGGCCTGGTTTTGAATCCTGCTTCCATCACTGTCTGTGTATCTTTGGTCAGGTCATTTATTGTCACATGGCTTCAGTTTTGTAAGTAAAATGAAGTTGGACTGTATGACTTCTGAGTTTACCTCCAGCCCTAAATCTGTGATGCTATGAGGAGCCTGGGCATGAGCAATGGAAAGGAGGGGATCAGGTCTATGGAATGTATGGAATTCAGCTTTTAATAAACCTTCTAACTATTGAGTTGATTCTAGTTGAATAACCTAATGATTTTGCTCTCAGTCACATTATTTTGCTTTAAGTAGAGGGATGGATGGGCTCTCATACAATGTCTCTTTCATGGTGGATAACCAACCTCTCTGAGATGAAAATGTTTCCTTATGTTTTTGGCACATTTCACATGTACTTTTAACATTTCTTTCAGATAAAGGGCTAGTGACCAGTCTCCTCCCATCTCAGGTAAATCATTCTCCAGTTATAAATCACCTTCTTTTGGGAAAGAAATTGAAAACAACTAACAGAGCTGCCAAAAATGCCGTCATCCACATTCCGGGTCACACAGGAGGCAAGCTGTCTCCTATTCCGCACGAAGACCTTAAGACCAAACTCAACTCTCCTTGGCGTACCCACATCCGTGTTCACAGGAAGACCATCAGCAGGACCAAGAGCCAGCTCGGCTGTGGGGACACCATTGGGCTGATTGAAGAACAGAACGAAGGCTGTAAGACCACCAGCCTGGGAACGGCAGAGGATACCCCCCCTGTCAACACAGAGAAGGCTGGGAGAGAGGGTGGCGGCTCTGAAGATGGCATGAATAGGACAATTGATGGGCAGTCTCCTGAGCCTGTGTTTAGAGATGCCAATGCCAATGTGGCAGAGGTCCAGCTGAAGCTAGAAGCTTTGGAACTTAATGAAGGGGGTTCTGCCGAAACAGAACCCAGGGCTAACCAGACCTGCCACCAGCACGGACCCGAGCCGCGAATCCCTGTCAAGCCTCCCCACGCCAGCTATCCGAAAGCACCTGTCTTTAGCCCCTTCCCCAGTGTCAAGCCTCTTCGAAAATCAGCTGCAGCCAGGAATTTGGGATTATATGGCCCAACAGAAAGAACCCCAACTGTCCACTTTCCCCAGATGAGCAGAAGCTTCAACAAAACTTCCAGTGGTAACAGCGGTACTAAAAAGCGATGACATCCTATTAGCTCTGTATAATCTGGGTCAGTCATTTTTTATAGTATTGTGAGTGTTCAGTCTCACAATCTCCAAAAGAATTTTTATTTTCCAGATTAAAAAGAAAGCAAAGGGATGGGCAAAGATGAGTACAAAACCAGCATTATGAGAATTGGGATTCTCAAGAAGAGAACTGCAGTGTGGGACAGCGAGTGACCACATCCACCCGGGAAACAAAGGGAGTAAAAAGATTTTGTGGAACAGTAACCTTGTGTGGTTTTGGTGTGAAGTGTGTTTCTACTTTTTCATCATGAACTGTTTAGAAAGGGTTATCTTATTCCAGACTGTTAACCCCTACTCCTTGCTCCTATGTTGTGGGCCTCTAGGGTCCCAGTGACTACTCCCCAGACCTCCAGTTGGTGTATTTTATCAACATTCACACACAGGTACGCATTTGCTTGCTATGATGAGAACTATGGAATATAAGATTTCTCATCAGTTTCACCAGCTTCCTTTTCCCGTGTGTATGTGTGTGTATGTGTGTGTGTGTGTGTGTGTGCGCGCACGTGTGTGCGTGCATATGTATGTGTATGTACATATTTGTGTATGAAGGCATATTTTCCTTATGGTGGTTTCTTTTAGCTAGTGTCAAATTTTCATTTTATCCTCATGCTAAAAGGCCTGGGAGGAAATCTAGAGAACCTTTTTATAACTTTGTATTTTTCCCTAGTTACCTACTGAATGCAAAACAGTTTCATTTGTGGAAACCCTAGTATCTGGCTCACAGTTATACCTGTAACTTCTGATGCACAGAACATAGTTGGGTCATACATTGATAGCAGTTGATATGTACACTCTTTTCCCACTGAACAATTCCCAAATTTGCTCAATTTGATTTGTTGTAAATTTCTTCCACCTTACAGATGTAATTTGGTTGTCAGTGGTATTCAGGACTCAGTAGTTGGTGATTTAGTTTGTTAAGACATTTTCGGTGTACCACAAGAGTATACAGATATCATGATAGCCCTTGCACAAGGGATGCTCATCTCCAAAAGCCAAGACAACCAGGTAGCTACAAATATATTAGCTACTTGAAACTTGGCCTTTTGTGGGAGAACACTTGGTTACTGGAATATGGCCTTGTTTTAGAGGAAGGTGACTGTGTTCTTAATCTTTGCCTGGTTTATTCATCACCAGAGCCCTCTGTAAGCAAGATTGCCATATCCACTTTACAGATGGAAACTGAGCCACACGTACACAAAACAGTATGCCAGTGAGTCAAGATAAACATCCCCTGGCGATCATTTTGACTTAGCTCTGTCTCCTTCAATTGATAAGCAGGTAGACTGGCCACAATAATGTCAACACTAATACTGAAAAACCATTTGTTACGACCCCGAGACTTGTGGGGTAGGTTTTTTCTGCCAAATGGGACAGAATCCTGCCACGTAGTGCCAGGGAACCATCTCAGATTAGCTGAGACTTAAAAAGGGAGCTCATTCATTATGCAGCTGTCTTCTGGCAAAACAGGAGGCCCATTTCTCCTGCAAACCCTTAAGGGAAACAGATTGAATCTCTTTTAGCTTAGCCTGCAAAAAACAGGCAGAGATGCTTTTAGAAATGCAAGAAGCATGAATTCTGTTGCACTTGTGTTGCTGATGCTGAAACGAAATTTTTATAATGCTCTTTTTAGGATGAAAAGGATGTGATTTGTGTGGGGGTTAAGTGGAGATTAAAAATGATACAGTGAAGGAAAGGGAACACTTATTTTATCTTCCTTTTTCTCCTCTTCCTCCAAGAATTTAAAATAGAAAAATATGACGAATAATTCATTATAGACTTTATTTTGAGTTTCATGATTTCCAAAGGCAACTTCTCAGGAAAAGTAGATAGTAGAGGTCTACTTGGGATAATGTCTCCCCTCTATCCCCAGCCCCAAAGAGACTGCTTTTTCCAAGGTGAGATTGGAGTTCTTCTTCCATCAGTTAGATTTTTAAGGATAAGAATAACACTATCTACAATCTTTTTCATCCTCCAGTCTCTCCCCACTCACCTAAGTGACTCATAACCCTCACTTACTCGCTGCACCTTTAACTATCTCTGGCTCTGTTTCAGAATATATCTCAATCCTTTATTCTTTTGGGTGAATTCATTACCAGCCTAAGACACAAAACAGAGGTTCTTTGTTTTTTGGTTTTTTTTTAAGTTGATTAACTCTATTTCAATATAATTGGTTTCCTTTGAACTTTATTTTATGCTTTTAAAAATATCATTCTAAAAAGGAGTTCGTAGGCTTCACAAGATTTGCCAAAGGGGTCCGTGGCCCAAAGAAGGTGAAAGATAGAAGAAATGTGAGGGCAGCTCTCTCCCCTAGGGTTTGGAGCTAGTCTATTGAACTCTGAATACGGTTCTCATTTCTTTGGCTCTCTAAAGACATCCTCTGATTCATTTGCATGGATTGTTCTGCCTAGTTCTTAAGAAGTTAGTTCACCATCTCACTGTCTTGTTCAGTGTAACAATTCCTCTGAATCAAGATGACCCAGACTTTAACAAAAAAAATTCAGGCCCAGCTATTGAAAAAAAATTTTAGACAGATTCTTTTTAAAGAAGACTTTTGTACCAACCATACTCTGATTCAACTCAACAAACATTTGTTAAAGGCAAGGCACTGTGGGAAGACTAGCCTAAAACATTCTGTATCCCAGGTAATTGCAACTATGAATCAATTAGATTAGGCCCCTTTTCCTGCTTTATAGATTAAAACAAGTCTGTGTAGAAATATACAGTAAGTAGAAGACATTCTTTGTCACTATCACCCTTTTACACACTGGGATTGGTATACTAACAGCAGAAGTAATTAAAGGTCTCTATTTCCAGCTTTATTGATACTCTATTCTCAAGCATTTTTCTTGGGAGTTAATTCATTTAGGTATTTCTGCACTTCTTCCTTCCCTTATATAGTCTTTGAAATACTTGAATCTGATTGTTTGTGCATGATTATATTGCTGTGGCCTCCACCCCCTTTTTTGTGGAAAGCTATATGGATCACAAAAATATATATACAAGGTACTTGTCACCATGGCGTATATAGATGTCCTTTCATAACTCCAGACAAACATAGAGCAGTTCATATCCCTTCCATCCATTCACCCAGACTCAGAAAGCATTGTAAGGAGTACTTGCTATAAAATATGGACAAATACAGGTTTCCCGTTGTCTTGTCAAAGGTTGGATTCTGATGGAAGCTTAAAATGCTTTTTAACTTGGGGAGCAGAGTTGTGAGGTGATCTTTAAGGGACATGATTTTGCCATTAGCCCCAACTGGGATGGTGATAGTATAAGAATATCAATGAAGGAGGAGTATCTGAACTGAACACAACTTGGAGTTGTGGGACCCAGGGGAGCATGATTAATTGGACTTTTCCTTCATGTGTGTGTATTGTGTGTATGTGCGTGTATTGTGTGTACGTGTGTGTGTGATTGAGGAGCTCCTTTTGAAAGTTTATATTATATTGGATGCCTTCTATATGGCAAGTAGTCTAGATGAAAGTTGGAATTGTTAGGTGGATGAATGGAAAGGATGGAAGAGGACATTTATGAGCATAAAAGATACATTGAATGTCACTTTAAAAAATGATCTGATGTTTTCATAGTGTACAATCCACATTTTGAAGTCTGTGCTTTTTACTGTGCATCTCAATGGAATATTTTGTGACTGATATTTGCTTGTCTTTTGTCAAGCCTTTGTGGAAAAACCAAAACAAAACTTTTCCTGTTTCAATACTTAAAGAATGATTATGATTAATAAAACTGTGAATTTTTGATTGTACTGAGTGGTGGTATTTTACCCAGTTCTATTTCTGAAAAGGACAAAGGTGAGAACCTGCCTGGGATACCCATGTACTATCTAGAGGTCTTTAAACACCTTTTAAAATAAAAAAAGTTCCCCATATAGGAATCAAGTTAAACAACCATTTCTGTAGGCATCTGGGAACCCTTTCCATGCCAGACTGCAGTAGTAAAGAGGCTGATCTAATGAGACAGGGATGTGGCTAAAAACCAAGGCTAGCATGATCTCCCCTAGCTTCAGACTAGAGGAATTTTTCCTTCCCAACTGCCCCAGAGTTAGGAGGGATGACCTGTACACTGACTCCACTTGTACTCTGTGCCAGCCCAAATATGGTCATAAGTGTTCCCATAAACAAAGAATAGAGGGAACCAGTGGATAACCTGGTTATTCTTCGATAACATTTGTCTTAAATATCAGGGTATTTTGTACCAAAATTAGTCTGTCACTGAATTGCTTAGAACTATTTTAATTCTGTGCTCCACTGGACCCTATTGTTAATTGATGTGTGAGACACTGAGGTAAGGGATGGGGGAGTGGTTGGATTCACTCCTCTGGAGGGCTTTATAAAGTCAATTCCCATTGACCTGGGGTGGTTTGGGTGCTATATACTGTTTGGAAAGTCATGAAGAACTTCCTCGGGGAACTTTCTGATTCCATGTTCTCAGTGTCACTGTTTTAACTTGTCATGTCCTGTTACTTCATAAGACAAAGCCCTACTCTAGTTGGCATTATACATCAACAGTAATTTATTTCTTTGCTAACTATAAGTTTCAGGTGATGAAAAAGAAAATTTTGGGAGGCAATTAACTTATGCATTTAGTTAACACTCTCTTGATTTCAGTCGATGAAAGAATTTTAAGTTCCAAGATCCTTGTGAAAATTTTGTAAAACCTCAGTTGACTGACTAGTTGAGTAACTCTGGGCAAGTCTTTTAAATGGGGATAATAATACCTGTGAAGTACCTGTTGTTGTTCAGTAGTTTGAGTTGCATCTGACTCTTCATGATCCCTTTTGGGGTTTTCTTGTCAAAGGTACTGGAATGGTTTGCCATTTTCTTACAGTTCATTTTCCAGATGTGGAAAATGAGGCAAGCAAGGTTGAGTGACTTGTTCAAGGTCACACAGCTAGTAAGTGTCTGAGGCTGGATTTACACTCAGGTCCATCCTGACTCCAAGGTTGGTGCTCTATCTACTGTACCATCTTAGTCGCCCCATTTAGTACCTACGCTGTCTAAAGAAGTCCAGTTCTGTTGTCTTGTCATGGTGTAGTGGTGATCCTGAGTTCTCAATGTATGTGCTTAATAAAGTGCAATAAAGTGATCTGCCAAGCTAGAAAGTTTTCAGCTATGGGCCTACTGATGAATTGTTATCCATGGGCCTATATTTGGACAAGCTCATCACTAGTTTGGTCCCAGGGAGGATGGATTTTTCTGCTACTGCCATTTTTGAAGACAGTCTCCTAAATTATGGAAGGATTATGATCTGCGTTAGTGAAAGGAAGGACTCCACCAGTGAAAATGCAGACCCTTGAACCCCAGACATAGGTACCTCGTTGTGAATGTTGTGAGGAACAAATGAGATGTTTGGAAAATTCTGATTATTTTAGGTAGGTATGTGACACTGTATAGAATGCTGAATTTGGAGTTGAGAAGACCTCAGTTTAAATATAGCTTCTGATATTTACTGTATGACCCTGGGCAAGTCACTTAATCTGTCTGCCTCAGTTTCCTCATGTGTGAAATAGGGATAATAATGGCACTTACCTCCGCAGGATTGTTGTGAAGCTAAAATGAGATAACATGCAAAACACTTTGTAGATCTTAAAATGATATATAAGTAATAACTTATTATTAAATTATTAATTATTTAAGGATATGCAACATATAATGTATATTATTATGATCATCGGATAATTTGAGTCTTTTCTGACATCAAGTCCTTTCCTAGTTCAGGTTTTTTAAAGTTACTTTTTAAACTAAGAAGGTTGGATTTGATGACTCCTTGGTTGCTTACAACAGAAGTCTCTTCTTCCTATATTTGGAGTATTGATAATCAGGGGGCTGTCCCTAACTAAAGATTCTTTATGGGGATAGAGGAAAAAAGACATTGATTTAATCGTTTGTAATATTCTGGGTTAAGATTAAGGGCATGCTGATGTCATTTAAGGAATGATCCTGTTTGGGGAGTAGAGAGATTTTTAAAAATTTGTTTTAGTTGTGTTCAACTCTTTGTGACCCCATTTTGGGGGGTTTTCTTGACAAAATACTGGAGTGATTTGTTATTTCCTCCTACAAATCATTTTACAGATGAGGAAACTGAGGCAAACAGGATGAAGTGATTTGCCCAGGCTCACACAGCTAATAAGTTTCTGAGACTGGATTTGAACTTAGGAAGATGATTTTTTCTTGATTCCAAGCCCAGTGCTCTATCTACTGTGCCACCTGGCTACCTACAATAGAAAGAGATTATTCTTCAAGTTACTAATTTTTGCAGATAAGTTATTCAATAGATTGCAGATGTGCATAGAATACACATAAGATGTTCCAAAAGTCTTACTACAGTTTTAAAGTTTAAAACAGCACTAAGACTTTTGGGATACCCTGTATATGATGTATATAATAACTGATATTTATATAATGCTTTAAAGTTTACAAAACATTCTATATACCTTATCTCATTTGATCTACCCAGAAATTCTGTATGGTTGGAATGACAGTTGTTAGCCCCATTTTGCAAATGAGGAAACTAAAGCTTTAAGATCCATACTTCAAGTTCCCATTCATCCTGGGTCAAACAAGATTATTTTGTTTGACCAAGCTGTAGGAGGAGTTGACTGACTTGACAGAGGATAGAGCAGGGATCAAACAGGGGTGGCTGCTATCGATGGGGAGGGGAAGGTTGTGGTGATTTCTGGAAGTTTGGGTCCTTCGATTTGTGTCCCCAGTCATCATCAGCCCCTTCGGGTCTCTCTCTCCCTATATACTAGACTCCTTTGATTTCCTGGATCAAAGATTCTTTTTGGATTCAAGGTACTAATTTAAAATGGGATTGTTCGAATTCTTCTGTCCATATTATTTCCTATAGGTAGTAGCAATTGCTCTCAAAATCTGTGACATTTGTGTTGATCTACCTACTACAGCAGAAGAAGCTGAGAAATTATGGATCCTAATGGTCTATTGATTTTCTTTACAACCAGCAGAGGTCTCAGGAGAGCTAACGATGACTGGTGCATCTTGAGTTGGATCTTGACTAAGCTATCTGAGCAACGCTCAGACCAGCTGGTGGGAAAGGTGCAGTGGCAGCTCCCAGATGGTTTATGGGGATAGCCACATTACAATATGGAATAGCAGTCCCCAGAGGAGATAGCCTTCCTCCCCTCCTCTCTGGTCCCCAATGGCTTGTAAGTTTTCTTTTAATGGAGAAAAGGTCCCAACTCTGATGCTTGATCAGTGTTGATTCAGTTGTCTGGTTCTGGGGTAGTGATTGATGAGATAAGTTGACAAATAGGAAGACAAAATAGTCTCTACTGGGAATGCAGAAATCTGATATCCACAGAAACCTGGGTTCCACCAAAAACTACTCTATTTGGATGTATGGAGATAAGAATTATCTATGAAATCTTCAGTTTTAGAAATGGGGAGAAATGTCAGTGGTATAGGAGTGGAGTCAGTATAGGTACAGGAGTGGAAAGCAAAAAAAAGGAAAGCAATATACTTCCTTGGTAAGCAGGAAAATAAAGGATTGTTGTTCAGTTGTTTCTGAAGGTTTTTTACTCCATTTGGGGCTTTCATGACAAAGATACTGAAATGGTTTGCCATTTTCTTTTTCAGTTCATTTTTTAGCTGAGGAAAATGCGGCAAACAGGGTTTCACCGTCACAACCAGGAAGTGTGATAGGATTTGAACTCCAGAAGATGAGTCTTCCTGATTGCAGGCCCAATGCTCTTTCCACCGCACCTAGCTGTCCCCAAAAGATCACTAGGAACTACAGATTCCTGAGGTCTTTGTTCTTGACAAATAATCTTGACCAAGGCCAAGGGGCATGACCTTAAGGCAGATTCTTTGGAGGATCTCTTAGTTTCCAAAATTAAAGGACTTTTCTTCCGCCCTGAACCTTCCTGATTTTTCTGACCTATATACTTTGGTGATCGATCACTTTCTTCTGCAAGATACTCTCTCCTTTTGTGACAATGCTAATACTGCTGGTTCTCCTGCTTGCCTCCTTTGCTGGTTTTTCATCCATCTTGACTGCCCCCACAACTGTTTTGTCCCCCAGGACTCTGTCCTGGGTCCTCTTTTCTTTTCCCTCTGTGTTCTCTCATGGAGTGATCTCATCAGCTTCTATGTGTTCAACTGCCATTTCTTCATAGATAATGCCTCTGGCCCACCCTCTTTTCTGTGTGTGTTCATCCTTTGTTGTCAAAGAAGACCATGCCATCAGAAAAATAATGACATGACTTGCACTTGACTTTGTTTTGCATGAGGGAGGGCTGTGCAGGTCACCAGCCTCACTTCTCCTCCAGAGCCATCTGAATCTAGTGACCAGATATTCATCAGGATGACTGGAGATGATCCAGGATGAGGCAATTGGGGTTAAGAGACTTACCCAAGGGTTTGTCTTGGACCACCAATTGCCTTTTCACTCTCTTAAGTTGATATCTTTGAGAGTTCAAATCTGGCCTCAGACACTTACCATCTGTGTGGTCCTTGGGGGAGTCACTTAACCTCTGTCTGCTTCAGGTTCCTCATTTGTAAAATGGGAATGACAATCCCAGAGGTATGAGGATGAAATGAGAATATTTATAAGGTACTTAACATGGTGCCCAGCACATAGTAAACACATAGTAAGATAAATGCTAGCTTTTGCTAATTATAGTTTTATTACCATCCTCCCAGTCACTGAGGTTTGCATCCTTGGAGTCACTCTTCTCTCATTCACCCCACTTATCAAACCCAACCTTCACAAGCTGTTTGCCCCCTCCTTCCTTTCATACCCACTCTGTTTAGACTCTCATCATCATCTCTCTCTCCCCCCTGGACTATTGTAAAAGCCTTGTAACTAGTCTCCCTTCTTCTAATGTCTTTCCACTACAATCCTTCTTCCATTCAGCTATCAAGTCCATTTCTCTGAAGTAGGTCTGACCATGTCACCTTCTCCTACTCAAGTTCCTCCAATGGCTCCCTATTACCTACAGGATCAAATATAGATTCCATTGTCATTCAAAGCCATTCCAAACCTGATCCCTTTCTAATCTCACACCTAGCCAACTGACCAGTCAACTAGCAGTTATTACACACCTACTATGTGCTGGGCACAGAACTTAATGATGGGAATACAAAGAAAGGTAAAAGACAGTCCCTAGTCCCTGTTATCAAGGAGCTCACAGCCTCCTCTCACAAGGAGCTCACAGCATCCTGTGTACCAGCAACTACAGTCTGTTCACAGTTCATCAAACAGGACATTCCATTTTTCATCTCAGAATTTTTCTTGCTGTCCACCACACCTGGAAAGCTCTGTGCCTTGCCTTCACTCCTTGGCTTCCCAGACTTCCTTTAAAAATTGGCTCAAATCCCATCTACTCCAGGACTTTTCCTGGTCTCATCAGCTGCTAATGCTTTTCCCTCTTAGAATCCCCTTCCATCCACTCCATACATCTTGTATGTTCCTGGTCATTGACATACCACCTCCCCCATTAGAATGTGAGTACCTGAAGGGAAGGGACCAGATTTTTGCCTTTTTTATATCCCTAGTACTTAGCACAGTACTTGGCACACAGTTAAGCCCTTAACAAGTTTTGCTGACTTAAAAAGACAGATGCTGAAGTTTTTCATCAAGAAATTTCTTAGCAAGCAGTGTCAATTTATTAAAAAAGGAAGAAGCATTTCTAACTTTGAAAGTTCTAATGAACAACCAGACAGGCATTCTGGAATGCATTGTGGCAGAGACTCATGGAAGATGCTGTTCTGTCCTTTGGGGCAGTGGAGCAAGCAAGTCTCAACCCCTGGGAGCAGATGAGGTCATGAAGGGATAGAGGGTTAAAAGAGAATAGAGAGCCTTGGTTTGAGCTTTTAGGAATATCCACAGTTCGTGGGGTATGATCTGGATGATGTGCCAGAAAAGAAAACTGAGAAGGAGCAGTTAGACAAGGAGGAGAACAAAAGAGAGAGAGAGAGAGAGAGAGAGGGAGAGAGAGAGAGAGAGAGAGAGAGAGAGAGAGAGAGAGAGAGAGAGAGAGAGAGAGAGAGAGAGAGAGAGAGAGAGAGAGAAAGGAAAGAAAAAAAGAACCAGGAGATAGCTGCTCAGTCGTTTTTCAGTTGAGCCAACTCTTCAGAACTCCATTTGGGGTTGTCTTGGTAAAGATACCAGAGTGGTTTGTCATTTCCTTGTCCAGCTCATTTTACAAATGAGGAAACTGAGGCAAGCAGGGTTCAGTGATTTGCCCAGGGTCACATAGTATTGTCACAAAAACCCATCAGGGAGAGAGTATTCAGGACAGGTTGATCGGTAGTGTCAAATATAGCAGAGAGATTGAGAAGGTGAGGGCGGAGAAAAAACCATCAGCCTTGGCAGTTAGGGGATCTTTAAAGACAGAAGCTCCTGTTGAGTGATGACGTTAGAAGTCAGATCATAAAAGGCTGAGAAATGAATAAGAGGAAAGGAAGTGAGAGTAGTGAGTGCATCTAGGAATGCCTGAAAAGGGAAGAAAGATATTGCTTGAGGGGATAGCTGGGTCTAGAGAAGGTCCTTTTTAAGGACAGAGGGGACTTGAGAAGGAAGTAAGAAAGGAACCAGTAGATAGAGGCAGAAATTTAGAGGGAGGGAGCAGTGGGAGTTAGTGACTGTGACCTGGATGAAGATCTAGCAAAGGAGACATCGTCTATTTGAAGGAATAGTTGGACACATCGGAGATCCAGGAACGGAGCCTGTTGGCATAAAAACCAAGAGAGGAGAGAATATGTGTGAGGAGGTGACTGCCAGTTTCAAAGGTTACAGAGAGATTAAGAAAGGTGAAGACTGATAAATGGCCAAATTATATTAGTGAAGAGACCATTGGTAACTTTGGAGAGAGCAATTTATATTGAATGAGGAGGTTGGACTCCAAACAGGACACTCAATCTCTCATCTTAATGCTGTGGTACCCAGGTTCCCCTCCCTGTCCTTGTCCTTCCTCATGCCTTCCTCTTCGTTTCCTTGACTTCCTTCAAGATTCAGCTTAAGTCCTACCTTCTGTAAGAGGCCTTTCCCAAACTGCTAGAGCCTTCTCCTCTAAGACTTTGTTCAGTCATGCCACCTAGCTGTCCCTAAGACTACCCTTCATCTTTTCTGTATCTGTTTACATGTTATATCCCTCATTAGAATGAAAGCTTCTTGAGGAGGGGTCCTTTTTCCTTTCTTTGTATCCCCTGTGCCTAACATGGTGCCTGAAACATAGTAAGTACTTCACAAATGTTTGCTAACTTGAAGCATAAAGCATATAATAGATTAAGGGAAGCTATGGGGTGCAGTGGATAGAGTCCTGAGTCTGGAGTCAGGAAGACTCCTCTTCCTGAATTCAAATCTGGCCTCAGACACTTACTAGCTGTGTGACCTTGGGCAAATCACTTAACCCTGTTTGCTTCAGTTTCTTCATTTGTAAAATGAGCTGGAGAAGGACATGGCAAACCACTTCAGTATCTTTGCCAAGAAAACCCCAAATAGGATCCCAAAGAGTTAGAAATGCGTGAAAAACAAATGTCATTAACTAGGCAGGCTAGCCATGAAATCTGGAAGACATTGGTTTAAGTCTGGTCTCTGACACATAAAATAAGGTGCTGAACTTGAACTCAGGCAAGGTTGGGTTGAGATCCTACGTGTATCGTTTACTAGTTTGGTGACTGGGCAAATCACTTATCCTCTCTGGGTTTCAAGTAAGTAGTCTGACTTATCTATGAAGTCACAGATGAATGGTCCTTCACATTGGTGAAGGGAATTTCTCCACCATGAGCTCCCTATGCTGATGAAAATCAGGTGCTAACCATGAATTAAATATAGAAATGCAAAAGGACACCTCAGGTGGCTTGGGTGTAATGGAAAGATTAGTAGACAGAGTTAGCCCTTGGACAAGGCTTTTAGCCTCCTTAAGCTTCAGTTTCCACATCTCTAGAAAGAGAGACTGGATTTAACGTCCTTCAAGAATTGTTTCAGAATTAATTCTAGGTCTCTGTCATCCCATGACGGTGGAGGCAATGTGTCCCTGGTGTCATGAATATAATAAGTATGATTAACTTATGTGATCACTAGATGCCACTATCACTCCACAGAAGCAGCCTCATAAATACATTATCATATTGCAAAGCCTTGATTAATTGTAATGTGTTTGGCACTTGGGATGAGTTTGACAGATGCAAAAAAAATATCTCTTCTATGTGTTTGGAATAGTGTTCAAGTTGAAGGAGACTCATTTTTTCTTTTATTTTCTATGCTAGCTTAGCTCTTAGAATATCCCCTTTCTGCCTCCCTAATTTTCACCATTCCTTACCCATTGGTTCCTTTCCTGATCCTTATAAACATGCCCAGATCTCCTCCATCCCTTGAAAACCTTCACTTGATCCTATCGTCCCCTCAAAATATTTTCCCATATTTCACTTTCCTTCACAGTCAAACTTGTAAAACAAAAAAGGAGCGGGAGGAAAAAAAACTATCCATATTTTACCTTTCTTACCTCCACTCACTTTTAAACCCTGTAAAATTTACTTTCCATCCCTACCACTGGACTCCAAAGTCACCAGAGATCTCTTTTTGCCAATTTCCATGGTCTTTTCTTTGTTGTCATCCTTTTTGGCCTCTCTGCTCCCATCAACATTATTGGCCACCCAGGTTATTCACTCCTAGCTGGGTTTTAGTGACACTATTCTGTCTTGTTTCTTTTTCTATTAATTTGATAATTCCTCAGTCTCTTCTGCACCAGCAACATCTATGTCCTGTCTTCTATTCACAAGACTCTTACCTTGGATCACTTTTGCTTTTCTCCCTCTACTCTTCCTTCCTCCTTATCCCTCTTCTTTTTCCTCTCCTTCTTCCTCTCCTTTTCCTGTTTCCCTCTTTCTTTCCTTTTATTTCTTCTCCCTTCCTTCTTTCTATTTCCCCATTTCTCCCTTCCCCTTCATTTTTCCTCTCTTTATCCATCTAATTATCGCCCCTTTTTTTCTGTCTCCATTTCCCTCTCCTCCCTCTCCCTCTTTGTCTACCTCTTGCTCTCTCTCCCCTTTTATATCTCTGTCTCTCTTTGTCTCTCTCTGTCCTTCTGTCTCTGTTTCTGTGTGTCTTTGTCTGTCTCCATCTCCTCTCATTTCATGTTTCATCTCAGTCTGGCTCCAACCTATTTTTTTAGGCTAATTAAGCATCATTCCTCCTCACAACTTTTACAGTACAGTTACACTGCACCACTGGCTTCTTTCCAGCGTGATCTTCATTTCTCACCTGCATAACTTTGCCTAGGTTCTTCTCCTTGATCAAAATGCTGTCCCTTGTAAACCCTACGAAGGTGGCAACTGTTGCTATTTCATATTTGTATCCTGTGTTTGGTGAATTTAATGGTCCCTGGAGCATATGCACTAATAAATTCATAGACATATTTCTACTTATCCACAACTTACAGTCTTAGTGATTTACCTGAGGTCTGGAGAAGTTTAGGGACCCTGCCCAGGGTACCACCATTAGCGAGTTTCAGGGGCAGAATTTGAATTAGATCTTCTGACTTTCAGTCCAGCATTCTATCCAGGATGTTCCAGTCTCTCTATTTTTGCCTATAGGATAATGAAAAAAAATGGCTAAAAGAAAAATATGAAAGAAGTCAACTTTGAATTTTCATCATGATTTATTTTAAACTACTTTGTGGATTGATGAAGAAGAGAAAATGTATTATTGAGACAGATGTCATAGTAGGCAGCTAGATGACTAGATTGCTGCTGGACTTGAAATCAGGAACATTTGAATTTAAATTCTGACTTGGATGGTTACTAGTTGTGTGACCCAGGGCAAGTCACTTAACTTTTTTCTGTCTTGGTTTCCTTAGCTATAAAAAGAAGGGACTAGATGTGATTCCCCCAAGGACTCTTCCATGTTGAAATTTATGATACTACTATCATACTGATTTACACCTACTCTCTGCAATGTGGAATTGCAAGTGGGGTGAGAGAGACATGTATTACCTGATTAAGGGGAGGAGAATTTGTATCTGAGCTTATTGAGAGACTTACATTCCTCACAGTGATACCATGAACTTTAAACTCATAGTTAAAATATTAGTGCAGTGGCCAATGTGCAATTTTTGATGAAGTTTTCTAGTATATATCAACTCTTCCTTGGTTTGAATACCAGTGAATGCATAGAGGGTTTTTTTTTTAAAGTTCCAGTTGTATCTGTCTAACAGACACAGCTTTCCCAATGTTGAATGCATTTCCTCTTTACCCAGGTACCCCTGCTATAGTACCTGTACCTGTGATGAATATGAAAATATAAATGCCAAAATCATTTGGACAAGAATTAAGATTAGGGAAGCAGATCCTAGTAATCACCATGCAAGCAAGCATGACCTTGGAGAAATGTCTTGGTTGCTCAACAGTTAACCCAGCTAGGTGGTAAAATTCATTTTGAATTTTGCATTTCCTGGCAGGTTAAGTGACATCCATTCTGACTTTGAAAGAAAAAGAACCTCTATCTTAACACTCTGCCTTACTGGTTGGCTGGAAAGAGGAAGACAGTAGGTTAACAGCTCATTGATATTATCTGACAATTCATCCCAAACCTACTTGTAGTAAGTGCAAGCCATCCCTAGATTTTCTGATGAATTTTGTTCTTCCTTTTCACAGACTGACTGAACCAATTCTTTGGATGGATTTTAAAATAAGGCAGTGTGTGTTCTGTGTGACCCAGGCACACATCCATCACAGATAGCATCTAGAATAGCAACTACGACCAAGTCAGATGACTTTAACAAAGGAATTCCATCAAATTCCCATAATACCAGGTTATGAAAAGTGCTTCCAATGACAGAAAGCCCACTTAAATCTCCTAAAAGTGCCTAGCATCCATTTCCCTCTTAGCCAGTTGGAAAATACTTTGTTGTCCTCTGGGATAGTTTGGGGAGAGGCTAAATGACTGTCCATAACCACAGTCCCCTGGGACTATATCACTGGTATTTTTCTCTTATTCAAAATCTCAAAAGTTCCACAATTTGCGTATTTCTTCAGCTGCTACAAACCAGTAAGTTCATGTCTTCTTGATTTTCCAAGTCCAGCCCTCAATCTATATAGCCACACAATGCCATAAGGACCTAGTATGTCAATTGATGCAAAAATGTGCTTGATCATTTGAGACATTCTTAAACTCTAGACTTTCTAATTTCAGCTTCCTCATTTCTGAAGATGAAAATTTCCAACCTGCATTAGGTTGGTCCTCAGACCACAGGTACATAGACCACCGTCGAGCCTTAGTGCTCGATAGGACCTTATAATAAAATATCAGCCAGAAATTTGGGAAGTGATCTTAGCCTGATCATGCCTCTTCTTTTATTTATTATTTCATTTTTATTTTCTACTTGTGCATGTGAGAGATTTTATAGCACAATCAAGGGAATGTATATGAACTTGCTGAGAGGTATGAGGTTTCCTTCATCTTTACAACAGTCTTTAGACTCAGGTTGAAAATATATAATGCACTGACAGATAGACAACTGTAGATGAAGTTTGCCAGTACATGTCAATTATTCCTTGGTTTGAATATCATATCCTTGGGGTGGGGCTGTAAGATCAGAAAATGTTCCCCTTTCCCACTATTTTTGCCACAAAAATGAAGGGACATAGGTTGGGTGTTTATACCCCTGGTCCACTGGGCTAAAATTAATCCAGATATTGGCCCTCCTTAAAAGGAAATAAGTAAATACTTTGCTAATAGATTAGGTAACAGGTTCAGGATTGAAGAAAATCTTGACAGTCTGAAACGATGGACTGAGAAAAATGGGATAAATTTTGGTAATCAGATAATTTATTAAATGCCTGCAATATGCTAGGTACTTTGTTAAGTGCTGAGGATGAAAAAAACAAAAATAAATTCTGTCCTTAGCAAGCTCATGTTCTAATGGAAGAGAAAAATATAAATAACAGCATACAAAGAACATACATGTATAAACACACATAAATATGTATGCATATTCAAATACATGTATCTAATATGTACACACACACACTATATATATACATATGTATATATATGTGTGTGTGCGTGCGTGTGTGTGTGTATGTGTAAACCTACAGTGGCAGACATTAACATCTGGGTGGCTGAGGGTCTCTGAGAAAGGCCTCCTACAGAGGGTGAATTTAGAACTTTATTGGATGTTCTAAGTGAATTCTGTCCATGATGATGTAAGACAGGAATACTTTCCCCCCTTATGATCTCTATTCTAACTAGGTTGAAAGGAAAAAAAGAGCACAAAATTTCAGGGTCATGTTATAGAGTATTTTATTTTCATTTTTCATCTTTTTTTTTCCCTGAAGAAGTATAAGACAACTGGAAGGATAGGAAGGAAGCAGGTTTTTTGAAGAACCTTAAATGCCAGAGTACTTTATCCTAGAATTAATAGGGAGCCACTGGAATTAATTAGATAGCAGAGTGAGATGATTTATTTTGTGTTTTAGAAAAATCATTTTGGCAGTTTGTTGTAGGATGGATAGGAGTGAAGAGAGGTTTAAAGTAGATAGACCTGCTAAAAACTAGAGCAATTAGTCCAGGAGATGGATGATGAGGGTGAACTAGAATTGAGGTGTATTGGCAAACTTCATCAAAAGTTGTCCATCTGTCAGCGAATTATATATTTTAAACCTGACTCTAAAGCCTGTATTGAAGCTGGAAGAAACCATGTACTTCTCAACGAGCTCAGTTGCCTCTTCTCCTTCCCTTGATTATGTTAGAAAATCTCTCCCACGCACAAGCAGAAAATAGAAATGGAATAATAAATAAAATAAGGGGTAGGATCAAACAAAGATCATTTCCCAAATTTTTGGGGGGGTGAATAGAGTCTAGAAAAAGACATAGACGAAAGATACTGTAAAGTTAGAAACAACAAAGTTGGACAATGGATTGGATATGTGAGGTGAACGAGAGGGACAAACTGAGGATGGCCCTGAGGTTGTCAGTCTAGATATCTGGGAAGATAGAAGTGCCCTTTAACAGTTATAGGCAAATTCTGAAGAGGATTTCAGAAGAAATATAATGAGTTCCACTTTGGTCACAAGTTTTGTGTCTATGTGTTTTGTTTGAAGGTAATCAGAGTTGAGTGATTTGCCCAGGGTCAGACAGCTAGTACATGTCTGAGGCTGGATTTGAACTGGGTCCTTCTGACTACAAAGCCAGTGTTCTATCTGGTCATAAGTTTTAAATGACTGGGGCATCTAAGTTGAGAGACTTAAAATGCCCAGCAGAGGAGTTTACATTTGATTCATGAAGTAGTAGGAATCTTTGGAATTTTTTTGAACAGGGAAATGACAAAGTAAGACCTGTGTTTTAGGAAAATCCCCTTGATGGTTTTGTAGATTGGAGCATGTAGACACTTAAGGCAGCAAAACTGATAAGGAGGCTTTGGCAATAGATTTTATTCTTAGATTTTGCCCAGTTTTTCATGGTTATTCAGTTAGGTTTGTTGATGGCTATTAAATTGTATTATAAAATATTTAAATGGATGAAATGTGGGAGTGGAGCCAGACTTCTTCAACGTAGGTTCATAAAGTAGACTAGGAAAGGAAAAAATCTGAGTTCAGTCTGGGGGAGAACTTTCCAATGGTCAGAACTGCCCAGAAAAGGGTTGAGCTACCTTCTGAGGCCATGAGTTCTCTTTCATTGGAAGTAAGTGGAATCTTGATGGTGGTCTATCAGAGATGCATTACATTCATACTACAAGGATGAATTCTTGCACTGGGAAGGATGTGGGATAGAATGGATTCAAATTCTATTCCAGAAAATGACTCCACTGATCTGCAACAATGGACTGCAATCTCCAACTTGTCTGTTAACACTTCACATCTTGAGATCTTAAATATTGATTTTTTTCTTGGCATTATTTCCTAGACAAAAATGAGAGAGATGCTGACTATAGAGAATGTGACCAGCATTTTTCTCACATAAGAAACTTCAAATGAATGGATGAAAGGTTCTCTAAGTTCTAAAAGATTATAGTCTTTATTTGATGTTTTAAGTGAATTCTATCCACGATAACCGAAGACAGAAATTTTTCCCCCCCATGACCTCTACTATAACTAGGTTGAAGAGAAAAAAAGGACACAAAATTTCAGGACTGTATTGTAGATGAAGTATGAGTTTCATAATTTTTCATCTTTTCCCCCTGGAAAAGCCATATATAGAAACTTTCTATGTTTTATTAATTTTAATAAGCTGCTTGAATTAGCAAATACTCAGAACCTAAAAAATGTCATGGTCAAAGAACCAAGGTTGACTACTCTTTTCTGTTTTCTTGAACCATATTTTTACAATCATTTTTAGTAAACAAATATTATAATTTGGTCTCCTTCAATTGTGGACCCATTCAAAGTTATTCTTGGTATATGATATATTTTGGGTCAGCATTTAGTCAAAACTGTAGCTCAAGCTCCTACCAACATTCCTTTAAACAAATAAAACTCCCCAGATATTACCAAAGGCTGTTGTTCAGTTTTATCTGATTCTTTGTGACTCCATTTGGGATTTTCTTGGCAAAGATACTGGAGTGGTTTATCATTTCATTCTCCAGATAATTTTACAGATGAGGAAACTGAGGCAAACAAGTTTAGTGACTTTCCCAGAGTCACACACCTAGTATGTATCTAAGGCTAGATTTGAATTCATGAAGATGAGTCTTCCTGATTACGTCTAGTAGTTCTATCCACTGTGTCACCAGAGAACAACCACTTAAAGTAAAAGACAATTAATGTCTTTTAATATAGCAAAACAGATGATGAGGACATCTTCCCTCTATTCTATCATATACCTAAAGAGAGTGCTCTTCCCAGAGTCTTATAACAATCCACTTCCTCACATCCCATCAAAAGATACCAGTCCCTATACGTCCCCTTCCTACCTTCCCTCCCACCCCCAGTTTCCTTTTTGCATCACAGGAGAAGGCTGTAGGCAGTTTACTCACCAGTTGATATCAACTCTCTCCCATCTCATGGACCTGTCTGGAGATGTGTTCTGTTGGTCAGTTAACTGACTTGGATCTTAAATAGCCCTCCTGTCTCTTCAGCATAAGGAGAAAAGGAATAGCTTAGTTACTCGTGACGGATGATAGAAAATCCTTCTGGCTAATATAAGAACCTCCAGTAAGAGGTATATCCTAAAGTAGGAACAGATCAAGCATTTAAAAAACACCCTTGAAGCCACTGAGTCCAACCCCTTCAGTTTATAGTTGAGAAAACTAAGGCCAATGAGCTGCTACTTGCTCAAGGTAGAGATGTGATTTGAATTAAGTTCCTTTGACTATGAGTTATTTCTTTGTCCATTGTCTCATGCTTTCTTTGATAGTCTACATCGTATCAGGGGTGGATAATCTCTAAATTCTACTACCATAAATTCTACTTGTGTAATCTTGAGCATGTCTTGACCTGATGGCTCTGGATTTCACTTTCTCCTGTAAAATGAGAAGGTTGGGTTAGATTGTCTGCGAGGTCTCTCCTAGCTTTTGTTCCATAATCTTAGGATTTGAACCCAGGTTCTTGAACCCTGGAATCAGTGCTCTTTCCTTGGGACTGTCTACACTCCCAAAGCTTGTAAATGTTGGGAACTTTTGGCAAGTCTTTGCTCTCAGAGCACTTAGGTACGATAGCAGATAAGAGTGTTTCACTTGGAATCTGGAGGGTTCCACTTCAGACCCTTACTAACTGTATGATCTGGGAAAATCACTTAACATCTCCGTATACCTCAGTCTTCTCATCTGTAAAATGGAGGATAATAATAATAGCATCCCTTTTGAAAGGCTGTTATGAGGATCAAATGAGATAAATGTATGTAAAGTGCTTTAAAACCTTAAACACTATATCAATGCTAGGTATTAATGACAGAGAAGTTAAATCTCAACAAGGCAGAAAAAGACAGTGTTCTCCTCTTTCCCCCAGTGAGCCACATCTTTTGTTAAAGACTTGAAATGACTCAACCCAAAATTTTTCTCCTGGTTCTGGCTGTATGCAACATGGTAACTGGTATTCAATGGCCCACCCACTCTCTCATTTGATTCCAAGAATCTGGGCAGTGTGTTGCTAACATCAAGTGTGACTCAATATTTCACAATGACACTTGGGGAAGTCATCAACACTCAATTATCAGGAAGTCATCAGAAGACTGTGCATTTGTGTGGGTGTTGTTGTGGGGTAGGGAAAGAGAAGGAAGAAGAGAATGCTGGAGACCATTTCTACTATCCTGTCATCTCCTAGTAGAATGGAGAGAATCTGTATTTTTAAAGACAAGATGAAATAAAAAAAGTCCTTATTCCAGAGAGCTCTGATGGGTTGAGAGTTGGCCAGAAAGCTATTTTGTTTTCTCTCTTCTATGTGGTATCTGTGCCTTGTAGGCTGTTTCCATCCCTTTGCTGTCAATTAAATGTTCTCAGACACTGTTCCCTACTCAAATACCACCAATGGCTCCCCATACCATTTTCCATTTGGATAAAGTCTAGAGCCCTTATTAGCCAGGCATCAGAATTCTTATCAGTCTCTTTTCAGCTTTATCTGTCATAGCTCCTGTACCTGTCAGTTACAGTCACCAACCTCCAAATATGTTTCATACTGTCCTGCCTGGAAACTTTTACTCAGACTTTTCTCCTCATTTAGAACATTTTCCACATTCCCCTATAGCTATCTGAAGTCTACCATTCTTTTCAGGGTTGATTTCAAATTCTTTTATAGAGATGCTTCTTTCAGCACCTAAGTACAAAATATCTTCTAACCTTGGATTCCTACAGCTTCCATATAACTTACTTAATAATAGACATTTATATAGAACTTTAAAGTCCAAACTGGTTACATACATTATCTGATCAGTGGCTCAATGTCTTTCAGTGAAACCTAGGATAACACACACACATATGTATAATATGTGAGGTCTGTATTACGTGTAGCATGGTGCCTTTTATTAACTCGAGGGTAGGAGAGAGATACCCCAGTCCTTGACCTGCTCCCCATCCCTCCTTCAGGTCACCATAGTTCTTTTGAAGGGGAATCATGCTATCCTCCATGTCTTAAAGCTTCAGGAATACCCACTTTCCCTCCAATAGAACCTATGGGGTCACCTATCTACTTCCTCTCCTTTGAACTCTGGCAGCATATTGGGAAAAAGCCCTCTTCTTTCTCTCCTTTTAATTTTTTGGCTTGTTTTTCTTATTTCCTTTGAAAGTTGATATCAGTGAGTTTTTTCTTGGTCAAATGTTCTGGAGAACTTGGGGTTGTATATAGTCCTAAATATACTTATAGAGGAGGTAGAAATGACAGTAAAAAGAAGAAAGATAGGAAAAAAGTCAAATTGGAATTAGAAAATGTAGAGGAAGTTCTTTGGAAACCATAAGGACATTGAGGGATGAAAGTATCTTAATTATGCAAATATGACTTGAGTCCTCCAACCAGTACTTTTTTACCCACCTACTAGACAGGAACTATAAATCAAAATGAAAAGTATTTAACTGAGGCAGAATACTAAAGTATATAACATGGGGGGAAATTAATCAATTGATGGTAAAGGAAACATTTCTGATAAACATACTCTAAGACATAAGACAAATTATGTTCATTTTACATGAATTAAAGATTTGGAATGGAGCTCTGAGTTCACTGAATCCAGTTGCAATAGAACAAAAATACTGTCTTTGACAGTGCTGACAAGGTGTCCTTTAATATCTGCTCAGAAATCTCCAGTGAAAAAACCATAAGCAAACAGCCTATTCCCTACTTGGATTATTTTAATTGTTAGGAAGTCTTTTCTTGTATCAAACCTACATCTACATGCTCTGAAATTTCAACCTTATTTCTATCCTCTGGGGTCAACCAGTACAATGGGTCTCTCCCATTAAACTGTGAGCTCCTTGAGGTAGGGGGCTGGTTCCCCCCCCCCCCTTTCTTTGCATTCCCAGTACTTAGCACAGTGCCTGGCATATAGGTTTAAAAATGCTCTTTGATTGTCCAATTGACAAGTCTAATCCTTATTTCAGAGGAAGCTCTATAAATTGCTTGAAGAAGGCTTGAGAAGGTCACAAGCATGACCCTGTCCCCGCCTCCGCCTCAAACCTTCTTTTCTCCAAGACAAAAATCACCCATCCTTCAACTGATTCTCATATGACATGATCTCTATTGTTTTCACTATTTTGAGTATCTCCTTCTAGATTTTGGTATTTTAAAGTAAATATGAAAAATATGTACAGTATCCAGAATTGAACACAATAGTCTAGACATGTTCTAACTATAGCAAAAAAAAATAGTGATTGTCACCTTCCTTGCTCAGCACACCAATGCCTTTCAATGCAGCCTAGGATAACATATACACATATGTACAAATACATACATGCCAGGTATGAGAGCAGAGTGGAGTTGGGGAGAGATGGAGAGCTTCAGTTCTCAGGCAGTTCCCCTTTGGGGGCTTTTCAAGTGGGAGTTCCCCCTTTGGGGATTCATTGAATTTCAAGTCTTCTTTGATCATTGAGTTGCTTTGGGTGCTCCTGGCTTCTAGCTTTGAGAGAGAGGATGGAAGAGGTCAGTCCCACTTCAGCTTGCTGAAGGAAACGATTCTGGGAAGACATGAGAGGAGATGGCAGTCTTCGTCATGTCCCTTTTCCCAGCGTGATCCTCTACAGACTTTAGGAAGTTTCCCCTTGGGTGAGATCTCTCTTGGTTGAGCTGAATTATATCGCTCACAGTGGGAGAACTCCTTCACTCTGTATCATTTGGTATATATTCTCTTTTGTGTATATCTCCTCTGATTTCTGCTTTACTATGATTTGGAAATGGGTTTCTTTACTTTTTATTATGTACATTCACTGTGGAGCCAGTATTAGGATATACACACACACATACATATATATTATATGTATATACATACATACATATATACACATGTATATCTTTGTATTATGCATATGTATTTGTATATAATATATATATATATTTGTAGGAATGTATATATGTACACAAAATATACAAGTATATATGCAAGTATATCTTGTGAAAGTCCTCTAATAGTACGTTTACCAATGATTCCCTTGTTACCTGTATATATTAGTCTCATAGCAATGATGGGAAAGTAGGCATATAGATTGGCAGTCATTCATGTTCTCTTGATCATCCCCTTTTTGGTAATAATAAAGTATGAGATATTTTTTATTTTCTTCTGCCTTCAAAATTGTGCTGCCTCCATTATGGATCTTTTCTGTATATCTTTGCATGGCACCCACTCTGGGCCACTTCTCCAACTTACACTTACAGGTTTGCAGACTGGATCCCCAGGGGGCTGGCTATATTATGTCCTCAGGGTAGACTGTAAAACCACCCTTTGAAAGCCATATAGCTCATGAGTTCCCACTTGTGTACTCCCCATGAATAACCAGTTGGAAGACACAATTAGATCTTCGCAAAATACTAACATGGTAGACTAAAAACAGTAGCATTCTTTTCATTAAGAAAATTTTGAAGGGGAATCATACTATCCTCCTTGTCTTAAAGCTGCAGGAATACCCACTTTCCCTCCAATAGAACCACAGGGGATGGTGTCACCTATACACTTCCTCTCCTTTGAACTCTGGCAGGGTATTGGGAAAAAGCCCCCTTCTTTTTCTCCCCCTTTTAATTTTTTGGCATTCTTTTCATAAGTCTGAGTTACACTCTTCCATAAGCACTGTATCCATGGGTGAAGTAGGATGAATTTAGAGGTCCATTAGGAGTTCACAGCTGCCTGGCATATAGTTGTCACATAATAAATGTTCATTGATTGATTGCTGGACCTGGAAACCCTTTCTCTTCATAGAACTCCCCCTAGATACAGTATCTTGTCCGGGTAGGGTCCTTGGAGGCTTCCTATGTTCTATTCCATAGCCAATTATGTTCTTGGCTGCCAGGGATTCCATCACTTGAAGCTGCTTTCTTCCCTCCAGTGAATGCTTCACTATATTCATGCCCATCAGGAATCTGTGTTTGCCCCCTGGTTTGTGCCTAGAACTCTCAAACCAATGAATGCTCAAACTGCTGGAAGAAGTGTCCCCCTCTCTGCTGCTAGCTGTTATGGCCAGTGAAGTAGGGTGGGGAGGTGAGAGACGTCTCTACCTTCACTACTTCTACCCCCAAGGGTCTCCTCCACAAAACAACCTGTACGCAACCATAGAGCTTGTCCCCTTCACTCAAGGGACCTGTTCATACTTTGTAAGAGGATCATTGGGAGTTAATGCCTTGTTAACACATTAACATCTTGTTGCCTCAGTTATTTCATCTATTTCAAATGGAAAAAGAAAATCAACTCCCCTTCTCCCTTACACTTAGTCTAGCCAATCTGCTTTCCCCATCTTTTTTATCTTTAGGACCATTTCTACTGCATCAAGGCACACATCTGGAAGGCACACATCTGGGACTATAACTATAGAATCCCAATCTGTTGACTCCATTGTCCTTGGTCATGAAAAGAATTTATAAAATCCTGAAAATTTTTTCAGTCTTTTTTTCACGTTTGTTGTCCTCCTTTCAGCTTCAAAATTAGATGCCTTTGGGATAATTTTGCTTAGCAGAGTCTTTTACTAAGTTTTCCTTTAACTTGTTTTTCCTTTTCTGGCTTCTCAATGTTTTATGACCTAATGTTGCTCATAATCTTCTACAATTCTTCTCTGTAAGATTTTTTAATGAGTTTATATTTTCAACTATCGTTGTCTGACACATCTCTACTAATAGTAAGGAGATCAAGCGGTTGCTGGTTGAGGTGGTTTTGGTCTCATTGTAACAATTGACTTATATTGATTGAGTTTTTATATAAAATTGCTATAATTGGTGTTGCTATCTTTTCCTCCATCCATTTACACTTTGCTGCCTCAATTATTTGCTTAAATAGCCTAGATTAGACTTCAATTAAATGGCCTATTTTTAATGATTTTTAATCGGCATAGTTTTGTATTCTTTTTTATCTTTTCTGTAACTAGTCACCATTCTGTTACTTCAGAAATGACCTCCATTTTAGTAGCAAGTCATTGACTTTCAAAATAGAATCAATTTCATTGGCATCTCCTAATTTTTTTCTTGAAGAAAGTATTTATGATATGAAAGTATGAGACTGTTCTCTCTCATTTCTTGTGGGTCATGGACCCCCTTTGGCAATCTGGTGAAGTCTGCAAATCACTTCTCAGGATAATATTTGTTGGCCTGCATTCATAACTGAAGAAAATCTTAAATTTCACCTAGAGGTGATTGAAAATAAGATGTAATTTTTTCCAACTCAAGTTCATAAGTAAGAGCACCCTTTGCATGTGCAAAGCTAATAAAAAAATTAGCAAAATAGTTCCAGCCCTCAAGGAGTATATATTTCTAAGGGAAGAAGATAGCACATAAAGGGGAACTGGGAAATGGGGTGGGGGAAGGGCCTGAATACAAATCCAGCATTTAGAAAGCTAAGTCTAAAGAAAGATTGATCTTGAGAGAAATGCTCTAGTTGGAAAGATCCATCTTGGAGCCTAGGCCTGAGCATCTTCTGCTGAGCAGATGAGAAGTTCATAGCTGAAGAACCCAAGATAAAGCCTTTTGCTGGTCCTAGGGAAAGGTCTCTGTTCCTTTTAAAAGATCTGGGAGAAGCCTAGAGACTTTAAGGTAGAAGTGTACGACAGCATTCGCTCTTTCTCTGAGGAAGAGGTAACCAAAGATTTTAGCTGATCTAGAAGCTAAAAGCAGCAGACAAAAAACATGCAGTTAAATTGCCTTTGATGAGAAGCATCCGTCTGAGCAGAGTCTTCGAGGTCATCATCCAGCAGAACAGCATATGGTGGAGACATGTATTTAAGGCTGTCACACTTTAGTTAGAGGAGAGAGTTGAACTTCAGGTTGCATAGAGAGACTTGGATGTCCTATGGGTGAAACAACAGAGTGGATGGCAGTGGTGATGCCATCCTAACATGTCCAGCCCTAATAATGGGGTATTAGAGTTCATGTGACATAGGATACAGTGGCAGGTGTGTGACATCCACAGGTCCCAATGATTCTTAGCCATTCGATCAATTTGAGCAGCCTTGTCATTTGTCTTCCTTGAATGTCCTGGGTGGTTGAGGGAGGGGGGAGGGGAAAAGACGCCCCTGTCAGTTGTTTTTCCTATCTGTATGCCCTGGATGGGGTCTGTTGAGCATCAGGAACAGGCCTGATAGAAACACTGTGATCAGAGGTATGGGTTATCCTTCCTCATATGTACTTTGGTCACATGTTCCCTAGGCTCCTCCACAATATTACTTGACCACATGCATTCCTTTTTTTGTGTGTGTGTGCCCTTATCGCATGTGCTCCCTCTACATGCATTTCTCAAAGCATGCAATCTGGCTGCTTGTGTTCCTCGCATGTGTGGTTACTTGCACTTATGTTGCATACATACATAGATGTGCCCCTGTTTTATGGAAAGGGAAAATGGTTTGTTACTACATTTTCAAAAAATTATTTAGATCATTAAAGCCTTTGCTTTGAACTAGTTGTATCATCTGGTTGACCATTAAAATGAAAAACATTGGTGGGCACTTATGAGCTATGGTTGAGGGGATGCAGACCCACCAGAGATTCTTGAATGTTTTCTAAGTACCTATGAGATGTTACATGTAAAATGAGAAGCAGGCAGATTTCAAAAGAAGAAATTCAATGTGTCAACCACCATATAAAAATGACTCCAAATTAAAACAACTCTGAAGTTTCATCACATTGACAAAGAGGACAAAAACATGATAAAAGGTAAATGTTGGAGGAGCTGTGGGAAGACAGGCACACTGACGCATTATTGGTGGAGCTATGAACGGGTCCAATAACACTGAAAAACAACTTGGAATTTTCAAAAAAGTGACCAAGATGTCCATACCTCTCGAAAAGAGATACTACAATAAGACAGAGATCTAGGGAAGGAAAATTCCTAGAGATGCACAAAAATATGTGGAGCAGCACTTTTCTCAGTAGTGAAGAAATCGAAAGAGAGGGAGTATCCATCACTTGGGGAATGACTGAATAAATTGTGGGATGTGAATTAAATGGGACATGATTGTGGTAAATTGAGGTGTGGTCCCAGGCACTACATCATTTTCTTGGTTTATAGCTTCCACCCAGAAACCTGGGAAAATTTCTTCATGGTACCACCCACTTAGCATATACTGAAGCTGCCTCTATGTTTGTAAGTCTACATTAAGCAATAGAACAGAACAGAATTTTATTCAATGAAGAATCAAAACCAAACAGAACACATTTCATAAATGACCACTGCCTCCAAAGAGGAGTGTAAATCCTGGAGTCAGGATTCTAAATATCAGAACTCTTCTGGTAACCTCCTTTGCTCCTCTTCTCCTTCTCAAACTGACCTTGGCTCACTGCTCTTCACTCAACAAGAGAGTGAGGAGTTATTCCCTTTTGTTTGAACTTTCTCCAGTAGTGGCTAAGACATAAGCATCTAGTGCTCTCCCATCTTAAGAGACTATTTTTCTGTTTGAGATCAAAACCTCCAGAGTCCTTACCTTCTTCCAAATGCCACTCCTCTTGCTTTCTGTTTCTTCAGTCTTTGCAAGTTGTCATGCCCATCTATTGTCATATCTCCCTTCAGGTGAGGGTGCACCATTCTTCTTGGGGGAGGAGAAAAAGAGTTGTGTTTTCTGTGTACACTAAGTTGACCTATGAATACCATATATAAGAATAAATCATGTAAAGTTGCCAATATTGTTTCACATTGCCATTATATAGTATTTCAAAAACTCAGTCTGAAATTGGGTTCTTATACTGTCTTCCAGTAACTCAGGCAACAAGCTCAGCTCAATCCTGGTGCCCGTGTTAAGCTTTTTGTTCTACACTTGGATTGTCACGTTCAACAGAGTTGTTAAATAATTTATAAATCTGTTCAATAATAAAAGCCAAGCCCTTTTCATTGAAAGCACCATTCACAAATAGAAGCAGCAACGTAAATTCTTCACCAGATACTTTTGGAACACAAAGGAAAGAACAGGAAAAAATACCAAAGTAGGTCTTTTAAACTTTTAACTCAGTTTCTGCAAGTTCAACATCATGCTCCCTTTGGATTTCCTTTTCCTCCAGTGTCTTGAAGAGGTTGGGTCTGGGAGGTGGATCTCTGATCCTCAAGTTTTAGCTCTAATTATTTACATTCTCCACTCCCAACTTGCCTCCCGCCTCCACATGTTGCTGTAGGGCTCAGTTTCTATTCTCTGTCTCTCTGTCTGTACCACTCTGTTTCTGTCCCTCACTGTGTGTCTCTCTGTCTCCATCTCTGTCTCTGAGGGTCGGTCCTTCTCTCTGTCTTTGTCTCTCTCAGTGTCTCTCTCCATCTCTCTGTCTCTCTCCCTCTCTGTCTCTCTCTTTCTCTCTGTCTCTCTTTGTCTCTCTCTGTCTTTGTCCCTCTCTGTCTCTCTCTCAGGAGTTAGCATCTTCCTCAGCTCTGGAAAATATTATCGATGGGAAAATAAAGACATGGATCTGACCATCCTGCCCCACCCCACCAATTTTTCAGTGGTTTCTTATTGTCTTCAAGATAAAAAATGCAAACCATTGAAAGTTTCCCAGCCTTATTTCACATGACTTCCCATTCTATGCTTTAGTCTGTTCCCCAAATAAAACATTCCATTTTCTGTGCCCATGTCAGGAATGTGGTCCCACCTCACCTCAGCATCCTAGAATTTCTAGCTTTCTTCAAGGCTAGTTACGTGCTACAAGAAGTCTTCCTGAGATGTGTTCTTCTCCTTCTCCTCCCCCTCCTTCATCAGAGAGACGGAGAGAGAGACAGAGAGATGGAGGGAGACACAGAGAGAGACAAGGACAGAGAGAGGGACCGACCCACATCCCCCTCCTTCATCAGGTATTACTATTTTCTACCCTTTGACCTTGTTTTACTTTTATATTCCCCACAACAAAATATAAAATTCTATGAGGACAGGGATAGCTTTTATTTTTGTGCAAAACAATTAGGATTAAATAACTCACCCAGGGTCACTTGGCTAGTGTCTGAGGTCAGATTTGAACTCAGGACCTCCTAACTCCAGGGTCAGTGCTCTATCTACTACACCACCGGTGGGCAGGGACAGTTTTATTTTTGTTATTCTATCTCCATTGCCTAGAATGGGTTATTTGTAGTTGTTTCATAAATGCTTGTTGATTTGAAATGAATTTTGAATTCATGATTGTGGGTTTGAATTGTCTCCGCTAATATATATTATAATATGTAATCTTATAATATATAATCTTTGTCAAGCTCAAACTGAGCTTCAGTTTTCTCATGATTTTGGAGATTCTTCCCAATTCCAAAATCTATGATCCAAGAGGTTGGGGAATTCCTGAGGAGAAAAGGGGTAGTGACTTTTCCCATGTGACTATAAAGTATGAGGACCAGGATTTGAATCCCGTGAAACCACGTAATAGCTATGTGACTGAGCAAATCATTACCCTCTGTGGGGTCTCGTTTTTCTCATTTGTAAATGAAGAGCTTAGACTAGATAGATGACTTCCAAGGTCCCCTCCAACTCCAAGTCATCATTTGATTCCAGAAAAATTATGAATTTTTTGCTTCTTGTTCATGAGAGATAACCTCTACTCTATGATGCATTTCCTGAGATGAAGGCCTGGGATTATTTGGTCAGTTAGTCAATAAACATTCATTATGCACCAACTACATACCAGACACTATTCTAAATGCTGTTAATTCTCTACACTCCAATCTATCAGCTATACCAGTAACCCTATCCAGTACAGTCCAGCCTAGTCCTATTATAACCTCAGGGTTCTGTAAAGGCTGATTTTAAGTCATTTATGGACTGAAATTTGCCTGCCTAGAATGGACACTGTCCCTGTCTTAAATCCCATTTCTGATGCTTACCACCTGTGTAATGTCTAACAAGTCACTTTGATGGGGTGCTTGAGTGGACCCCAGTTCCAAGACACATTTCTCCCTAACTTTCAAACACTATCCCTGACAGTTTTCTCCCCAACCCAAGGACGTTATGCCTAGTAATAACTCATGAGTGGATCCTAGTATGACAAACTACCTTTCCCTATTATCACAAGAATAAGCTGACTTCTGAAGAAATTCTCTTGTAAAAACAAGACTACCTTGTAACCACAGAACTATGATGTACTGATTCCCAGAGTTATCATATTCAATCCAGAGGTCAAGCTATAGTCATCAACTCTCAAAACTATCTTGCTACAGACCTAACAGACCAAAACATACAACCCTTGGAAACCCCTTCCCCTGGTTTCTAGTAGTGAATGATATCTGTGACCAAAGTTGCAAGTTATCACTTAATTAGCATATCTGCCAGATAATCCACTACTTTTCCCATATAAACTTTAGCATCATTCCTGTTAGATAACAAGTTCCTTAAGGAGCTCTGCCCACCATATTGATATTACAGTAAACCTTTACCAACTTGACTTAAGGAATTCTTGAGTCCATGAATTCATTCCAGACAACTGTGTCCTGTAGTTCAGTCCTTGAGGGGTCCCTGAACACCTTGAACCACAACAAGTTGACTTCTTTGTATCTCAGTTTCCTCATCTGTAAAATGAAGACGTTGGACTAGATAGGTTTTGAGGTTCCTTCAGTCCTTGATCTAGGATCTTTTCTCTTCCATGTATAACAGTGTTGCTAAGGAACTAAGCTTTCCCTGCCCCTCCATCCCAAACTCCTGCTACATTATTTCACCTAAAGTTGTATTTTTGTAGAACCAATTATCCAAGTTAAGTTCAGGGTATGGCTACCCTGTTCTTTTTGCAAACAGAATGGTGTTGTTTACCTTATAATTGTTGGACCAAGATTACATCTTCTAAATGGGGAGGTACCTTTGAAGAGAGGCATTTCTGCAGGATCACAAAATCAGTCTATATTCCATTCTTTTACATGATGTTCCAGCCATCATGAGTCAATACAGAAACAGAGGCAAGAGAATGCTTTAATTTCAGGCCCAAATTGCGACATTACAGGGAAGATTCCCTTTATAACAACAGTAATAACAGCAGAAATAAGGCAGGGGTGGTAATAACACTACTTCTGAGTGCTTTTCATCTTTAGTTTCACAGAAAATGATTGAGGAACCCTCCCAAAGCCACATTGAGGAAGTTACTACTTTGTTCCTACATTTAAAAAAATGAGGGTTTGTAGGAGATGAGAAAAACGGAAATGGAAATGGAAAATGGAAAATCAAAGTCTTTTACAACTACAAAAACTGTAAGTGGGATAGCCAGATATTTCAGATGTCTCAGATCATTACCAGATCACAATATGGGGGACATGACAAGCTTTCATTTTTGTCTGACACAGCTAAGATCATTCTTTGACATTTTCTTAAGTGAGCTAGGACAGCAATGATGGCCGAAGGCCATCTCTCACTCTATGAAGTTTGGATTCAGTCAAAGGACTGAACTTGAGAACTTGGAGGGCTACATGTCGCCTTAAGGCCACAGGTTCCCCACCCTTGGCCTGGGGGATAAGGCACTGGACTTGGGATAATGAAGATCTGAGTTCAAAATCTGCCTCAGATACTTAGTATATGGTAACTTTTGTATACTGCTTATTATGTGCCAGGCACTGTGATAAATACTTTATAATTATTATCTTTATAATTATAATATATATTATAATACTTATTATTATCCTTATTTTACAGTGGAGAAAACTGAGACAAGTCAAGGTTAAGTGATTTGCTAAGGGTCATACAGCTAGTAAGTATCTAAGGTTGGATTTGAATTCAGGTCTTCCTGACTCCAAGCCCAATGTTCTGTTCACTGTATTGAAGCCTTTTGTCCCTCAGATTGTTCATCTACAAAATGAGAGGGTTGGACTCTATAGTCTTTAAGGATTCTTCTGACTCTAAAGCTATGATTCTATGATAGGCAGATATCAGTGATGGATTTTTTTGACTAGGTAAAGAGACCATTCTCTGCCTCATTTCTTATTAAGCCTTACTCGCTGAATGGGCACTGCCTCAGTCAAACTGAGATCTGTTAAAGACCTTATCTTGAAAAGGCCAGGGTGCCCCACTGCATCCAGGGCCATCTCCAACTGTCCTGATCTATATTTGGCCACTTGACCCACATGGCTCTGGAGGAGAAAGTGAGGCTGGTGACTTGCACAGCTCTACCTCACTTAAATCCAATTCACTTGCACGTCATGGCATCACCTCCCTGATGTCATGGTCCTCTTGGATAACAAAGGATAAATAACAACAATAAATGTATGGAAAGCGGGATTTCAAATGTGAGTTTACCCATCAGTTCACTCCTAGAGTGAGCTAGGTGGTACAGTGGGTAGAGCGCTTGGAGTCAGGATCTTAGTTCAGATCTGGTCTCATACTTGCTGGTTGTGTAACTGTGGATGAGTCTGTTTGCCTCGGTTTCCCCAACTGTAAAACTGTGATAATAATAGAATCTACCTCACAGAGTTGTTTCCAGGATCACATGAGATAATATTTGTCAAGTCCAGTGCTTTGTACATAGTCTTTATTATTATTCAGGTGTTTCAATTGTGTTTGATTCTTTGTGAACCCATTTGGGGCTTTTCTTGGGAAAGATACTGGAACATTTGCCATTTCCTTCTCTAGCTTATTTTACAGATGAGGAAATTGAAGCAGAAAGGGTTAAGTGACTTGTCCAGGTAAGTGAGACTGGATTTGAACTTAGGTCCTCCTGGATCCAGAACCAGCACTTTACCCTCTATTCCACCTAGCTGCTCCATATAGCAGGCACTTTAAATAAAAATGCTTATTTCCTTCCTTCTTGCCCCTGAGTTTTTTCAGTAAAATTCTACATACTACAGACCTGTGAATCTACCAAATTGTATTAGAAATACCTTGGTATCTTTTCACAAGTTTCTCTCTAACTTTTGTGTCCAAGTATAGCCCTAAAGGAGAAACTAGCTTATTTTGAAGTCTTTTTTGGTATTTTAGTAATGAAATATTTTTGGGTAGGGCCTAAGACATTCACCTCATACCCAAATTTTACTCTGCAATGCATTGTGTTAGAGAAAGCTTCCAGCGTAGCAGGTCTTCTTGACTCCAAGGTCAGCCTTCTGTCTGCTACGTATTGCCTTTTACAGTTTTCAATTGCTATGCTACTATCTGACTATATTAGTCTTATATACTATACAATTACTTAACTATAAAACTGATTACAATTCACACGTATAGAACACTTTTTTTACACAGCAACCATGTGAAATACATAGGGCAAAGATTATCATCCTCATTTTAGAGACAAATAGAAAAACTCAGGCAAGTCCTATGATCACATAGTTAATACACAATAACAAAAGTAGCATCTGAAGAAATAGTGAGTAGCAGGTATTAAGTACAGTCCATTATTTCAATTTGATCTCAGAGATCGTCAGTTTTCTCCCTGGAGGAAGACAGTATTTTTCACCATGAGTCATTTGGAATTGTCTTGGATCATCATATTGATCAGGGTTACCAAGTCTTTCACATCATACAATACTGCTGTTACTGTGCACAGTGAGCTCCTGGTTCTGCTCACTTCACTTTGCATCAGTTCGTACAGGTCTTCCCATGTGTTTTTGAAACCTTCCTCTTGTAATTTCTTATAGCACAACAATATTCCATCACAATCACCTGCCACAACTTGCTCAGTCAATTCTTTTTAACTTTTGAAATCCTATGCAACCTTGCCCCAAACTACCATTTCGACTTCAATTTCCCTCCGTCACTCCACGATCCTGACAAAATGGCCTTGCATTTCTTCCTTAGACTTAACACTGTATCTCCTATCTCCATGTCCTCATGTTGTCCATCTTCTAGGACTGGAGTGCATGTCCTCCTTACCCAGGCCTCACTTAAGAAGCCTGTAATATTAAAGAAGCCTTTCCTGATCCTTTTAAATGCTGATGTCCTCCCTCCAAACTACTTTGCTTTTAAATATTTTTTATTTAAGTTTTATTATTTTTAAATGTTTTAGAAAGGAAAGAAAAAAGCATTTTGTAAGCATCAAGCACTATGCTAAACACTTTATAATTATTCTTTCATTTGATCCTTGCAGCAACCCTGGAAAGTAGAAGCTGTTACTTTCACTATTTTACAGTTGAGGAAACTGAGGGAAACAAAGGTTAAGTGACTTTCCCAGGGTCTATTGAATAGCTGAAGTCAAATTTGAACTCAGGTATTCCTGACTCAAGGCCTGGCCCTCTATCCACTGTATTGCCTACCTCTACTTAGGAGGACATTGATGGGTAAACTCTCCCCTGAAATCCTGCTTTCCATACATTCTATCTATGGATAGGCTTATATCTTTAAATCTCATCTATTTATCTATCATCTCTGTCTCTGTCCATCCATCCATTTATTGAAATATTTTGTTTTTGATAGTTAAATATTATATTTAATATTAATATTTAATAATTTCACTAAAGTAATTTATTATTAAATTTATTTATATGTTTTTTATGTGAATATGTAAATTAATTAATAAATAAAATGTTTGAATATTATATTAAATATTAAATATATGAAATATTGTATTATTTAAATACTTCATATTTAAGTAGAAATACTTCATACTTATCCTTTTGTGTTTGTTTTGTATATACTCATATACTTATTTGCTTACTTACATATATATATGTGTATATACATATGAAAGTAAGCAAATAGATAAAGAAATGAGGTTGTTGAGTCCCTGTCTAACTCTTTGTGACCCCATTGGGGTTTTCTTGGCAGAGATAATATAGTGGTTTGTCATTTCCTTCTCCAGCTCATTTTACAGATAAGGAAACTGAGGTAAACAGGGTTAAGTGACTTGCCAAGGGTCACATAGCTAGTAAATGTCTGAAGTCAGATTTGAACTCAGATCTGCCTGACTCTAGGTCCTGTGCTCTATCATCTACTGTGCCACTTAACTCCCCTATACATATACACACATACACAACACATATAATGTTATGTGTAATATTATGTATATATACATATACACACATATATAATGTACTTGTCATCTCTCACATAAGCACCTTATAGAGCAGAGGTCATGTCATTCTTTGCCTTTCTATCCCCAGTGCCTAGCAAAGTTCCTGGCACATAGTAGGCATTTTACAAGGATTTGCTGAGTGAATGATTCATTGAGCCAGGATTGAAATTCCAGTCTTCTGACTTTAGACCCTTTTTTCTCCTGAGCTGTTCATTTAGTCCGCAATACTGTTCCTTTAATGCCAATGGTGGCAGAGGCCCAAAAGAGGAGAGAGGAGAATGGCCAGCTTCAGAGTTGTTACGGACTTGACGATTGATCCTGCCATCTGGTGCTGTCACTCCTCAAACACGCTTTTGTCAGCTCTCTTGGCTCTGGGCCCTTGGAAACAAATGGCTAGGTTTTGCTTCTGGTTTGCCCTGGATTAAAAGCAAGGAAGTGTGAGTCTATTCATGAGCTAGGCATGGGCGAGTAAGCGTAAAGAAATCAACATCTCTGCTTCCTTTGGCAAGATCCTGGTGATGCCAAGAGGCAGCAAGAGAGGTGGGAAGGCACCAGATGGGACCTTCCTGGAAGGCCTAGTTTTTCATCTTGGTTTTACCACACTCTAGCTGTATTTGGGCATAACTGATATCATGGCATGATGGTAGATTTAGGGTCAGAGCAGCTCCACTATGTATTACTTGTATCATCATGGGCAAATTGCTTCATCTCTCTGGATCTTAGTTTCCTCCTCTGTAAAATAAGGAGGTTGGACCAGATGGCCTTAAGGTCCCTTCCAATTCTAAATTTGTGTTCCTATAACTTTAGGTAAATCATAAAACCATAGGCTTAAGGAGTTAGATCTGGAATGGATATCAGAGGGCCAATGTCCTCATTTTTCAGGTGAGGAAACTGAGGCCCAGGGAGGTTAAATGATTTGCCTAGTGTCATGTAGGATGTAAGCTGGCACATGTGGGGATTTGAACTGCGATTCTTTGACTCCAATCCCATTGCACTTTACAGTTCAAGAAGTTTTATTCTTCTATAAAAATGGCAGAACTCAATGTTGATCTGAAGCTGCAAGAAAAAGATGAATACCATTAGGGGAAGAAAATGAAGGCTGAAGGACCAAATGATGATAGAGTAAAGCAAAGCTTAAATTCAATTTTCAATGGTATCTCGACATCAAAATGTGCTGGAGGAGAAAGGGTACCTCTGTCAATCCAAGTATCTGTTGCCTTCTCATCTTCTATGACAGTTTCTTTTTAAGAAAAATGAAGAATTTGAATAAGATTCTCCAAAGATCCTTCTTCCTTCCATGGAGATTGGAGAGATAATGAAAGTGGATTCTGACACTTTATAATGTCTTATCTCCAAAATGATGATTATGGACTAGATGACCTCTTTGGCCTTTTCCAGCACTTTATGATCACATGAGGCAGTCAGATGATATAGTGTAGACCTGGACTCAGGAAAGTCTGAGCTCAAATCCTGCCTCGGACATTTACAGGTAGTGTGACCTTGGGTGAGTCACTTAACCTCTGGTTGCCTCAGTTTCTTCATTTGTAATAGCCCCTACCTGCCAAGAACTTTGTGAGAATAAAAGGAAATAACATTTAGAAGATGTTTTGTATTCTTTAAAGCACTGTAGGAATGATATAATTGTTACCCAATACCCTTCTCCCTTGAGAAGTTATATCCAATGGAAATTTATGTGGGGCCTCATTCAAGGCCAGTCAAGAAGCCTGACAATATCTATAGGTAGCTGGGGTCTGGCAGCTTTACTTTGTCTTCACTTTTGCCCCTGGGAAGGGAATAGAATCCAAGACTGGGGGTTCTTACCCTGAAGTCTGAGTATTTGTTTTCTTTTTCTGAAAATATTTTGTAATTCTCTATATTTTCTTTCATGCATTTAAAAACTTTATTTTGAGAAATCCATTGGCTAATTTACCAGGTTACTAACAGGGGTCTGTGATCCAGAAAAATGCTCAGAACTCCTGGCCTAGAGATTCTGTTTCTCCTTCCACACTCATTTGCCTTCACCAGAGAATGGAGGCTCTCCCTTGCCTTGACCTGTTGCTTAGGGCCTTCTGAGGGAGGCAGGCATATGTACTGTCCTTTCTTAGAAATAGTATTGACTGAGACAGTTTTGAAGTTAGACTAGCTTCTTTATGGAAGGGAATGACCTTAGCTTATCCCTAGACCAACAGAAAGTTTTCCTCTAAGGAGTGAGTGATAAAAAGGAGTCTGTAGTATTAATAATGAACTAGACTACCTGTTGGGGTTTTGATTCTCTAAGCGCTCAGTCCAATAAACTTCATAGTTTTACCAGAAAAATGGGCAATTTTTGGTTCAATGGAAATTTACTCCTAAATCTCAGAATAGAAGAGCAGGTCTTAGGTATAAAATAAAAGCTTAACAAAAGTGAAGAACTTAGAAAGCCATCTCATGCCCTTGGGAAAGGGAGTAGGTTATCAATCAATCCACTTGTTTTTACATCTGAGACCTAAAGAGACTAAATGACTTGACAGGTAAACTAGTGAATGTGTGATAAAAGCCAGAACTTGCATCTGGGTCCTCAGTCTCCAAAACAAACATTCTTAACTAGTATTTCCCATATTATTTCCAAGAATGACCCTTAATTGCTGAAATGTGGAAAAGGGGAGAAGAGCTTGGGATATAGAATCTCCCCTCCTTCCCTCAATAAAGAAGATATGGAAAATATTCAGAGCAAAAATAAGAGAAAACTGTTTATTTTCATAAGAAAAATGGCTGTATGTAAGTGCTTTTGATAGACACATAATTTCATGTTTAGTATTTTAGAAGGAAAAATGTTGCTAGCATTGGTGGTTTTTTATTTATTTACTTTGTGGATTTCTATTTACATTGTAGTCTATCCAGATACCACGGAATATAGTTTGGGGAACAAAACACTGCTCTGCATTGTACTGCCTTTCCTCTTTCCATCAGCAATCTTCCATTTTCTGAGTCAGTCATGCTCAACTCTTCACAGTAAATAAGGTCTGAAAGCTGGATTTAGCTTCAGAAGACCTAAGTTTGAATATTGGATCTCCTCTGGTAACTACTGGCTCTGTGATCTTAAGGAAGTGACTTGGCATTTTCCATGTCAGTGAAGTGAGTGCATTGAACTTGTTGATCTGGGAGGTCCCTTCTAGCTTCCAATTCTATGAAGCTCCTCTAAGGTTTTTTATTTGTTTGTTCGTTTAAAGAATGTGGGAGGTTTTGATCTTTGATTTCATCCGTGTGGTGAACTCCTGTTTTGAAAACTTCATCCACCAGCAGTTGGCCACCTGTCTATAACTCATAGTTGTAGAGTTACCTGGGAGCACTGAGAGGATATAATCTCTCAATAATCTAATTTTTACAACCTGATTTATAACTTAAATTTTCCCATGGTCACAGATTTAGTTTTTTGTCATAGATAGAACTTGAACCCAGGTTTTCAAGACTCCAAGTCTGGCCCTCTATCCTTTTGCTGTATTTTCTTTCCTTCAATGAAATGTTAAGTCTTTTTAAGTTTTTCCTTTAAAATCTTTTATCCATCCTTTCCATTCTCACTGATGCCACTTTTATTGCATGCTGAGACCATTTTAATAGTCTCCTAACTGGTCTCCTGGTCCCTACTCTCTTCCTGATCCAATCCAGACTGGGTTCAGTCAAAAGATTAATATTCCCAGGAATGATAACGTCCTCCCCAAAATTATATAATGAGGCTACAAGAACTATCGGGTGAGAGATGGGGTGGGATAAAGCCCATGATTTTCCTGCAACTCTGGATGGGTATACCAATAAATGGAACAGTTAGAACAGTGGTATTAAGGTAGCATTGAATACTAAGAAGCTATTTTCATGTAAGTAAATCTAGAAATTGAGGTGTGGAGAAGCATGACAAGGAGAGGGAAGGAGAAATGATTTTGTCATTGGAGCAGACTACATACCTCCTGAATAGAAATGAATAAAGCGTTTGGGGAACATAGAACACGACTGGCACAAAGACATAATATGGGGGACTTACTTCAATTATACAGGCATCTGCTGACATTCTCTGCCCAAATTAGAGTAACTAATAACTTTTTGATTTGTCTTAGTGATAATTTCAGGCATTGTAGATAGAGTGCTGGGCATGGAGATAACAAGACCCATCTTCTTGAATTCAAATCTGGCCTTCATCATTTATGAGCTGTGTGACCCTGGGCAAGTCACTTAACCTAGTTGCCTCAGTTGCCTTATCTGTAAAATGAGATGGAGAAGAAAATGGGAAGTCACTCCAGTATCTTTGACAAGAAAATTTCATATGGAGTCATGAAGAGTTGGACAAGGTTGAATAAGAACAGTGATGATTTCATCCTTCAAAAAGTGGAAGAACCAACAAAGAGAAATGAAATTCTGTGTAAGATTCTCACTAACAAGAGGAACTGGTTGCTGGCGCAGTCCTATAAATGTAGCGTCAGGAATGTAAAGAATGAGGCTGAGGTTAGAATGGGGAGCTAAGGACAACAGAGTTTCTTTCAATATCTACAATGAGGGAAAAAGGACCAAAGAAAGGAGAGGACCTTTGCTTGAGATCCGTGGGACAGTGATAACTGTTAGGAAGAAAACAGAGTGTCCCGGTTTTTTTTGTTTATATGTTTTTAAATGTTCTCTCTGTTAAATAGATTGACTGGAGATGAGACAACAGAAACGACCCAAGATAATAAGGAGATGATGAGAGACCATATAAGTCCTTGGATGAATTCATATCACTGAATTATGCCCTCAGGTCCTAAAAGAATGGGTAGATGTTGACTACCAAGCCACTGTCAGAGGTATTTGAAAGATCATGGGAAACAGGATTGGAAAAGGGCAAATGTGCCAATTTTACAAAAAGAGGAAACAGAACAGAGCCTTCAAACTGTAGGGCACTGAACTTAATTTCAATTCCTAAAAATTCTAGAGCTGATCATTAAAGGCATGGTGGGAGAACATTGAGAAAGGAAAGCTCAAAGAGCCAGAAATAGCTTCATGAAGTCATGAAGGTCAGGCCAGACTAACCTCATTTCCTTTTTTGACAGGATTCCTAAACAAGTGGATTAGGGAAATACTGTGGCTACAGTGTATCGAGATTTTAGTAAAGCTTTTTATAAAGTAGTAATAATAATGATAACATTGGCACAGTAAATAAAATGCCAGGTCTAAGTCAAGAAGACTCATCTTTTTGAGTTCAAATCTGGTGTCAGACATTTACTAGCTGTGTGATCTTGGGCAAGTCACTTACCCCTGTTTGCCTCAGTTTCCTCATCTGTAAAATGAGCTGGAGAAGGTCATCACAAAAAAGTCCAGTATCTTTGCCAAGAAAACCCCAAATGGGGTTATGGAGAGTCGGGCATGACTGAAATTGCCTCAACAACAGCAATATGAGTGTCTTCTATGGGCCAGGCATTATATTAGGCACTTTACAATTATCAAGTCATTGATCCTAACAACAATTCTGAGAAGCAGGTGCGATTATTATCTCCATTTTAGAGATGAGGAATTTGAGGCAAATAGTGGTGAAATGACTTACCCAGAATAACACAGCTAGTAAGTGTCTGAAACCAGATTAGAATTTAGCTCATTCTGATGCTGGGTCTACCATTTTATTCACTGTGCCACCTACCTACCTGTCTACCTCCCTAGATACCTAGATACCTCCCTCATACCGTACTTGTGCAGAACATGGAGAGGCATGGATTTAAAGATAATGCAACCAGATGGGTTCAGAACTGTTTGGATGGCTGGATACAAATAATGGTTGTTAATGGTTCTATGTCAATATGGCAGGAGGTGTCCATTGGAATGCCTATGGTTCTGTATTTTTCTCTGTGCTGCTTAAATTTTTTGTTACTAACCTGGATAAGAGCATACTCATACAATTGGCTGTTGACCCGAAGCTGGGAGGGATAGCTCACCCACTGGATGAGAGTCAGCAAACAAAAGGATCCCTTGATAGGCTAGAGTGGGGGTAGGGAACCTGTGGCCTCAAGGCCACATGTGGCCCTCTAGGTCCTCAAGTATGACTCTTTGACTGAATCTAAACTTCATAGAACAAATCAAGATCTGTGAAGTCTGGATTCAGTCAAAGGGCTGCACTTGAGGACCTAGAGGGTCACCCTGGGCTAGATATGCACTGGGCAGAGTATAATACAATGAAGCTCAATAGGCTCAAAATGTCTGGGCTGGGAGTGTAGAAGACTATGTTCAAATCCAGCCTCATGATCTTGGGCAAACTCCTGTTTGCCTCAGTTTCCTTATCGACCTCTCAGAGTGTAAGAATCAAATGAGATAATAATTGTAAAGCACCAAGTTAGTGCCCAACAGATTGCAAATGCTAAATCAACGTTTGCTAGTATAGAGAAAATCCCAACCACTTTATAAACACAACATAGGGGAAGCTGAGCTAGCACTTGTTTTGGAAAGAGCTGGCGGTTTTAGTGGACTTCACAAACTCAACATTAGTCAGCAGTATAATATAGTAGATCAAAAACAAAACCATGAACCACTAATACAACCTTGGGCTGCATTAAGAGAATCATATATTTCAAGAATATGAAGGTTGTAGTCAGTCACCATAGGCCCCTGGGCGGATAAAGTGCCTGGCCTGGAATCAGGAAGACCTGAGTTCAAATCTGAATTCAGACATTTCCTGCCTATGTGACTCCTGGACAAGTCACCCTGTTTGTCTCAGTTTTCTTATTTGTAAAAAGAGCTGGAAAAGGAAATGGCAAACCCCTCTGGTATCTTTGCCAAGAAAACCCCAAATGGGATCACGAAGAGTTGGGCATGACTGAACAACAGTAATTGTTCGTCATATCTCATTTTCCTCTCATCAGTCATCATTCAGAATATCGTATTTAGTTCTGAGTTCCACCATTTAAGAAGGACATTTGTAAGCTGTAGAATGTTCAGAGAACAACCAGAATGAAGGACCTTGAGTCCATGTCATGTGAGTATCATTTGAGGAACTGGGTACAGTTTGCCTTGAGAAGGGATGCTTCAAGGGAGATGTGGTAGTTCAAGTATTTGAAAGGCTGTTGCATGAAGGAAGAATAAAGATTTTTCTGTTTAGATCCAGAGGGCTGAATCACGAGGCATGGTGTAAGCTGTAAAGAGACACATTTAGGCAAAACATCAGGAAAAATTTCTTAACAATTGGTTGTTGATATTTATAGTTGTGTCTGACTCTTTGTAACTCCATTTGGGGTTTTCTTGGCAGAGTTACTGTGGTGGTTTGCCATTTCTTTCTCCAGCTCGTTTTACAGATGAGGAAACTGGGGCAAACTGGGGGAAGTGACTTGCCTAGAGTCATACAGTTAGGAAGTGTCTGAGGCCAGATTTAAACTCATGAAGATGAGTCTTCCAGATTCCAGGCCTGATGCTCTATGCACTATGACACCACTTACCTGCCCCTCTTAACAATTAGAATTGTCCAAAAGTAGAATAAGCTACCTCAAGAGGTGAGGGGTTCTCTTCGCTGGATGTCTCCATTCAGTGATTGGTATGTTAGAATGGAGATTCCTTTATATATGGGTACGAGATGACTGAAGTCCCTTCCAACTCTTAAATTCTATGATTTTGTGATCCCCCCAAAACCCTGCTTTCTCCTCTTATTTCAGTGACTCCACTAAAGAAATACAGAATACCAGAACCTCTCTATTATTTCTCTTGGTGGATTCAGTGATGCTATGCTAATGATTCTTAGATCTACCTGTTCAGGCCCAACCTCCTTCTTAATTTCCAGTCTCGTGTCTCTAACTGCCTGTTGGACACTTTGAACTATCCAGTCTCATAGACATCTTTAACTCAACAAGTCCAAAAACTGAACTCATCTTTTGCCCTAAACCCTCCTCTTTTCTTAACTTTCTTATTACTGTGGAGGGCATTTCTATTCCCTAGCCATTCAGGCTCACAACCTAAGTGTTATCCTCATCTCTTAACTTTCCTCCCACCTCCACCCCACTATCCAACCTGTTGCCAACACCTTTTGGTTCTATCTTCACAATATCTCTTGAATATGCCTAATGATTTTTGTCTGACGCTGCCACCACCCTGTTATAGCCCTCACTACCTTACAGTTTGACTATTGTAATATCTTTTTTATTCGTCTTTTTCCCTCAAGTCTCTCTCTATTCTAGTCTATCCTCCAATCCACTGTCAATTGATCTTCCTAAAGTTCAAGGTTGACTATGTCACATTCCTCTTCAGTAATCTCCACTATCTCCCTAGTATCTCCACAAACAAGTAAAAATCTTCTGTTTGACTGTTTAAACCATTCATAATCTGGTTGCTTCCTACCTTTCAAGTCTTCTTATACCTAAATCCCTTCCAATATACTCTGTGATCCAGTGCAATGGCTTCCTCAACATTCCCTGAACAAGACATTGCATTTCCCAACTCCATGCATTTTCCCTGGTTATCCCCATGCCTGGAATTCTCTCCCTCTTCTTTCCATTTTTTAGCTTCCTTCAATTCTCAGCTAAAATCCCATATTTCACTAGAAACCTTTCTCACTTAATTCTACAGCCTTCCTTCCCTCTGTTGATTTTTTCCAATTTGTGCTGTATGTATCTTGTGTCAACATATTTATTTGCTGTTGTTTCCCCAATTGAACTGAGTTTCCTGAAGTCAACAACTGTCTTTCTTTCTATTTCCAGTACTTAGCAGAGTGCCTTGCACATAGTAGGTGCTTAATAAATGCTTGGTGACTTGTTTTCTTGGAAGGTACCTTAGTAATCACTAAGTCTTACTTTCTCATTTTGCATATGAGGAAACCAAGTCCCAAAGAGATGAAATGTCTTGCCAAGGTCACAGAGCTACTAAATAAGAAATCCAGAACTTGTCATTTAAATATTTCACATGTATGTTTCTTGCATCAAATCCTAAGTGTGAAGAAGGCACAGACTGTTAATTATTCTGATTCCACTAATAGAATGGGCAGCTGAGAACAACTTGTTCCAATGGCCATGAAGCTGGCTGAAGCAGACACTTTGGAGCACTTAGAGTTTGGTCAGGCATTGAAAATGCCAAAATCAATCACTGGATCTGGACTATCTCCAATCGTCTTCACTTTTGTCCTGCTACTGGGCTTTCATAACTCTGGAAGAGAGAGTGAGCTTGACTAGTTTGTGCAACTTTGCCTCATTCACATCTGATTCATGAGTAAGTCAAGACATCATGTATGATGTCATTGATCCTCTTCAAAATGAAGGACATCATCCTTTGTCAAGGAAATGGGCTCATGACAGAAGTTTAGAAGATACTTAAATTCATGGAAAGTCGTGTGCTAGATGTTAGGAGATCTGGATCAACACTTTTGCTTCCTACCTGTGTGACCATGGGAAAGTCTCTTAATCTTTTTTGGTCCTTGCTTTCTAATTTTTAAAATGACTATAAACATTGAAAATACCCACATTCATCACTATTTCATATCAAGATTTTAAATAATAATTACAATACAAATAAATGTAAGTATATCAAGTCATTAAGATCCAATAACATCTAATCAGAAGTTAACTTGTCAGATTAACTCCTAGCAAGGTCCTGAGGAAATTGCCTATAGTTAAGTATTGATTTGGGGAAAGAGAGAAAGAATGGATAAAATTCCAAAGGTTGGCCACCAAAATGGGGGTTGGAGACATAACTAGGAATTTTTGTGCTAGAAGTACCAAAAATCCCATCCAAGATAAGGAATGACCCTCAGTTGATGGAGGGAACAGAATAGGGCAGGAAGGAATTTGTGAATTTTCATTTGGTAACTTTCTATTTTAACTAATTAATCTTGATAAATAGGTATTAAGCTTTGAAGGACTTCAAGTCATGTCTGTACCCTCTAAATTTGACTCCATAGGCTAAAGTCCTAGTCATCTCCGCTCTAGTTATGTTTCTGACAGGGATATGTGTTTACTCATTAATTTACCTATTTTTTATAGATGGAGCTTTAAATAGCTGAATCTTGGGCATAAAATAAAGGGTTTGTGTGTCTTAAAACAGTGGTGGCATGATTCTTGAACCTAGGGCATAGAATTTTAGAAAAAAAGAAAAAATAAACTTTTGGAAAAACTTATACCTAGTGTTGACCCAGATGACTCCAAAGGAGAAAGTGAGGCTGGTGATTTTGCACATCCCTCCCTCACTTAAATCTAATTCACTGCAAGTCATGGCATCACTTCCCTTCAAGAACAAAGGACAAATGACAATGACAATACCTGATACTATGTGTGATTCCTTACAACAATAAAGACACCTACTAATTTTGTCTAGACCCTCATCCTTTCAGATTTTGACTTATTTTTTCAACTCATTGTGCACACCCACACCCACCAACTCTGACCCTTGCCTGTTTGGACTACCTGTTGATAATTACTCATTGGCCTTATAGTTCCTCCTTAGCAAATCTGTCACTGTAGACATTGACTCTCCTTACCATGTATGAAGGGTTTCTAGCTCCAGCTCCTTGCCGGTAATTCCCCTCATTTCACCCTAGGCTGGAAGGAACTGTCCAGCAATGTCCTAGAAAGCACTTGGTATTCAGAAAGTTTGCATTTATAAAGGACCCCTGAATACAAACTCCACTTATTTCACAGCTCTGAAATTGATCCCCTATCACCACTGTAGTCTAATTTGCGGTGCTTTATTTCACCTGACCATCCTTTGCTTTGTGATAATGGCATATGGGAGTAGGGATGAGGTTTAAACCTAGACCTCGTATGACATATGAGATCTAATAAGTTTTAGTTCCTTTGTTCAAAATGTGAGTCTCTGTGACTCCTAGAGTTCTTCAGCTCTCTATTTCTCCATCTGCAAATATTTGTATACATTATGGTATAAATGGCTGACTTAAGATTTTGAACCTAAGAATAATACCCTTGAACCACAGTCTCAACTTGTTTGGACTGCCAGTTTTCTGTGTGGTCTGTCTTTTCACTTCACACCTCTCTAAAATGGGTACCCTCTTTCCTTTGAGGAGAGTTGTAAAGATTAATTAGTGTTTATAAAATGCTTTGAGATCCATGAATGAAAGGTATGTTGTTACTGCCAGATGGTATTATTAGAGCAATGTTGAGGAGATTTATTTCTTTGAGCTTGTAGAGGACTTTGAAGATGAAAAGATACAAAGTATAATGATTGCTCACACTTTCTATGAGGTTTTAACCTCCAAATTTGTTCACTTTCAAGTCTTTGAGGTTCCTTTATGTTTTCTCTCCTTGACTCTTTTGCCCCCCCATCCCAGTTTTAAAATTCCTTCTAAAGTGGTGGTGCTGGTCATCAAAATTGTGATTTTTCGCTAATCTAAAAGAAAAAGAAGCCAAAAGAAATAAGTGCTTGAAATAACATTTTATCTATTGATTTCAGGAAGTGTTCGTTGCCTGGCTCAGTAAATTAAAAATTATTTAATCCAAAAAAAAAGCATTTCATTGTGAGTACGGTGAAAAGAATTCTGAATTTATAGTCTGGGGACCTGGATTTGAATTCTGACCTTGGGCAAGCCATTTAATCTCCAGGTTTCGAGTTCCTCATCTGTAAAATGAGGGGATTGGATTATCTGTCCTATGAGCTTCCTTACAGCTCTAAATGGATGATTGGTTGAATCGCAATTATATCTTTTATCTTCAGAACTAGGTAGATTAAGAATTGGTCCCTGCAGGACCAATTGGTTCGTTCCAGTTGGCCCCAGGGGTAGCCCCTCAAAACACTTCCAAGCTGTTGGGGTGCTCGTAGAGAAAGTTTGGGAACTGAAGGTGGTGAAGAGCATTTTGGACCATCAGGGTTTTATGGAACTGTACTACTTGTTGCAGGAAACTTTCTAGGGCTTTTGCTTCATAAGAGCTTCCTATCTCCATGGATCCTAGACACTTTCAGGATCCTGATGAAATTCGATTCATTTTGACAAGCATAGTGCTGGGCAGTAGAGACACAAAGACAGAAACCAAACATCCTCAAGGAGTTGACATTTTATTGGAGGAACAAGACATATACACAAATATATAAGTAACAAGTTTACAGAAAGTAATGCAAATTCATTTCAAGACAGTGAGTACTAATACCTAGCTAGGAAGTATAAAGAAAGGTCTCTCACATGAAGTAGAATGTGAGACGTACTTAGAAGGAAGAGTTCATTTCAGACTTGGGGCCCCTGTGTGCAGAGGAGCACGTGTAGGAACATGGATGTGTGGAGAAGAGATAGAAGGCCAGTCTGACTAAGTGCACAGAGAGAACCTGAGAGATAATATAATTGTCAACTTGATAACACCAAGTAGGTTGGGGTATGGTGGTAAATGTTTAACTACTGACTCTTTGGGAAAAAGTGTACGCAGAACACTATTAAGTTTAAGTAGCCTTATTGACGTTTTTTTCTACCACTTAAGCCCAGGCCACCAACAAAGCAATAAATCAAGCTCTGGTTTGTACCCCTTGTCAGTTTAATTTAATTAAATTCATTTAAATTTAATAATTGCCTCTTGATACCCAGTTTAAGCTAGCTCCAGCACACCCCTGGTTGTGAAACTCTTTCTGATTAGCTCATGCATCACAGAACATACAGAGTGCCTCTCAATGGATTGGCCCTGAACTTACTTCTCCATCATTGTTTCTTCCTACCTTGCTCTCTCAAGTCTGGAGTGTCTTGTTTTGGGCCCTCATGGGTTGTCAACAGTTGCCAAGGTGGTTTCTGAATAGAAAATGATTTTTGTAGGGGACTAAGTTGTCCCAATTCCAAGTGCATCATATTATTGTGAATGTAATCTAAGTGTTTGATCATAGAACATGGACAATGAATTTTACTTAAGCCAATATAAACCACAAAGCCAATCTTACCTTGGCAGTATTCAGATCTCTTGTCCAGCCCTGATCATAACATGCTTCCAGACATTCAATCATCTCATTCCAGAAATTCTCACTATTTTCAGAATTTTACTATTAGGGATAGCTGAAGTTGAAAACCTATGATCATTAGTCTCTATTTAAAGAGCAAAAAAAGCTTCTGAGCAGAGTGATTTGGTTATTGAGGTTATATTTATAAGTGCCATGTGAAGAGAACATTTAAATGAATGAGTTGGAGAAAAAAATCTTTCTTTTATTTCTTTTGTCACTTAAAAGTAGGTGAAAATTTTCGGTGACATGACTATATTTTCTCTTTGTAGTGATAACGTCACACAACCCGTTTTATTTTGAGTGGTATTACTGGACTTTATTGGACACTGGGAATCATTCTCCATTCATTGCTTAATAAAGGTGGAAGAGCTGTAAGTGAACAACACTATGAGATTATAGTCCTATTTTATTATTATTAAATTATAATTTATATATTATATAATATATAAAGTATATAAATTATATATAATATATATGATATATATCATTCTATAAATTATTCTATAAATATAGAAATTATATATAATATAATATATTTCATGTTATATTATATATAATATAATATATAATTTATAAATTATAATAATTATTAAAGTTGGCAAATATTTTTCAAATTATTATATTCATTTACTACATTGGGCATGTCTTAAGTTGTATGACTTTCATACTTCCCATATTTACTTTATTATTGGAATCATTTTTGAGCTCCTCTTAAGATTGTCTCAACTCTCCTACTTTATATCTTATTTTTGTTATGCCAGATTCTAATTTTATTTAGGGACTGCTGTGGTTCATGAGCTTTAAATCACTGAAAAGAATTTTACTAGAAAGTGTTGGAATTGACATTATAGAGTCTTCAGTCAGATCCTGCATTCTCTACTTTCTACCTGTGTGAACCTGAACAAATCAATCCAGTTCAACAAACACTATATTTAAGGCTATTGAATCCAAGCTTCTTGAGGATGGGGATCGTTTTTCATCTTGTATTTGTGTTTCTATCACTGAATACTGCTTTTCATATGGAAAAACCTTAATAAATACATTGGACTGGAAGACACTGAGCTAAACACTGGAGATACCAAAGAACAGATGAAATGATCTAAGCCCTCAATGAGTTTACATGGTATTTCATCTTTTTTCTCTGCTGTCTCCTCATATGTACTAGAAATAACCTTCTAAAGATATAAGACAGTCTTCAAGGTCCTCCCCATTCTGATTCTATTTTGTTTAGCCTTAATATTTCTGGTCTTTGGATTTTCCCAGGGACCTAAATAATAAAAGTAGAAATGGTGAAAATATTAGATGAATAAGATGTTAGGTTTTCAGTAAACCATGTAACTAATAGTCTTTTGAAGTTTCCACAATGTCATTTCCATTGCTTGGAGAACCTTTTAGACTTCTGTAGCTAATTATGGTTTTAGTTAGGGAGAAATATGTGTAAATCTGCTTCATAGAAATATAGACATGAATCTGTTTTCAAGACACTTCCTTATTAAAAAAAATTCTCTTTCCAATTCCAGCTCTGGCTTTGGCCTCCATTCAAAAGAAGCCACTACAATGAAATATTTTCTGACACCATATGAAAATAGTCATCCTTGATGTGTGCACATTTATTCATGGTTCTGTTCCTAACAGCTCCCATAAATAACAGCTGGGTGTGGCTTTTTGTCCCCCAGAGAAACATATTTCTGAATAGAAGATGGATAGATGTATGTCACTTTGACCCAAAATAGTTCTTAGATAATGATCCCAACATGTAAATAACTTTACTGGTACAATTTTCATGTGAGATTCTTATTGCCTCTGTTCCACTCCTTGGTGGAGAAAGCACAATGGCATGCTACCATGGCATTTCTCCCAGTATATTTCATGAACTTCAAGATGTGTGATCCATTAAACAGGGATGAGGAGGAGAACTGTATTTTCTTCTTGACTTTGTCATTGATGAACTGTGGGGACCTTGAGAAAGTCACAAAAATACCTCTGCATGTCAGTTTCCATATATATGTCTATCTCTATCTCTATCTATCTATCTATCTATCTATCTATCTATCTATCTATCTATCTATCTATCTATCTATATCATGGGATTAGCATTGACCATTAGTAGTAAGGCTAAATTCATAGAATCAGAGCTACAAGCAATGTTGGGAGTTTTCCAATCCTAATCCCCCATTTTATAGATGAAGAAACAGCAACACACTCAAGTTAAATGTAAATTATTTAAGGGTTTGAACTGCTTCATTCCCCCTTCCCCACTCATATTCCCAGTGTCTCATACAGTTCCTTCCAATCCAATTCAAGAAATGTGTTCATGTGTATACATGCACAATTTTTAAAAATGTTATTTTATTTTTCATTTATGAAATAAAACAAGCATTTCCGTGACATAGTACAATAAAAAAAGTTGATTGCACACGAAACTGCAATTCTACTGTAAACAACTTGATATTCCTTTCAAACATACAACAAAATTATCATGTAAAATTCTTTTTTCTTTTGTTTTTCCCTTGCTTCTCCACTGTAGAGATAGTCACCGTTAAATGCCTCCTATGTGAAAGGCATTCTGCACATTTAAAGAGATAATGAGGTGTTTTAAGAGCCCTGTATCCAGCTGTACTGGTCCCTTTACTGTTCTACAAATATTCTTAAGGAGTAGGATGTTGAAAAGGCCCTTGAAAGAAGCCAAACAGTGTGTTGCTTCTCCTTTATCCAGATAGGGGTGAAGCATTTTGAAATCTTCTAACAACCCAGAAAATAACCTACTGAAGCAGGGATACCATGAGATGAATATGAAAAGGTAGGTGGGAGAGGCTTCTGATTAAGATGATGATGTGACAAGTTGGACAGGAGTCTGGCCCTTCTCCCAAACAGCCCACAAAATATCTGACATGGATTCCAGACCAAAAAAACGGTAAAGAAAACTAAAGGAATATACAAGTACAGTCCCCCATTCAGTCCAAAATTGCATAAAAAGAGAACCAGTAGGCAGCAGAGGCTAGAAATTAGTCTCATGAGAGAAGCTCTGGGGGAAGAGCATGCCTTCCAGTCCCATCTAAGCTTTGGCAAATGTCTCTGAAGTTAGTAAGAGTTTTGAATGAAGATTGGTCAGGAGAGTTGCAAGCTGCCAGGAGCTCTGGCAATGGGGGTAGCCCTAAGCTGTTAGAACAGAAAAGGAAGATAGGGTTGTCCCCACTCATGCACTACTAAGAGCCCTGGCAGTTATAGAGGAAAACTAAGCACCCAGTCACCCACACTAAAGGACCTTAAAGGAGGCTTGAGGCAAATGTAGAGTTCAATATCCAAATGGCACCTAACAAGACTACAGCAGGAGAAGGAACCAGTTCCTAGCTGTGGGTATTTCAAGGAGAAGGAGAGGTTGATACATCAAGGCCAGCACCTATAGCGGACCAACAAAAAACTGAGCCTGGACTTAGACAAAACATTCAATTTAGAGAGAAAATTTTGAAATGAAACCGCCAAAGGCAGTAGAAACTAGAAAGGTAAATACACTTGAGCAATTAGAAGATGCTAAACAATGATGAAATGTTTATATTTTAAAGGGGATAAAGAGACTCATATATTGTCAGAATCTTAGTGCCTTCAAGAGTCACTGAGGGAGTATATAATACACATAACAAACACATAGCATATGGGTCTTGTTATGTTCTGTTTTGTGAGTTTTCAGAGGAAAGAAAAGACAAGAGAAAAGGAATACACTAAAAAAGTGAAGAAGAAGGAAGGGAAAGTTAATGTTTTGCAAAATTGGGAGATGTAAGCAGAGGGTACAAAATGTAGGAATGGATAGGGGGAGGCAACCATTTTATGAAGCATATATATATATATATATATATATATATATTTGAGTTTGTAGAAATACATTAAGCTAAATAGGAAAACAGATGGAGAGAAGGAGAAGGGAAAGGAAAGCATAAGGGGGAAAATAGAGTTGAGGAGGAAATAGTGACAAGCAAAACAAGCATCATCTTGGAGGGCAGATTATAAAGGAAGCATTAAAAAGAAAGACATTATAAGAATCAGAAATTGGAATTCAAGTTTCATGTGGGCAGGAAATATAGAAGAACAGGAACAGACTTCTTCAATAATGGATTATTAGTGTTCATCAGATTCCTGCTCTTTCTCCATCTCTTTATTCTCTGCAAAGAGGCAAGAAAGGAGAAAAAGAAAGAGAAGCATGAAGATAGGGTGGAGGGAAATATATAATCAATACTAATAGTTATGAATATGGATAGGATAAACTTATCTATGAAACAAGATGGTGGCAGTGGCATAGAACTCAGAATACAACATGTTGATTGTAAGAAATAAACTTGAAACATAAATATTTATGTAGAATTAAAGTGAAGAGCCAAAATGAAATTTATTATGCTTAAAGTGAATTTTTAAAACTGGGGATAGCAGTCATGATTCCAACCAAGGCAAAAGTAAAAATATGAAAGTGCAGGCTGCTTAAAGGAATGAAAAATAACAAAATAATATTAATACTTAACATATATGTACAGAATGGCACAGCATTTAAGTACTTAAAAGACAGTTAAGTGAATTATGGGGAGGAATTGATAGCCACATTATTGTAGCTGGAGAATTCGTTGTGCCATTTTTTAAACCTAGATGATTATAGCAAATAAAAAAAGAAAGAAGTTAAGGATCTGAAGATTTAGAAAACTCATATAGGATAGTTATATAATTATTACTGAATGAGAATAAAAAGGAATATACATGTTACTTAGCTAGATATGACGCTTTTACAAAAATTGACCATGCATACCCTATGCCATAAAAACTCATAAACAGATGCAGAAAAGCAAAAATATTGAACATTTGATTTATGCTATAAAAAATCATAATCAGTAAAAGGTATATACAGAAAGGATTAAAACTTAAAAGACAAAATAATTTAAACTTAAGGAATATATTAGTAAAATGAATAAATAATAGAAAAATAAAGAATTTCATTAAAGAAATGACAATAATAACATATTAACATTTGAGATATAGCTGAAGCATCTTTTCCTTAGGAAACGTTTTAACTTAGTCAAAAGAAAAGAAAGACAGGATCAATGAGTTGGGCATACAAGTAAAAAATGTAGAAAAGCAACAGGTAAGAGAAAACCAAGTAAATACAAAAATAGAAAGTCTGAAAACCAAAGAAGTAATAAATGAAATTTGAAAATAAAAACTTTTGAAGTGATAAATAAAAAGAAGACATTAAAAATAAGCCAGATAAACCATGGTTTGATTTGGCAAAAAGGGAGGAATCCAAATTATCATAATAAAATATGAACAGAATTTACAACAAATGATGAAGACATAAAGAGATTTATTTAAAATGTTTAATCTAATCACATACCCACAAAACTGATAGTGGCAGCGGATGAATATTCACAAAAATCTACAATGTTCAGATCAAAAGAACAAAAAAAGGAGAATTTAAATAACTCAGTCTCTGAAAAATAATTAGAATAAGCTCAAAAAGGATAAGGAGGACAAACAGGAAAAGATAGATTTACAAATGAATTCTATCAAATATTCAAAGAACAATGATTTATGATATTGCATAATTTCTTTAAGGAATGAAAGGGGCTGAAAGGAATCTCACTAAATTATATCAGATAAATATGGTCCAGATCCTTAAACTATGGAGAGGGATAAAGTAGAGAAAAAAACTATATTTTTATTGAATGTGGATGCAAAATATAAAATACAACTTTAATAAATAAACTATAATGGCTGATTTAGAAGGTTATACAGAAGTACAAAGGTTGGAGTTATGGTAGGAATGCAGTACTGATTCAATATTAGCAAAAACTATTAACAAAATAGACCATATTAATAACAAAACCATTGAAAACCATCTGATTATATTACAGATGCAGAAAAATCTTCTGACAAAATATAACACCCATCCATATTAAAAACATGAAAAAAACTTAGGGATAAATGGAGTCTTCATTAACATGGTAAACAATCTCTATCGAAAACCAAGAACTAGCATTATATGCAATGGAGATGCAGTATGGTAGGGGTCTTGCCAAAAAGATTAGGGGTAAAGCAAGGGTGCTTTTTGTCTCCACTATTATTTGATATTATTCTATAAATCATAGTGATAGCACTAAGAAAAGGAAAAGAATTTGGGGGAATAAGCATGGGCATAAAAACCTCACCAAAATTGTAACTCTACTACCCCCTCCATGATAATTTGTGTAGAGAATCTGGAATTGAAAATTAATGACATCATTAAAATATATAAATTTTAATATTAATTAATTAATTATATAGGAGGATATAAAATAAACCTACAAAAATGACCAAATTTCTATTACTAAGATCCAGCAGGAAGAGAAAAGAAATTCATTTAAAAATAATTACAGAACATAAAATATCTAGGACTCCACCTAGCTAGACACTCACAGGAATTATATAATCATGATTATGGGACATTCTTTATAGAAATAAAAAGAAGCATGCAGGAGAGATATTAATGTGATGACTATAACACTGGACCATGCCTGTGTGGTAAAAATGTCAATACTATCTAAATTAATTTCCTTATTTAGACACCTTTTCCAAGATATAGGTATCCTTTTGGATATAGGTATCCTTTTGACCAAACACAAGATAGAGTGTATCATAGGAAATAAAATAGGTAATTTTGATTACAAAAAATTGGAAAGTTTTTGTATAAATAAAATCAAAGCAGTTAAAATAAGAATAGAAATAATTAACCAGGAAAATATCTTTACAGCAAATTTCTGAGATGAAGAACTCATATCCAAGATATGTAAGGAATTGTTAGAAATCTATAAGAACAAGAGCTATTCCTTAAGAGACAAATGGTCAAATGCTACAAAAAGGCAATTCTGAAAAAAAATAAAGAGAGCTATCAGCAACTATATTTTTAAAATGCTCCAAATTTGTAATAGTAAGTGAAATACAAATTAAAACAACTGAGTTTCCACCTCATAGCCGTCAAATTGGCAATGATGACAAAGAAAGGAAAGTGACAATTTTTGGAGGGAGCTTTGAAAGCCCGGGACACCAACACATTGCTGGTTTAGCTGTTAATTGATCCATCCAACCATTCTGGAAAATAAATTTGAAACTGAGGTAGCACTCTTTAACTCAAAGAGATCAGAGAAAGAAAGAAAGGAACAATATGCACAAAAATATATATAGAAGTACTTTTTCTGTTGCGAAGAATTGGAAACAAAGTGGATCCTTGCCAACTGGGGAATAGTTCAACAAATTGTTGTATATGAAAATAATTTGTTATTATTGCACCACAAGCAGTGTAATTTCAGTAGCATCATCTTGAATTTGTTATTTACTTTTAAAAAATCAGGTGTACATAATAGGGGCTTGCAGTTATATACAAGCCTTTTCTTTTTCCCCGGGCATCTTTATATAAGAAAATAATTATGTTGGTTAAGTTCATAATAATGAAAATGATTTTTTTTTAAAATGGAGTTAAGAAGGGATGCCCAAGAAGAACAAGAAAAACAGAAGGTCTTCAGGGAATGAAAGACATCGAAATGCAAAGGGGAAAGCCTTCAGCGGCAAAATAGACACTCCCTAATTTAGGAAGAATACTTTGCCATAAATTGGAGCCAGATTGTCTGGGATCTTTAAGGAACTCCTTCTCCATTAAGTCAAACACATTAAGAAGCAGAAATGGGGCAATGGAATAAACATTTATCACAACAATTCTGTTAAGAAAGCTCTGTTATTTCCCCCATTTTACAGCTGAGGAAACTGAAGCCAAGTAGTGTATGAGGTTAAATATGAACTCAGGTCTTACTGACATCAGGTTCAGAGCTCTATCCCCTGTACTGTCTTAGGGGATCATAGGTTCAGAATCACAAGGGACCTTAGAGGTAATTTTGTCCAACACCATCCTTTTCCCCCCCAAATTTATTTGTTTTTCAATTTTCAACAATCACATCCATAAGTTTAAAATTTTCTCTTCCTCCCTCTCCCTCCCTCCCCAAGATAGCATGCAATCTTATATGGGCTCCACACATACATTTTTATTAAACACATTTTCACATTAGTCATGTTGTGTAGAAGAAATAAAATGATTGGGATAAAGCATGAGTAAAATGAAACAAAACCAAACGTAACAAAAGGGAAAATAATCTGCTTAATTCTGTATTCCAACTCCATATTTCATTCTCTGAATGTGGATGGCATTTTGCATCATGATTCTTGGGAAATGTTTTAGGTCTTTGCATACTAAAAACAGTCCTCGAATACTGTGGCTGTTTGACAAATACTGTCAACAAACTTTTGTCAAAATACTTTGACAAAAACTATTGGGAAAACTGGACAATAATGTGGCAGAAACTGGGCATAGACCAGCACCTGACACTGTATGCCAGAATAAAGTCCAAATGGGTACATGATTTAGGTATAAAAGCTGATACTATAAACACATTAGGGGAGGAAGAAATAGTGTATTTGTCAGATTTATAGAGAATGGAGCAATTTATGACCAAACAAGAGAAGAGAACATTATGAAATGTAAAATGAAGCATTTTGATTACATTAAATTGAAAAGCTTTTGCACAAACAAAGCCAGTGCAACCAAGATTAGGAGGGAAACAGAAAACTGGGAAAGAATTTTATAACTATTGTCTGTGATAAAAGCCTCATTTTTAAGATATGTAGAGAACTGACGTAAATGTACAAGAATACAAGTCATTTCCCAACTGATAAATGGTCAAAGCATATGAACAGGCAGTTTTCAGAGGAAGAAATTAAAGCTATCTTTAGTCATATGAAAAAATGTTTTAATCAGTATTGATTAGAGAGATGTAAATCAAAGCAGCGCTGAGATAACATATCACACCTATCAGATTGGCTAACATTACAAAACAGGAAAATGATTAATGTTGGAGATGATGTGGGAGATTTGGAACACTAATTCATTGTTGGTGGAGCTGTGAGCTGATCCAACCATTCTGAAGAGTAGTTTGGAACTATATCCAAAGGGCTACAAAAATATGCATACCCTTTGACCTAGAAATACCACTTCTAGGACTGTGTATCCCAAAGAGGTCATAAAAAATGGGAAAAGGACCCATGTACAAAAATATTTATAGCAATTCTTTTTGAGGTGGCCAAGAACTGGAAATCAAGGGAATGCCCATCAATTGGAGAATGACTGAACAAATTGTGGTATATGAATATAATGGAATACTATTGTGCTGTAAGAAATGATGACAAAGTGGACTTTAGAAATACCTGGAAAGACTTACATGAACTGATGCTGAGTGAAGTGAGCAAAACAAGGAGAACATTACATACATTTTATGAATGAAGAAACCAAGGCCCTTGCCAAGGTGAAATGTGTTGCCCAGGATGGCTAAGGTAGGATTCGAACTTCAAATTTATTGCTTTTTCTCATTCTAGGTTTTTTTTTTGTTGAGATTTTCCCCAGTAGTGAGAATCCAGCCTTCTTTAACCTGTCATTGACTCAAGCCCTAGGAACAATGAGTTTTCTCTCCAAGAAGGTACATGACAGAAAAGCTGGGGAACCAGAGTCTCCACTTAAAATTCCATGAGGCCTGGTATTTGTGATTGGCAGCACTGAGATATTCCAGATGGCTTAGTCAAGTCTTTTGAACTTGTCTTTTGATCTTATTTAAATTTCCTCCTAATTTCACCTGTTCTGACTTTATTGACTGCAAAACGAGCAGGTGAACAGAACTACATGTCTACAAGGCATAAATGGAACTGCAGGAAATTTACATGGAGGATAAGAACCATGTAACATATCTGGCCTGCTTCAGATTTATGGGAAAATGGAACAACAGGGAATTTGGCCCTGGTCTTTATTATTATAAAAAATCACAACATTATCTCTGTGTGTGGGCAGACTGTGAGCAATATTCATGGTGGTCAGGGAGCAAAAACAACATACCCCTTCATTTGTAACATTTGCACACTAACTTCCTGTGTGTAAACAGAACCCATTAGGCATTGGATTTGGGAATTACTTCTGAGTTCTGCCACGCAATGGAGAATTGAGATACTCTAATCATATCAGTCCCCTCTACATGACATAAGTCCCCTCTACATGATGGCACTCCCAATGGATGTGAATATGGTTATACATTTCATTATTCTTCCAGCTGGCTCACCCTCAGGGGCACAGAAGCAAGTTCCCAATGCTCAAATTTGAAATTTAAAATTTCAGATTAAGAATTTACTTCTTCAGAAGTCAGCAAAAGCTACAAATTAGGGCTCTGTTGATTGTTTTCTATCACTACTGAAGAAATGATAGAAAGATTGCTAATGATGCACATTAAAGTTAAAACCAGGTTGTATATTCATTCTCCACCCCTGAGGGCTGATTGTTAAATATATACCAGCACATCACTGGTTACACAGTCATTCACATTTCCTAGTTATCATGTGTATTGGCTGGAATTTACTAGAAGTTGGCATTTTATTGGTTCATTAGTATCCTCCTTCTCCATTAAGTTATTGGAAAAAGAGGAAAGCTTGACCCGAATGAGGAAGACAAGACTTCTCGACTTCTGTATTCCCTTAAGAGCTGATCCACACCTTATGTATCCTTTCTTATAGCTCATAAAAGCCAGCACAAAAACAAGGACCAGCTGGGATCAGTCAGAGAGGTCAACATTTTCAAAGGCTCTGCAGCAGGTGGAATTTACATTAGTGTTAGCCTTTCGCCTCCCTTAAAACAGAACTCATTTTTTGATGTGAAGCAATATGGTCCTCATATAGCAAAATTAAGCTCCTCTTTGTGTCTGCAGAGCTGGCGAGAGTTTCAATACAGTCTACGGCTAGTGGCCCATGAGTTCCTTTGAGTACTTCTCCATTGAGCAGTCCATACCTTTATGGCAAGCACTAATTCAGATTGCAATATAAAAATCAGCTCATCTTTATTTGGAGACAAAACATATTATAAAAATACAAACAGCAAATAAACAAACTTTAAAGAGATCAGGAAACTCCAGAGAAAAATCAATGATGGTTACTAGACAGTTCTGAGGCTGCAGAGGCAGAGGGCATAAAAGTTACATCCCAGGAGCAGTAACATTTAGGGATACTGCAAAATGCTGTCAAGGCACATCACTCCTTGAGATGTTCATTAAGACAGACAGGTTTTTTCTTCCTGAGAGACTCCAAAAGTTATTTTCCTTTCATTGTTAGCTTTTGACTTGATTAGGTTATTTCACACATACCATTCTCTCTTCTTTCTCACATCCTCTTTTTATATGACCTTTCATTCTGTAATTTAGTTGATTCATCCAGCGGTGAAATGTTGTAACATCTAGTCCTTGGTATTTCAAGGCTATTTCTCCTCCATTGCTTCTGTTTGAGTCTTGTCTCATGTACTGTTCCTTCTACATCACAGTGGTTAGATGCCTCCCTGCCCCAATGGGGAACATCTGTGTAGAAGTTTTTGGCCTTCCCTTCATACCAAAGAAGAAGCCTTAAATATTATGGTATTTAAAAATAAAATATGTTGGTATTATATGTTATATTTTATGCATTTCTGAGGTTCTAAACTTCTCCTGTGTCATCTGTTGGCTTTTTTGTATATATCATTTGTGGCCTCCACAAAACTCTCCCCAAATTCCCAATTAATTTCTTATGCTGACTCCTGATATATCGAAACAGCAATGGTGAAAACTGGGATGTGTAAGGGATAACTGCACATTAAAGAAAGATATCTCTTAGTAGTCTCTCTGTTCTTACTTTGTTATTATTGTCTTTGGCTGTTATATGTATTACACTTCTTTTAACTCTATTTCTATTGTCTGCAGTATTTGAGAAGCAAATAATTTCTTCAGGTGTACTTTTCCTTCTAGGACTGTTTCAAATGCCTCTTTTAAATGGATTTGCTGTTGTTTAGTCATTTCAGTTGTGTCTGATTTTTCATTACTGTATTTGGGGTTTTCTTGACAATGATGTTGGAGTGGTTTTTCATTTCCTACTCCAACTCATTTTACATATGAGAAAACTGGAGTAAACAGGAGTAAGTGACTTGCCCAGGGGGTCACACAGCTAGTAAGTGTTTGATACCATATTTCAATTTAGGAAGATGGATCTTCCAGACTCCAGGCTTGGCACTCTATCCACTTGACGCTTAGATGCCTCTGCCTTTTTCACCTAATACTCATTTTTTTCCATTTAAGATTAGACTCAGTTTTGTGGGGTAGGTCAACTTTATCTGCATCTTCTCTTTTGCTTTTTGGAACACATTATTCCATTCCCTCCTATGGTTTCTGGTAGGTATAGACAAGTCTTGGGTTATTCAAGTTTCCTTCTCTTTATATTTGAAGGTCTTTCTCCTGATCACTTGAAGAATTTATAGTTTATTCGAGGAATTTTCAATTTAACTGCTATGTACCTTAGAGTTTAGAGTATGGTGTTTCTCTCCCCCTCTCAGTTTTTGTTGTGTGTTTTCTGGAGGCAATCTGTGCTTTCTTTTGATTGGCACTTTATTTTCTGGGTACATAAATATTAGGCAGTTTTCTTGTATTATTTCTTGCATTACAGTGTTCAGGTTTTTTTTTTTTTTTTTGGCTTATCTTCTGGGATCCCTATAATCCTTAAATTATTTTTATACATGTTATTTTCTAGATCAAGTATGTTTTGCTCATTATGACTCATATGTATTTTCTTTTAATATTGTTTTTCACTTTGCTTTTCCAAATTATCCTTCACATCTAGATATTTACATTCCTTTTAAAAGTTTTCTTTTGTTTATTTGGTGAGACTTCCCACCACAGATTCCAGTTTTTTCTATTTTGCCAATTATTTCTGCTGTGTAGGTCATAAATTCTGCTTTCACAATTTCTAGTTGGAAAAAAAACCCAAACTATTCATGAACATCCTGCTGTGGTTCCATGCTTTCTTGGAAATTTACTGCAACTTTTGCCTCATTAAATGACTATTCATTTTCTTTCTTCTTGCAATATTTGTTCATAGATGCCTGAACTCTCTTACCTAACCAGGAGGCCATATTCCCTTCTGCTATGAGCGTCTCCTTTTGTAGTCAGTTTGTGTTGAGTCCTGACTCTGAGGATGGCTCTTTATCCCCAAAACCAGCGGTCTCAGATTCAAATAGAAATGGATCTCTGTTGCCCACATGTTGACTTAGAAAACCAAAAAGAAATACTATCTATAGTGTATTTTTAATTATGTTGTCTCATTATTATTGTCTCTTATTATGTCTCAAATACATTTTAATCTGGCATCACAGTACTCTAAGCACTCAGGGAGTTTTATGAATACAATATGCATTAGGTACTTCTTTTTCCTTCTCTTTTTTGACTCTTCCCATTTTAGGTATCAAGACCATATTTATGTTATAAAAGGACTTTTGGTAGGACTTCACCTACTTTTTCAAATAGTTTATGTCGTATTGGAATTACTTGTCCTTTAAGTGATTGGTTAGAAGTCATTTGTAAATCCATCTGTTCCTGGATTTTTTTTCTTTAAGAGCTCATTTTGTGTATCATTTAATTTATTTTTCTAAGATAAGGTTATTTAAGTATTCTGTTTCCTGTTCTGTTAATCTGAGCAATTTATATTTTTGGTACATATTCTGAGTTCTTTGGTATGTATGTCTTCCTAGTGCTGCTACTATTACCACCACCACCACCACCAGCACCACCACTATTAGCTTCTCACTACCACCACCACTACCACTACTACTACCAGTACTAGCACCAGCACTAGCACCATTACCACTACCACCACCACCACCACTACTACTACTGCTACTCGCTGCTGCTACCACTACTTTAGCAACAACTACTACCACTGCTACTTATATAGAACTTTAAAGTTTAGAAAGACCTTTACATATATTATGTCATTTGATGCTCTTCCTCTACCTGCGAGGTAGGTCCTCTCATTATTCCCATCATACAGATAAGAAAACTGAGGCTATGGGAGATTATGACTGCCCAATCTTACATAGCTAGTTAAGTATATGAGGCATGATTTGAACTAAGGTCTTCCTGGTGCCAAGTCTAGTACTCCCTTCACTGAACCATCTTGTTGCCTACCAACTATTGTAATACCCAATATTGTACACTACAAGAGGAAAGGGAATATTTCTTCTGCCATAATTCTGGATATAGGGTCTTCTCAAAGAACTCTTGTCATTTGTGTCTGATGGATTAATTTTTTAGGAGAATCTCTCCCTCTGCACTCAGCTTTCTTGCCTGTCAAAGTCCTCCTTGACATGTTTCACTGAAGTGTTTGACAATGTTTCATTGAAAAGTGCTGAAAGTCCTTTGCATGTATTAGGTGCCATCTACTTGTTAGAATATAGAAGTTGCAGTGGATTGCTCTAAGGATCCTGACAATGGCGGCAGAAGGGCCTTGTTACACCACCAAAGGACAGAATAGAACTGCAGTCTCAATAACTCCTCAGAGGAATGCTCTTGGAGTCCTTTGCATTTTCCTTTTGGGCCCAAATAGGATACACTTCAGATGTGGCGAGAAGCTGAGATGGAAACTATTACAGCAAAACATTTTATTTGGGGAGAAATGTTTGGAAAAATTCTGATTATTTTCTTAAAGGAACAAAGGGAATTTGATGAAAGGATTTGAGGTTTTAATGACCAAAGAAGGCCCCACTGCCTTCCTCTCCCACCCCACAACTCCCTTCCTCCTCTCCCCCACTCACAATCCCCACCCTTCCAAAAAGGAGAAACCAAATAAAGCCAGGGATATGTCTTGAACATTATAGCTCCGCTATGCCAGGCTGGGTTTATAGCAGCAATACCTTTTAATTACAGTCATATAATTATAAATAAGAAAGAAATTAAAAGATGAAGATGCAGTTTGTAATTAAATTACCATAAATACCATGGCAAGTTTTAAAGCCTGCATGAAAATCCACAATAGAAAAGCACGAATAGGGAGGTTACTATATCCCAAGACCCGAAATGAACACTGTGTGGATTCACAGTCTGTTTATTTGGTGTTTTCCTCTGACTACATTGAGGAGTTATTAGTCATGAAGATACAAAGGCACCATGAAATCTCAGTCCTGATCGGCCGCTCTGGCCATCTCCCCAACATGGGAGGGTGGGGATGGAGGAAAGAAGGCTAGAGAGACAGGTAGAGAGACAGAGACAGATACAGATGCAAAGACAGCAACAGAGATGTAGAGAGAAATTGAGGAGAGAGAAGACGAAGAGAGAGAGAGAGACAGAGAGAGAGAGAGAGAGAGAGACAGAGAGAGAGAGACAGAGAGAGAGAGAGAGAGAGAGAGAAAGAGGAGAGAGAGAAGAGAGAGAGAGAGAGAGAGAGGAAGAGAGAGAGAGAGAGGAAGAGAGAGAGAAAGAGAGAGAGAGAGGGAGGGAGGGAGAGGGAGAGAGAGAGAGAGAGAGAGAGAGAGAGAGAGAGAGAGAGAAAGAGAGAGAGAGAAAGAAGAAAGATAGAGAGATAGATACAGAGGAAGGGAGAATGGAGAGATAGAAAAAAAAGAGACTAGGGGTGGGATAAACTGCTGGGAAAAAGTAGATACATCAAGTCCAATTTTCCTGGAAATTTTGATGAATTCCGTTTACATTTCTATATTTCCTTTGAAAATAGACAGATTCTGTTTTATGAATAATATGTGGACCTTGATCACTGACCAGTGAGTGGATATCCAGCTAGAGAGAATGAATCATAATCAATCTTGACATTATTGCTATAAAGAAAACTAGAAGATTAAAGGACATTACAGTTAAATGAAAAAATAATTGACAGTTTCTCTTTGAAGGATCAAATATAGGAAATTAGAAACACCATTTCCAGGGATATTTAGCTATCACATATTGTAATGCTGTTAATAGACAATTGCAAAAAGACTACCATGATGGTCTTTATGAATTATATATAAGTTATTTTTAAAATTAATTCTTAATGAATAAAAATCAACTTTCTTTACCTCCTGTGTCTCCCCTCCCTTAGGAAAAAAAACACAAGAAAACCCTTGTAACAAATTTTTACAGCCAAGAAAAACAAATCCCTGCATTTGCCAAATCCAGAAATTTTAACTTCTCATTCTGCTGCTTGAGTTCCTTTTTTCTGACAGGAGGTGGGCAGGAAACTTCAGCTTCAGTCCCCTGGAACCATGGCTTGTCGTTACATTGATCAGAGTTCTAACATCCTTCAAAGTTCTTGAGTTTTTATGGTGTTATAATTGTAAAATAACTCCTGGTCCTGCCCATTTCAGTTCATATTAGTCCTAGGTTTCTTGAAAACCATCCTTTTCCCCATTTCTTATGGCAAAACAGTATCCCTTTTTATTATTCTCTACATCATTGTTTTAGCCATTCTCCTAATGTACGTATGCCCCCTTAGTTTCCTGTTCTTTGCTGTCATAAAAAGAACTGTCATAAATGTGTTTTTCCCCTCTTTTAAAAAAACCTCTTTAGGAGTATCAGTCTAGTTGTAGCATTTCTAGATCAAAGTATAGGTACAATTTAGTCAGGTTTGGGATATAGTTCCAAATTGCCTTTCAGAATGGCTGACCCAGTTCACAGCTCCACCAACATTTCCTGCAGAGGATAAAGGAGTGGAGGGAGAAATTCCATAAAGAAGCAGATAAGACTCTAAATGCGATCAGCATATACTTTAATACCCGGCATTCCAATGCAAAAGTGATCATAGGGGAGTCTAATAAGGCATGTGTTGGAAAATATGATTGTGGAATCAAAAATAAAAAAGCAGATTTATAGGCTTCACAGAAGCCTCATACTTCTAGATCAGAAATAATTTCTTCAAGGAAAAGATACGGAAGTGATGGGGTATGGGAAACACCAAATGACATAACAAAAAATAAATTTTATTTTAGCAGAAAATGATGTTACTGAAGTTAGAATCATTTCCAAATTGTCTGTAGACAGACCAATTTGCAAGTTAAAGCAAATAAAATGCTAATTAGAAAGATAAACGAGAAGATATTATACTTCATACTTGAGGCAACTCGAACCGCACCTATTTTAGTTCATGTTCCCCTTTTTGCACAAAACTTTTCTTGACCTCTCAAGGTGTTGGTGCCTTCCTTCCCCAACTTTTTATTTAATTATGTATTTTGTATAATATATGTATATGTAATAAATGTAATATGTAATAATACAAATACATTTATATATGTGTATTATGAATATATTATGTATATATTCTGTTTGTATATGTGTATACACACACTGTCTCCTACAATAGACTATAAACATTTTGAGAGCAGGAACTGTTATATACTTTCTTTGTATTTCTAGCATCTGACATAGTGTCTGATGTGTCGTAGGTTCTTAATAAATTCTTTCTGATTGCTGTTTGATAACCATTGGCCATCTCTGCCCCAGGACTTGCTCCAATGCTGAGTAGATTTTCTCCCCCAGACTGGTGGAGGAGAGCTCAGGAGAGTCTGGACTGACGGAAATTGTAAAAAAGAAGCTATGTAGGGAAAATATGAAAGTCATTGGTCCTGCATGAAGGTTAATATAAGGGGAAAGATACTTCATTTTTCTGGGCCATATTACTTTTGCATGTTGGAAAGAAAGTAGTACTAGATGATTACTAAGATTCTTTCTATCTCTACATCTATCATCCTACTTTCCTCTTGCAGACTTGAGCTCTCACACTTGGCACTTGTGTGACCATGCAAATTTATTCATTTTTTAATGTTTAATCCTATGTCCCCTCCAGTCCAAGGACAATTTTCTCATTTGTAAAATGAGGGGATTGTTCTGGATAATCACTATTATCTCTTCCAGCTCTAAATCTATGGTACTTTAATTTTATCCAAACATATATCTGTTGGAATTAGAGTATATATTTTTACTCATATATTTCAAAGTTTCTACTTAGCTCTGGTCTTTTCATTAAGAATGCTTGAAAGTTCTATATTGCATTAAAGGTTCATTTTTCTCCCCACCCCCATCTCCTGTAATATTATAATCCATTTTCCTGGATAAGTTACTATTGGTTTTTAAGCCTAAATTATTTACCTTTTGGAATATCATATTTCAAGCTTTCTATTCCTGTACAGTGATAGCTGTTAAATATTCTATGATCCTGACTGTGGCTCCTTGCTATGTAAACTCTTTCTTTCTGACAACTTGCCATGTATTTTCTTTAATTTAGAAGTTCTTTATTTTGGCCATGATGTTCCTAGAAGTTTTCATTTGGAAGTTTCTTTCTGGAGGTGATTGGTAATTTCCACTTTCACTTTGTCCTCTATTTTTAATAGGGCTAGGAAGTTTTCCTTCATGATTTCTTGAAATATGATACACAGTCTCTCTCTCTCTCTCTCTCTCTCTCTCTCTCTCTCTCTCTCTCTCTCTCTCTCTCTCTCTCATTAAGGCTGTCAAGTGTTCCATTGATACTTAAAATATCTCTTCTCAACCTGTTTACCACATTAATTGCTTTTGCTTTACAATACATCACATTTTCTTCAATCCTCCCTGATTTTTAAATTTTAAATCTTCATTTATTTTATCTTGTCTAATGGAATCTTATAGAATGTTTGGTAACTTCTAATTTTTAAGAAGTCTGTTAGTTGGATAAAGTTTGAACTTTCTGTGCCAAAAGATTTCATTCCTTGTTTTTCTTCTAAAACTTATTTCCAAGTGTTCTCATTTTATTTGTAATATAATTTAAAATTTTTTAAAAAACCTTGATTAATTTCTTCTAGAAATTCTAGTTGACTATGAAACCAAGTTTTATTTTGCTTTGAGCTGTTGCCTATAGATTTTTTTGAAGTTGTTCTTCTCTTTTGGGTTTGTATTTAGGGCATCCCTGGCACTTTGATAGTGTTTTATTGTGGGAGTCTTTCTTGGGGTGGTAGTTCATTTGGTTATTACTTTTAGCCTTATTTCTTGGATTGGTACTTTGTGTTAGGGTCAAGGTCTGAATACTTCTAAGGGGAATGTTGTGGACTGGTACGATCCTGGCCTATCTTATTTGGGGTCTTGCTACTACATTTTGGGGGCATTGATTATTGTGTTCTTCATGGAACGCAGAGCTGTTTTTGGCCAGCGAGATGTAAAAGTTTAGTGGGCTCTACTGATTTGGACCATGGTCTGATTTCTGCCCACCTGGACTTTTCAGGCTCCAAACGTTGACTTAGGTCTAGGCAGCACAGCTGGAGACTTGCTCCTGGGTAAAGTTTCAGTAGACAGCTATGGATTCCAGCCCTAGTCAATTATTTGGAGGGCTCTGAAGGTTCAGGACAAAAGTGTTGCTCTCCTAGTCCTTGTCTAAGCCTAGGGGATCAGTGCGTGATTCTACTCTGTGGTTAGTCTTACAGTGCTAGTGACCTAGCCTTGATCTCAGCCTAGTGTCTGAATTCTCACTCTTACTCTAGAGTCAGAGCAAAAGTGCCATGCCCCTATTATGAGCCTGGAGACTCAGATTCTTCTACAAATTTTGCTGTGGTCACTTACCTGTAGGCCAAATTTGTCATCTTAGGATAGAAAAATGACCTACTATACTTTTATCTTTAGATTTTTTTCTTAATCATTTGTTAGTTTGGTTTTCCTCTTAGATTTTTGTTAGAATAACTGTGGAGGGAGCTGGGTTATACAGTGCCCTGTCACACTGCCACCTTTGCTGGTCCAACTGGAGTACATATCTACTTTTGACTGTATCTCACTGAGTATCATCAACTAATAGGAGATTAAAAACACTTACCATCAACTGACTGACTTAATCCATGTCATGCCAATTTTTCTGTCTGTATTTTATGATTATAATAGCATTGATTATATGGACAAACCCTATTCTTCATTTCTTGTAATCACTCAACCTCAGGAAGGCAAAAAAAAATAGAAATTCTGCTTTTCCTCTCCCAGCCTTTCCCAACTTCCTCATCGTTTTTGGGGTGGTCAATCTGGTCACCATCACTTTTGGGGTGGACAATTTGTCCTGATCACTGCTATCTTTTGTGGCCTCCACTCTCAGCATATGACTGCCCCACTCATTCTAATATTTTTGTCTTCCTCAAGTTGATAGCTTACTTCCACTTATCCTTTTCAGGAGGTTGTACTCTTACTTCATTCCTCTTCTATTGTTACTAAGGCACTGTCAAAGGTAATGGCAGTGTCAAAGGAGGATACACAATAAGCATACGGAGTAGGGAAAGGGAGAGAAAGTATATTAGTGATAATTGGAGGATATACTCTCTGCACTTGGCTATATTCCCCCATTCTAGTCTAGGAACAAGGAAAAAATTTCCAGGACTAGTTAGAATTCACTATGACTCTGATTCAACCTCTCTAGAGCAATTTGGAACTATGCTCAAAGGGCTTTCACCAAGCAATACCACTACAAGGTCTGTATCCCAAAAAGATAAAAAAAACTTAACCTATATGTACAAATATATTTATAGCAACCCTTTTAGTGGTGGAAAAGAATTGGAAATTAAGGAAATGTCCATCAATTGAGGAATGGCTGAATAAGTTGTTTTATATGGTTGTGGTAGAAAACTATTGTGCTATAAGAAACGATGAGCAGGTTGCTCTCAGAAAAACCTGGAAAGTCTTACACAAACTGATGCAAAGTGAAATGAGCAGAACCAGGAGAACACTGTATACAATAATAGCAACATTGTATGATGATCAACTGTGAATGACTTAGCTATTCTCAGCAATACAATGATCTAAGACAATTCTGAAGGACATGTGATGAAAAATGCTATCCATCTCCAAAGCAAGAACTGAATGCAGTTCAAAGCATGCTTTTACATTACTTTTTATATTTTTCTTGTTTTTTTATCTGCATTTTCTTTTATAACATGAATAACCTAGAAATATGTTTTACATGATTGCATATATATTAACCTGTATCAAATTGCTTGCCTTCTCAATGAAGGGTGTGAGGGAAAGGAGGGAAGGAGAGAATTTGGAACTTAAAAATTTTTCAAAAATGAATGTTAAAATTGTTTTTACATGTAACTTGGGAATAAATGAAATATTAAATTAAAAAAAGAATTTAATATAACTGAGTCAATGAACAACCATATCCTGAAGCAACAAGAGAGCAGGATTAGAGGTTGCTACTTATGAAAGAACTGAGTATAAATGCAGCTTTATGAGTCAGGTCACAAATTCCTCAGATGATTCGACTGTAACCCGCTGAGAGCCCTGTAAGTGGGGTAACCAACAGGGGACACTTAGACTGTGAGTGTGAATGCATTGGAGATGTTTGCTAAATTAAACATTGGATATAAGTGCAGCTGCCAGGAGGAGCAGCTGAGTCTAAATGTCTTAAATGGAGAATTCCTCAGTTTGGCATGTATCTATAGATAGATAGCAAAGCAGAACTGTAGTAGCTCAGAAAGAAATATGAAATGTACACATTTAGAGACATCTCCCTCCTAACTGGTTACACAGACTATTTGTGCCCAATCTGCAGTAGAGGCTTCCTAGCTTGTATTGCTGTGATCAGCCACAGCTGGTGACACTGTATGCTGATCCCAACATTGTGATGTTATTTTGATCCTTTTCAAGCATGAAGAACAAACCACAACGACAGATAGATAACAGTTAGCCTGAGTTTAGGGTGACTACAATTTTATAGCTCCTGTAGTCATTTTAAAAATATTTTGATTATATTCCTTTTACATCTTTTGTTATGAGTAAAGGCTATATAGAGTTAAGGTATGCTTGTGATCAGCTTATTATGATATATTCATGTTTGTGTTCAATGAAATACAATAGACAAAGGAGGGATGTTGGAATATTTCTAAATTAGGGTTTGACCCATAATTCTAATTGGATAAATCCCCACTGGCCACACCCCATAGATAAATCAAGGAGGCAACTGCTGCCACCGAAGGGCAGAGTTGGAGTACAGAAGTAGCCGCAATCTGAGAACCAAATAAAGATGAATATTTTCCTCACGAATCCCTAGTTTTTGGTGGAGTTTGCAAGAGTAAGAGTAGGTTTAGTAATGAAAGCACCTGGACTTTCATCACTGAAAAGGGTTCGGTAACTGAGAAGAGATCCCCTTTGGTGTTAAAATTCAACTAAATCTTTTGAATTTGAACATTTCCAGAAGAAAATCAATCATTAGATTAGTTTAATAAAGAGGATCTAAAAGAATCATGATTCTGATTCGGAGAATTCTTCCTTCACCTATTATATTTTTCCCTCTTCAACTGCTGTTGAGTATTTGTTGTTCATCAAATTTCAAAGTTTATTTTCAACTTTCTAGAGATAGGGCTGGAATGGAATATCTGTTGAATGTCATTTTGGTAAAGCAATAACTTTTACATACATTCCAGGAAAGTTGGTATGGTTTAAATAAGAGGCTTTGGAAAGGGGAAACGTGGAAAGTTGGGGGCATTTCTCTTGACTGTGGGTGGTCTCACTGCTTTGAGGTACATTTTATTAGCAGCAAAATGATACGCAGTCATTTGCTATATAACCCCTATCAACAGCTGTCTCATTCACATGTAGGCTTGCTTGCTACCTTAGAGGTTCCCCAAGGGTTGAGGGTAGCTTGAAACCCCTCAAAAATAATGCATCTTTTAAGAGGAAGGGCAGATACAAGGTTCAAAGAAGCAGACAGATGTTCATGGTTAAAGTTTAGAATGTTGCCCAATTCCATTTATGGTTCACTCCCTCCTCTTACTTCAGCATCAATACAGCTGAGGCTAGTGTATTCCAAGGCCTGTCAAATCTTCATCTTATTCTTTTTGTCATTTATAAGTAAACATCCAGATGGTCTATTTTACAGTTCATAAACTATCAAGTGCAGTACTTTCATCAGCTACTCCCCTCCATCTTATCACTCCCACCCCTGAGCCCCTTGATTTACTGTAAGCTACAAAACCAATGCAAGGCGAGAAGCTTGCTGCTCTTCTCTAATGCTGAACACAAGCTCTTCCCATGGCCCCAGGTGGCCACCTCAGAGTGAGCTCTCATTGCATCTGGACTCAAAGGAATTTGTTACAATTGTGGTGTGCCTCTTTTAGCAAATTTTGTCTCCTTTGTGATGGGAGAACTGAGGTCATAGAAGCCCGAATTTCCTTCCTCTATAGTTCCTTCCAAAGTAATGTGCCTTCATAAAAAACAAAACAGAACAACAAGCTAAACCAAACAAAACAATTTTGCTAACCCAAAAAATGATGGTGATATATCGTGGCAACTGAATCATACTTAAGAGATGATGGGGCCAAGGATAGGGGTAGGAACAATGCTGACCAAGTGTGTAGGAAAGCCACATTTTGGAGAATGCCTCTTTTTAGTTTCTGGTTTCTAATTGTGGTTGCTGAAATTTTCAGAGTTAGGTCCTTCACTTCTCTCGGATGAAAGGGAGTCAATGGGGCTTTATGTAGTTCTACTTTATTTGACTTGATAATCCTAATCTTTTTTTTAAGGTTATTTTTTCTTATTTTAAACTTGACAATCACCAATATTTCCATGTGCAAAGAATGGAAAAGGAGGATTCTATATGAAGTTATGTGTCTCTACAATGTATTATTTGCTTCCTTTTTTAAAGAGTATGTAATGAATTCAACATGTTAGTTTCAGAATTGCCCTGCTTATCTATGTCTCCCTCTGAACCTCCTGCTCTCTTCCGTCCATTATTTTAAATTATTCATTGTTTTTTAAATTTCTTTGTATCATTATCACTAGTCTCCTCCATTTTACCTCCCAAACTTTCTCTTATAGCAAATAAGTATTGTCAAGAGAAACAAATATATACAATAGGTTATGTCCAAAAATGTGTCTCCTATTTTACCTCTAGATCATCATTTCTCTATCAGGAGGTAGGAAGTATGGCTCATCACTGGCCCCCTGGAGCTATGATTGGCTATTTCATTGGTCAGAATTCTCAAGTCTTCCAACATTGCTTTTATTTATATTCATTATAGAAATTGTTCTCCTGGTGCTTCTCACTTTACTTTGAATCAATTCATACTAATATCCCAGTTTTATCTGAATCTATATTTTTATCACTTTTTATAGCACAATAATGTTTGATTAAATTTACATACCATTATTTGTTCATCAGCTTTCAAACTGATAGGCACTTCTTTATTTTTCAGATTTTTTGCTACAACAAAAAGCTCTTTTTTTGAACATATGGATCCTTTTCTACTTTCTTGGATTTTTTAATAGATATATACCCAGAAGTGGTATCACTGGTTCAAAAGGTATATATAGTTTTGTGACTTTGTTGGTATAGATCCAAATTGATTTCTAGAATGTTCCACTAATAGTTGCACCGGTATGCCTGCCCTGCCACAGTCCTTGCAACAATTATCACTTTCCTTTTTTGTAATCTTAGCCCAACCTGATGCAAGTGAACCTCAGAGTTTTTTTTTAAATGGTATTTTATTTTTTCCCAGTTACATGTCAAGACAATTTTTAGCATTCATTTTTACAAGATTTTGAGTTCCAAATTTTTCTCTCATCCCTCCCCTCTTCCTAAAATAGTAGGCAATTTGATATAGGCTATATATATTCATGCAATTATGTAAAACATATATCCATATTAGTCACAGCTGTGAAAGAAGAAAAAATTAAAAGAAAAAAATGAAAAAAGTATACTTCGATATGCAAGAGTTCATCAGTTCTTTATCTGGATGTGGATGACATTTTCTATCATGAGTCCATCAAATACAAAAAACTTGTCTTGGACCGTTGTATTGCTGAGAAGAGCTAAGCCATTCATAATTGATCATCACATAATGTTGCAAGTATTGTGTACAATTTTTATCTTGTTCTGTTCATTTCACTTTGCATCAGTTCATACAAACCTTTTCAGGTTTTCCTGAAATCTTCCTGTTCATCATTTTTTAAATTGCACAATAATATTTCATTACATTCATATATCACCACTTGTTCATCCATTATCCAACTGATGTGTATCCATTCAGTTTCTAATATTTTGCCACCAAGAAAAGGGCTGCTATGAATATTTTTGCAAATGTACGTCCTTTTCCATGTTCTATGATCTCTTTGGAATATGGACCTAGTAGTAGCATTGCTGGATCCAAGGCCATGCAGAGTTTGGTTGCTCTTTGGGCATAGTTCCAAATTGCTCTCCATGTAGAGTTGTTTTAATTTACATTTCTCTTACTAATGATTTGGAACTTCCCCCCATGTTTTTGTTGATGCCTTTCTTCTTCTGGGAACTACCTGTTTGTGTTCTTTGACCATTTACCTACTGTGGAATAACTCTTGTCTGTCTGCCTGTCTATCTCCCATGTATCTTGTTTATCAGATCCTAATCACAGAACATCGATGGAACTTTTTCCATTTAACTATTTACTTTCTAATTTTAATGGCATTGATTTTGTTTGGGCAAAAAAATTAAATTTCATGCAATCCAAATGGTCTCTTTTGTCTCCTGGGATCCTCTCTATCTCTTGCTTGTTCATGATTATCAGCTCATCATTTGATCTCAAAATCTATGATCAACTCATCACGTATTCATAGTTATGAAAGATGTCTTCTTTTCTGCTGCTGTAATTTTAAAATGATTTTATTGTATATATACATATCATGCATGTATATGCCTATATGTTATATGTGTATCCATAATATATACATGTAAATAAATGTGCATGCATGTATATAAACATGTGTGTATATGTATGTGTGTGTATATATATATGTGTGTGTGTATATAGATATGTCTCTATATATGAATCCTTCCAGAGGGAAGACTTGAAAACACTTCTCATCTAAGTCCAAATCTAGTGTTTTTACCACTATATATCACACCACTCTTCCATTATTAAATCTATATCCTTATGTTTTTGAGGTTATCTGGTTTAGTTGAATCTCGTACCAAGCTTTCTACAGGTTCATTTTGTTTCCCTCTTTCGTTTGTATTGTAAGATATGTCATTTAATCTTCCCCTTCTGTAATCTTTGCAAATTAGAAACTTATATTCTAAACTCATGGGGGCTCTTGGCTGCGTTAAGAATGGAGTTCCATTCAAAAGAAAGAGAGTGACCTGGTTGGTCAACAACATTGGTTGTTGATCTTTGGATCAAGGTCTCAAATTTAAAGTAATAATGCATTAAATTAAGGTTTATTGAAGGTTAGAAAATTGTGTGATTTTTGGCACCATCTCTATTCTTTACCACACACAGAAAGGAACAAGTATGCTGTACAGAACTTAGTGCCTTTTAGATTTTTCAATTTAATGAATCACTATGGCCAAACAGTTCATCATGCACTGGCCATTCTGCTAATGTACACTACCTTCATACCCTTTTAGGCTGATTGACAGTCAGCAGACATCCTCTATTTTCAAGGTCATCTTTAAAGCCTTTCCAGCTTGGTAGGACTTGCCAGTTGACCTCTTACTTTCATGCTGAGATGAGACATTGGAGTAGTACTTTGAGGATAACTTTTTGTTTTTAATGTTTTTATTATTAACAAAGTAGTATTGGTGGATCAAAGATGGTGAAGTAGGAGCAGGGATCTCCTAGAGTTCTTCCCCCAAACCCCTCAAAAAACTTGTAAAAAATGACTCTCAACCAATTCTAGAGCAACAGAAGCCATAAAATGGCAGACTGAAGTAAATTTCCATCCCAAGACAATCTGGAAAGTCAACAGAAAGGGTCTATCATGCTAGGCTGGGAGAGGAGTGCAGTTTGGTGATGGAGCTGGAGCAGTCCTTAGGGACTGAATCAGTCACAGTGGCTGCAGTTTCCAGACTTCTCAATTCACAAACACCAGAGAGCTTCGCAGTTGAATGGGAAGGATCTCTCACCTGGCTGGGAGGGGAGTGTGGTCCAGCCCCACCCCTGGCCCCAGCCCCACCCTTACCCTGGTCCTAGCCACAGGGCAGTGGCGGCCACTGCTAAAGTGGAGGCTACTTCTAGAGCCCCTCACTTAACAAAGAACTAAAAAGTTAAGTAATTGGATGGGAAAATAATCAAATGGGGATCTGGGTGGGGGAGGGAAGAAACAGTCTATAGATTCATACTTTCTCAGTGAAGAGGTATTTTCTTACATCATTTGTGACAAGGAAGATCAAAACATACAACCAGAAGGAGACAACAAAACCAAAGCTCCTGCATCGAAAGCCTCCAAGAAAAATAGGAATTGGTCTTAGGCCATGGAAGAGCTCAAAAAAGGTTTTGAAAATCAAGTAAGAGAAGTAGAGGAAAAAATGGGAAGAGAAATGACAGTGATGCAAGAAAATCATGAAAACTGAGTCAACTGCTTGCTAAAGGGGACCCAAAAAATACTGAAGAAAAGAACACCTTTAAAAATAGACTAACCTAAATGCAAAAGGTCCAAAAAGCCAATGAGGAGAAGAGTACCTTAAGAAACAGAATGGGCCAAATGGAAAAAGAGGTTCAAAAGCTCAGTGAAGAAAATAATTCTTTAAAAATTAGAATGGAGAAAATGGAAGCTAATGATTTTATGAGAAATCAAGAAATTATAAAACAAAACCAAAAGAATGAAAAAGTAGAAGACTATGTGAAGTATTTCTTTGTTTTAATAGGTTTATTTATTTATTTTTAAATTTCAACCTTCATTTCCACAAAATTTTGAGTTCCATTTTTTCTCCCCATCTCTCCCCTCCCTCACTCCATAACACCTTGCATTCTGATGTACCCTCCCTTCTATCACACCCCACCCTTCCCTTATACCCATCTTCTCTCATTTCTTATCGGGTAAGATAAATTTCTATAACCCATTACCTGTATTATTCCCAATTATATGCAATAACAATTCTCAACATTCATTTCTGATGCTTTGAATTCCAACTCCTCTCCCTCCCTCCCTCCCCACACATCCCCACTGAGAAGGCAAGCAATTCAATACAGGCTATATATGTGTTGTTTTGCAAAAGACTTCCATAATAATCATGTTGTGTAAGACTAACTATATTGCCCTCCATCCTACCCTATCCCCCCTTTTTTTCTTTTCTCTCATTTAACCTTGTCCCTTCCCAAAGGTGTTTACTTCTATTTACTCCCTTATCCAATTTGCCCTCCATTCTATCATCCACCTCACCCCACTTGTCCCCTTCTCCCCTACTTTCCTGTAGTGTAAGGTAGATTTTCATACTAAATTTAGTGAGCATGTTATTCCCTCAAGCCATATGTGAAGAGAGTAAGCTTCACTTTTCCCCTCTTACCTCATCCCTTTTGTCCTCCATTGAAAAAGATTTTTCTTATCTCCTTTATGAGTGATAGTCTGTCCCATTCCATTTCTCCCTTTCTATTCCAAATATTTTCCTCTCACCCCTTAATTTAATTTAATTTTTTTATGGACATCATCTCTTCTGATTCAACTCTACCTGTGATCTGTGTGTGTATGTGTGTGTGTGTGTGTGTGTGTGTGTGTGTGTGTGTGTGTGTGTGTATAATCCCTCTACCTACCCAAATACTGAGAAAAGTCTCAAGAGTTACAAATATTAACTTTTCATGTAGGAATGTAAACAGTTCAGCTTTAGAAAGTCCTTTATGATTTCTCTTTCCTGTTTACCTTTTCATGCTTCTCTTGGTTCTTGGAAAGTCTTTGGAAAGTCAAATTTTCTATTCAGTTCTAGTCTTTTCATCATGAATGCTTGAAAGTCCTCTATATCTTTGAATGACCATTTTTTCCCTTGAAGTATTATATTCAGTTTTGCTGGGGAGGTGACTCTTGTTTTAATCTCAGTTCCTTTTAACTTCTGGAATATCCTATTCCAAGCCCTTCAATCTCTTAATGTAGAAGCTGCCAGATCCTGTGTTATCCTGATTGTATTTCCAGAATACTCAAATTGCTTCTTTCTAGCTGCTTGCAATATTTTCTCCTTGACCTGGGAACTCTGAAATTAGGCTACAATATTCCTAGGAATTTCTCTTTTCAGGTCTCTTTCAGGAGGTGATTGGTGGATTCTTTCAATTTTTATTTTGACCTCTGGTTCTAGAATATCAGGGCAGTTTTCCTTGATGATTTCATGAAAGATGATGTCTAGGCTCTTTTTTGATCATGGCTTTTAGGTAGTCCCATAATTTTTAAATTGTCTATCTTGGATCTATTTTCCAAGTCAGTTGTTTTTCCAATGAGATGTTTCACATTATCTTCTATTTTTTCAATCTTTTAGTTTTATTTTGTAACTTCTTGGTTTATTGTATAGTCATTAGCTTCCCTGAACTCCACTCTCATTTTTCAAGAACTGTTTTGTTCAGTGAGCTTTTGAATCTCCTTTTCAGTTTGGCTAATTCTGCTTTTTAAAGCATTCTTCTCATTAGCTTTTTGAACTTCTTTTTCCGATTGAGTTAGCCTAGTTTTGAAGGTGTTATTTTCCTCAGCATTTTTTTGGTTCTCCTTTAGCAAGCTGCTGACTTGCTTTTCAAGCTCTTCTATGGCCTGAGCCCATTTCATATTCATTTTGGAGCTCCTAGAGGCAGAAGCCTTCACTTCTTCTGTCAGTACATTCTTCCTTGTCTGAAAGGATGGAAGGAGACAACTGTTCACCAAGAAAGTAACCTTCTATGGTCTTATTTTTTCCCCCTTTTTTGGGCATTTTCCCAGCCAGTTACTTGACTTCTGAATCCTTTGTCAAGAGGAGGGTCCTAGTGCTCCTCCTACCCCCAGACTCAGGGCTGAGATTCAGATCTGCTGCTCAATTCCTTCAGGGGCTTTAGATGGGGGCAGGGCTGCCACTGAGGGATGAGGATCAGATTCCATGCTCAATTCCCACAGAGGCTTTAAGCTGAGCCATTTGGACAGTGGACTCAGGCTGTTTCCATGACCACTGTAGTACCTGCCACCCACTGCTCCTGCTGCCATGGACTCTGCTGCTTCATGGGTCCAGTGCTGGGGGGACCCCACTCTCCTCTTGCCCAGCTGGGAAAGCCCTCTCACACTGACCTTTGAAGCTTTCTTTGTTGCTTGTAGGTTGAGGAATCGGGCCCCTCTCTGCTAGGGATTCTGCCCCAGAGGCCTGTTTTGCTCCTGTTCTTCCTGGTGCAGCACAGTCAGGGATGGGCTCCACCCTGCTCATTGTCCTGCGGGATAGACCTATCCTGTAGGCCTTCCAGGTTACCTTTGGCTAGAAATCTGTTTCACTCTTTAGTTCTGTGGCTTCTGCTGCTCTATAATTTGTTGAGAGTCATTTTTACCAGGTATTTTGTGGGCTGTGGGGGAAGCACTAGAGTATATGCATCTTTCTACTCCACCATCTTCGTGAAGTATCTTATTGGAAAAAACAACTGACCTGGAAAATGGATCCAGGAGAGACAATTTGAAAATTATTGAACTACCTGAAAGCCATGATCAAAAAAAGAGTGTATATATCATCTTTCAAGAAATTATCAAGGAAAACTGCCCTGATATTCTAGAACCAGAGGATAAAATAGAAATGAAAAGAATCTACCTATTATATCCAGAAAGAGTTCCCAAAAGGAAAACTCCTAGGGATATTGTAGCCAATTTCAGAGTTCCCAGAGCAAGGAGAAAATATTACAAACATCCTGAAAAAAACAATTCAAGTACTGTGAAAACACAATCAGGATAACACAAGATTTAGCAGCTTCTACACTAAGGGATTGAAGGGCTTGGAATGTGATATTCTGGCAATTAGAAGAGCTAGAATTAAAACCAAGAATAACCTACCCAGAAAAACTGAGTATAGTATTTCAGGGGAAAAAATGGACATTCAATGAAATAGAGGACTTCCAACCATTCCTGTGGAAATTATCAAAGCTGAATAGAAATTTGACTTTCAAATACAATAATCAAGAGAAGCATGAAAAGGTAAGCAGGAAAGAGAACCCACAAGGGATTTATTAAAGTTGAAATGTTTACATTCCTACATGGAAAAATAACATTTGTAACTCATAAGACCTTTCTCAGTATTAGGATAGTTGGAGGAAAAATGTGTGTGTGTACGAGTGTATGTATATATATGTATATGTGTATATGTATGTGTGTATATATATTATATATATGTAGACAGTAAGAGAGAGAGAGACAGACACACAGACAGACATTGGGCACAGGGTGAACTGAATACGAAAGGATGATATCTAAAAAAGAAAATTAAGTGTTGAGAGGAATTTACTAGGAGAAAGAGAAAGGGAGAGGTAGAATGTAGTAAATCATCTCACATAAAAGGGGAAAGAAAGAACTTTTACAATAGAGGGGAGCAAGGGGAAGGTGAGAGGAAATAAGTGAGCCTTACTTTCATTGGATTTGGCTTTAGGAGGGAATAACAAACACACAATTGAGTATGGAAGATTATCTTACCCTACAGGAAAGCAGGGAGGAAGGGGATGAGAGAGGGAGGATAATAGAAGGGATGGCAGATTGTGGGAAAGGATAATCAGAAGCAAACACTTTGGAAGAGGGACAGGTCAGAGGAGAGAATAAAATAAATAGAGGGCTGGACAGGATAGAGGGAAATATAGTTTTTCACAACATGATTGATGTGAACATTTTATATGACTACACATGTATAACCTATATCAAATTACCTGCCTTCTCAATGAGGGTGAGTGGGGAGGGGGAAGGGAGAGAAAATAGAACTCAAAACATTAAAAATGAATGTTAAAAATTGTTTTTATGTGCAACTAGGAAATAAGATATGTAGGCAATGCTCTACAGGAAAATAGAAGGGAAGGGGATAAGGGTGGGGGTGATAGAAGGGAGTACAGATTGGAGAAAAGGGTAATCAAAATACATGCTTTCCTGTGGTGGTGGGGGGAGATGGGGAGAAAATTTGAAATTCAAAATTATGTGGAAGTGAATGTTGAAAACTGAAAATAAATAAATTAAAAAAATTAATAAAGTAAAATCTATAAGAATGAAAGTTCAAAGTGACTTTGGAGATTGCCTATATCATCCTCATTCTTTAGAGGAAACTGAAGCCCAGAGACATGAATTGACTAGCTCAATGTCACGATTATTATTAGTAATAATAAATAGCATCTGTATAGTGCTTTGAGGTGTATACATCTTTTAGAAATTATCTTATTGGTCTTCACAGCAACCATATTAAATAGATCCTATTATTCCTTTTTTTAGATGAGGAAACTGAAGCTAGAGGTGTTTTTGTTAATAATGGTAATCTCTATAGGGTTTAGAATTGGAAATGACATTGGAGGGCACCTAGGTCAGCCTCTTCATTTTGACAGATGAGGAAACTGAAGCCCATAGAAGTATGTTATTATATTATTAAGTTCATTTTTTCAGATAAGGAAATGAAAGAACAGAAGTACACGTGTTATAATTATCCCCATTTTTCAGATGGGGAAAATGTGGTTGAGAGAGGTTAAATGACTTAACCTCTCTATGCTCTCCTCTCTATGCTACCTAACTAGCCCTCTGATAGTCGCAAGATTCAATGTCAGAATAAAACCCTAGGTCTTCGGATTTTAAAGCCTTTCCATTATATCACCCTGGCTCTTCCTATGACTAGAACATTTGATCTTTTGTTCCGATCTTAATATGGTTGGGCTCATGACCTAGAGGTAATATAACCTCTCAGTCACAGTTTTCTCATCTGAAAAAGGAAGATAATGATACTACTTTTACTTCTCTGGGCTCCACTGGATACCTACCACTCATTTAACATCTAAAAAGAAGGATACAAGAAATGATAAATGCATTTGGATCATCAAATGTCAAATTTCTGTAGTCTTAGAGACCACAGACTACTGTAGTCTTGTGTTGGGTGGCAAAAGACCTGAATAAAGGACCAACTTTCATGATTGAAACAGACATATTTGAAGGAGCATTCTTTGCAAATTTTCATGGCCATGCCAGAAATTGTGTGTTCATTTCAGTGTTACATTTGATTTAATCAGTTTTTATTGGAAAACATGTTCTTTCCCCCTCCAAAACAGTTCAGGGAAAAGTCTACAAATTTCTGAAAGCTTTTAGCCCAGGAAGATAAAAGGAAACACAAGTGGCCTATGTGAGGGAGAAGGTGGTAGATACGTGTGAGAAAAATGGGAAAAATCTAAGCTACTTAACTTTGCTCTGGTGACATTGGCAGAGCCAAGGGAATTCAGCTAAATTTTCCGTCTCTTTGAATCCAGTAATTTATGAAATTGTGAAGGAAAGGCTAAGAGGCATTCTGAGGACTCAATAGTGTCCACAGTTTCTCTGGCATTTCCAGAACAAGAGTATATACTTTGCATCCTCAGACTGAGGGAGAGTGTGTGGAGTCATAGTGTCTAAACTCAAACCCCAGTTTTTCTATTTACTGTGTGATTGTGGACAATTTATTTAATCTCTCTGGGCCTTGGTTTCTTTATCTACAAAATGAGTTAGTCTATGATCTTGAAGGCCCTTCCCACTGTAAATGCAAGGATTGCCTCCTTTTGGCTACCAAGCAAAGCCTTCTAGTGCATCAGTGGAGAGAAGAGTCCTGAGAAGAAGGATGACTGCCCTCCTGAGTTCCTGTACTCCATGTTACTGGAACTCTGGACTGTCAATCAGCATTACAGGAATCCCAGAGTCTTTTCCTTCAGCAGTTGGAAGTGGGGTCGACATTGACCACCCTCTCTCTCAAAGATGGAAGTCAGAAGCATTTGGAGTCTTAAGAAACCCAGTTACTCAAAGAAAACTGGAGAAAGATTAATCTCATCAACTCTACCTCACAGGTGCAAGGTATTGATCTCCATCAATAAAGACAGAGTCCTATACCAATGGACTTTGTAAATATTAATATTTAATAGATAAATTTTGATGCTATAGGTAATCTATGAAAAGACAAATGTTCCAAAATCTTAAGCCAATCAGTTAAAAATGCATGTCTACTACAACTCATGTGAGCTTAAAAAAATCACTTATCCTCTCTGGGCCTCAGTGTCCTCTGTAAAATGTGAAGATTGAACTGGAAGACCTCTAAAGTCCCCTTCCAGCTTTAAAGCTATGCTCCCATGACAAGATGATCTCTAAGGTCCCTATGACCTATGATCCTAGGTGTAGTGAAACATACATGAACCAGAGAGAAGTATAAAGATAAGATGAAATGTGTCAACTGCCCCCAGGAGGAGATGTAACTTGAATTGTTTCCTTTCTTATGGAAAACAGTTAATATGCAGTGAACCATGGAGAGGTAGCTTGGTGATACTGTGGATAGACTGTTGGGTCTGGTGTCAGGAAGACCGGAATACAAATTGGAACTCAGACACTTACTAACTGTGTGATCTTGGGCAAGTCATTTAACTTCTGTCTATTTCAACTATTTCTACTGAGAAAGCAGAATTAAGACAGCACAAAGTAAATGTAGGATGCACAACTTTGGAGCATCCACTCCCAAAATTCGTATAGACTATCTGTGCCTAACCTGTGGCAGAGCCTTTGTAGCTCATATTGGTCTGATCAGCCACAGTCAGACACACTGAAACTTCATTTTATCATGGTGATGTCATTTTGGTCCTCTTCAAAATCGAAGGACAACCAGACCCAGAATGTGAAATTGGAATAAAAATAACATATTCTTCCTGGAATTATTGTAAGAATCAATAAACTCATATAACATAGTGCCTGGTACACAGTAGATGCTTAATAATTATTAAGCATCCACTGTGTACCAGGCACTGTGTTACATGTTTTTACAATATGTATATAATATCTAGACCTAGATCTAGATCTATATTAGAGTAGGTATGAAATTTTTGGCAATTAAAATGTTGGAGAGGATTCTGGGAAGATGGTGGAGTAGGTCAGAAAATTCCAAGCTCTTGTAATGCTAATGAGATTAAAAATCTTCCCCACCCATTAATGGGCCTGTCCATTAACGGGAGTTTGATTAGGAGAGACTTATAGGAAGGCATGCCTTTTGTTAATGAAGCACTGATTTTCACAGGTTATGATGCTCTCTGGCTCTGAAAAATGTATAAATATTCTGAGGTGAGGTTTTACTTTGGGGCTTACTCATTGAAAATGTTTGCTTGGCCAGATGAGACTCTGGGCACCCACTAAGGATCCCAAAACAGCTTTGAAAACCTCTATATTGGAGCTTCACTCTCTGGTATATGTATAATATATGTATGTTATGGTCAGACAGTTGGATCTGTCTGTAGATCTGTGATGTAAGCATTGTTAATGGTCAGGCAACTGAAAGTCCTGTCTGTTAATTTAGGGTTATTTCTTTGTATTTTCTTGGCAGTTCAGGGTGTTTTTTTCCTCTGAACTAAGTGAATGATATGTGTGCTTGATTAAAGTGATTGCTGACTTCTCAAAAGTTGCTTTCCTTTTAGAAAAGCAGATCTAGGAACTTGTGATAGCAGACCATCCTGGATATGTCAGGGTGCTTGCTTTTACAGTTCTTAAGATTTTCATCCACAAAAGAGATAAAATAGTGACTCAAGGTGAACATAAAGCAATAAAAAAAATAAGGGTAGAGGCCAAATACGGATCCTCCTGGGATAATCGGGGTTGATCTGAACAAAAATCCCAGGACAAGGTTTAGTCCCTGTTAAGAGTAAACCAGGCTAGCATCCGCTTAAACAATAAGCAGCAAGTACTGAGACTAATTGGGTTGGGAGACTGCCTTGGTCCCCAAAATAGGAACTTTTAACTCAGGACAATAAGGGGAGTTGGTGTCTGAACAAGGGATGATTGAGGGAATCTCTGCTGATAAGGAATGCCAGACCCAGCTGTGCTGCGAAGATGCGGCCCTGGGCAAAAAAGGAACCAGCACATACTGGGTGACTGCAGAAGTAGTGTAGGGTAGGGAGGCCACTGGCTGTGGGCACTTGCAGGAGACTGGAAATCTTGATTTATGTTCCAGGTCAGAGGGGAGAACTAAAGGTGGATGTGAAGCCAGCATCTTCCATATCCCAGGACTAGAGGTGAATACATAAAATAAGCTCCTCCAAATGAAAAAGAATGCACAGGCAAAGGAGAAAGAATGCAACCACAGAGAATTTAATGTGGGAGTACAGAAGATTGGGGTTCATCTTCAGAGGAGGGTACTGAAGCAAAGAAACTTTCTACCACCAAAGAATAATGTCAAATAGTTCCCTGTACAAAAAGAATTCATAGAAGAACTTAAAAAATAATTTAAAAATCAAATGAGAGAATTGAAGAAAAACTAAAAAAAAGAAAAAAGAAAAACAATCCAGGAAAAACAAGATTATGAAAAGAAATCCAATCAATTATTGAAGGAGATGCAGAATCTTAAGTAAAAAAATGACTCCTTGAAAATCAGAATTGGGCAAGGGGAAACCAGTGAAATTATAAGAGATCAAGAAATAATGAAACAAAATATAAAATGAAAAAAGTCGAAGAGAATGTGAAGTTTTGGTATTTAAGCCTAAAATAAAAAATGGAAAAAGCAAGAAAAAAAGAAAGTAAAAAAGTATGCTTCAATTTAAAAAAAAGTTTGAGCATGACATTTCTACATATTAATTTATTTATTATTTATTTACCATTATTAATTAATTATTAATTTATTTATTAAACATATACATATACATTAAACATATACATATAATTCTGTTTATTTTAAAACTTGGTTTTAATGGCTGTCATAGCTAAATAAGTTCGCTGTTGGTTGTGCTTATTAAATTATTACTAAATGTTATATAATTAAATTATGATTTATTTTTCAAGGGGTATCATCTCTTATCACCAATTATACAAAAATTTTTGTTGAAATTCAGTTAGTATATTTCCACCTTCTCTGACATCAGTCAAGTGTTCATGTAAACTAATCTAAAGATGCTGCATTTTCATATTTCTAAGAGACAGATTTAAAACTCAGTGAAACGCTTCATTTGGGAAATTTTTAAACAGGTTAGAAAGTTCTGTTTTCAAAGTTTTAATTTTTTAAAAAATATAATTTTTTCTACTAAGAAACATTTGTTTTCTCTCTCCTACTCTTTCCCTCCTGCTCCTACATACAAAAACAAGGAAGGAAGGAAGGAAGGAAGGAAGGAAGGAAGGAAGGAAGGAAGGAAAGAAGAGAGAAAGACTTGCAACAAATATGTACAGTCAAACAAAGTAAATTCTCTTATTATCTACATTATAAAATATTTGCATTGTGAGTCTATCACCTTTGTGGAAAGAAGTGGATATTACAGTCCTCCAGCTTTGTTGTGTCATTGCATTGGCCAAAGTTATAAAGTCTTTCAAAGTTATTGTCATTGTATAAACTATTCTCCTGGTTCTGCTTATTCTATTCTGCATCCGTTCAGTACAAGTCCTATCAGTTTCCTCTGAAACTATGTCAGCATTTCTTATGGTGCAATAATATTCCATTATATTAATATACTATAATTTGTGCAAATATTCCCACAGAGGCAGGTACCTGTTTAGTGTCCAGCTTTTTGCTTTTACAAAAAGAACTGCTATACATGTATATGGGACTTTTTCTTCCTTCTTTTATCTCTTTGGGGTGTATGCCTAGTAGCGTTTACAAGTTTTGAAAGTATGCAACTATGCAACATATTTACATTGTTTTGGGCAGCAAAATCCCATAATGAGGCAAATAGTTTTCAAAATGCTCTCTCCCTGACACTAATTTCTTTCACAGGGCAATTACTTTTCACTTATTAAAATATCACCCTTGTCTGATATACAAGATATATAGGGAACTAATAAAAATATATAAGGTCAAAAGACATTCTTCAGTGGTTACATGGTCAAATGATATGTAAGATTTTAAAAAGAATTATAAGCTATTAACTATGTGTAGGATTGCTCCAAATCACCAATAAAAGAATTCAAGTAGAAATACCTCTGGTGTTTCACCTTATACAGAAAATAGGGAAAGATGACAAAAGATGAAAATAGTCATTGTAGGAGGGACTATGGAAAGAGAAGCATATTATTAACAGAATTGGGAATTGGTTCAACTATTCTTAGAAATGATTTGTTATGCTGAGACACTGACTAAAATTCCCATACATTGTGATCCTGTTGCTAGGTATATTTATCTAAGGTTCAATGTACACCAAAATATTTATAGCAGCAGTTTTTGTAATAGCAAAGAACAGGAAAAGAAAATGTTCATTGATTGAGAAATAGCTAAGCAAATTTTGGAACATTAATGTGATAGAATATCACTGTGTTATAAGAAACAGTGATGTATATGATGAGTACAGAGAGGAATGGAAAGATATATATACATGAACTGATGCAAAGTGAAATAATCAAAAGTAATCAGAAAAAAATATATAAAAGGACTACAATGATGTGAATGAAAACAAAAAGCAGTAACAACTAAAAAGAAAATCCTGTTGACTTCATGAAGACTTTCAGTTACCTTTAATCTTAATTCTTTCCTTCTGAGATTATTTTTTATTTATCCTTTATGCATCTTGTTTGTACAGAGTTGTTTCTTTACTGTCTCCTCCGCTAGACCATGACCTCCTTGATAGCAGGGACTTTTTTTTTTTTTTGGCTTTTCTGTGTATCCCACAGTGCCTGGAACATAGTAGGTATGTAATAAATGTTTATAGATTAAATGACTGAATATTGTAGAATCATAATGACCAGTCTTGGTTGCCAGAGAAAACATTATAAGAATGTGAGTGCTTCTCCCCCTATTTTGCAGAGGTGAATGAGTACGAGTATGGAATGTTGCATATAATGACAATATGTTGGTTGGTTTTATTGAACTGCAAGGGATAGATTTCTGGGTTGGGGAGAAGGGGAAGAACTATATTAGGAAACAGATGATATAAAAACAAAAATTATCAATGAAAATCTTTAAAATATTGCCTTTACATTGCAATGGCAGATATTGTGTTTACTTACTTTTTAGAAAATATCTTCTAGAAAGGCTATTGCTGACAGTCACTTGTACTAACAATAAAGATCAGAAATTTTGGAAGGCATCTTTTTGTTGGAGAAAAATAGGCAACATTTTCAAGTTTGACAAATCTTTTAAGTATTTTACCAGGAAGTAATCAGTTAATCTCAGTGTAGAGAAAATGGTGTCCTCTATAATCTTTTGGAGATTTGTTTCTCTTTGTTTTCCTTCATGGAAAAATATTTATATTTTCTCTCAATACTGGAGCCTGAAAGACTGAAATTTTTTTTACAATGTATTCCATTTTTCTTCTCATATGCTCTCAAATCTTACTCTTAGTGACTCATTTCATGAATTTAGAAATTCAGTTATGTTTTTACATATTGAAACTAAGGAAGTAAATCTCTTAAATACTAAAAAAATTGTGAATTCATCAATTTGAAATTCCCTTGATTGGTCAATCATTCAATAAGCATCTATTAAGTGTAGGGTGTGTAGAGATTGTGCTGTGTTTTGCCTCAGAAGTTTGTGTGTGTCCATATGGGTTTATCTACATATGGCTCACAAGGAGGCCAGAGTCTCTACAGTCTCCTCCCTTCCTCTTTCCCAAAGGGAATTTCTATTCTTGCCAGGAGGAAAACAAGAAGTTGTTGGGCAAGAAGCTGATCCCTCTTCTCTCCTTAGAAAGAGGGATACTGGGCTAGATTTATATCTGTCTTCTTCTCCCTTAAATATTATTCATCTAGGTGAAATAATTTTAAGGTTCAAGATGCACCCCTGATTGTTATTCCTTAATGAGGAATTTAGTGTCCTAAATTATGCTTCTGAAGTTTGTACTCCTTCACACCAGATGCCAATTCTCCAATGAAAATACATAACAAATAGCAAATGAACATTTAACACTCAGACAATCCAGAGTGAATGAGCTCTTCCAGTGGGAGCAAAATAGCTCAGTTAAGCCAAGACAGAGTCTCAGACTTCACCCAAAGGGGAATTCTCCAAAGTTTCTAGTGTAATAAACTAGGGAAGGGATCATGACTGAAGTGCTGGTTCCTCCACATGTTGGCTTCTTCGAAGACTCTTTGCCCTTTCAGGCATTGGAAGAGAGTCTGGAATGGAACCTCTTCTCTCTTCAAGTTGAAAGAGGTTAGGATGTCTCCTCTCTTGCTCTTACCAGTTCTGCCCACTCCACATGAAGGCTTGGGATATTGAGTAATTGATCTTCACCAATGAGGAGAGAGTTCCATGCTGTTGGCCCTTGTAGCCAAGGATTACATAAGCACCTATTACATGACAGGAACCATTATACAGACTGGGATACCAAACAAACAAACAAGGAAACAAAAGGTTTACATTCAGATGAGGACAGGGCACATAGGTACATAGACAAAATACATGCAGATAGTTGTGAGAAGAAGGGCACTGAGAACTGGAGAGCTTAGGAATGATCCATGTAGAAGTTGGAATATGAGTTGAGTCTTAAAGAAAAGAAGGCATTTAAAAAGACAAATAAGGAAAGAATCGGAAACTGGAAAGACCAGGATATATAAATAACATACCAAGATGTTCAGTTTGGCTAGACTCTAGAATACAGCAAGGAGACTAACTTTGAGATAAATCCAGTTAGAGCATGTGATATGAATGATAAGTCAGCACTGTAATTTGAGAAATAATTATCAGACAGGCAAGAGAAAAAACCAGGAGAGAGTGATGTCAGAAAACTGTAAAGGAGAGAGTACCCAGGAAGAGGGAGCATGTCAAATGTCAAATGCTATGGAGAAGTCAAGAAACATTACTGAAACAATGTCAAATGATTTGGCAGCTAGGTGCTCATGGGTAGATGAAGAGAATATCAGTTAAATAATGAATCAAAGATGTCTCAGAAGAGCTTGGCTAACTAGAAGGCCCTTGACAGAAGGAAGGCAGTTTAGCAGAGGGATGGATTTTGAAGGGGAAGAGAAGGACATCTGTGATTCAGATTGCAAACTACATTGTCTCCTTATTCCCTGTAACTCACTCCATACCAACAAAACCAAAAAGGGGATGGTGTGCAGAACTCATTAGCCACTGCCCTTGGATACAGAGGAACTGTGAGATGTTTGTAGTGGCCATGATGAGGTAGTCTCAGGACAGAGTGTGGATATGCCATGGGAGGGAAAACTGGGACCTAGGGAAGTAAAGTGATCTGTTTCACATCATGGAGGTAGTAAAATATCAGAGGTCAGACTTGACCTAGTTCCTCCTCAGTCAGTGTTCTTTCCATTGTACTGTCCTGCCCCATGTATTATTCATAGGACACCTTGCTTCTGAGTACTCTCCTGATCTATCCCTTCTTAACTTCCAAGATCAGATGAGATCCGGCATGCTTAAGGCAGTATGGTGGACACCACTGGTGTAAGGCACTCGTTATAATACAGACAAATGATATGTTACAAAATGGCTAGAGAGCATGATATGTAAAGTTTTACTTTATAAGCTTCTGTGAATGTTGGATTAGCCAATTTTATTGAATTGGCATGAGAGGACCCCATGTCACATACTTCTGAGAGTCATAACAGAAAAAGAAATGTCAGAAGGGCAGGGCATAAAAGTGCCCTATGGTACACTGGGGATCCTGAGCAAAGTAAGTGTTTTGTAGGCAGAAAATCAGGCTCTTTAATGTGTTTCTTAGGGGAGCTGGGACTTCTTGATGGTGCTTTCTGGGTGGTTCTCTAAACATTTCATTAGAAAGAAGAGAACTGGGTACCTGGTGTAGAGGGGGCAAGAAAGGTCAGGGAGGGCTGTTCCCATGGCCATCACTTTGGCAGGAGTTGCCATGGACCTTTGGCAACCTCTTCCAAATATGTATTGGCATAAGCCCAGTTTCTGACCTACTGAGCAAGTGAATGATGGTGGAGCTAGAAAGTTAGCTCTCAGATTTGGACTCAAGCTTCATATGGATCTTAGGAAAAAACAAAAACAAGTTAAAAAAACCCCCAACACCCTGCTTGCTTCCTATGTCTCTGCTGCATTCAATTAGTCTCATTCCTTTAGTTCATTGTCATTTCTTGGCAAACAAGGCATCTGGTAGGAAAATGTTGCTTCTGTATATGAGTATGTAAATGTGCCACCCCCTAAAGATGCCAGTGTCAGAAATATTGTGAGTCCTCACTCTCACTGTGGACCAGACAAAAGATCTGGCAGACAATTGTGTAAAGTGTTGGGGGAAAGCCTATTTCTTTTCTTGTATTTTTTCCCCTAATGATAGATTTTTTATTCATGTCTTTCTTTCTTGGTATGTATGTCTTCATTACCTGGTGGCTTAACAAATACTTAACTGAGTTTTACATTACCTACATTTCTTCTTGTTTTTCTTATTATTTTCCCTTCCAGAGAGACATCCTTTATAATAAAGGGGAAAAAAGAAGAGGAATTTTTTTTAAAGCAAACCCAATAAATAAATCAAAAACGTTAGAACCCGGAGCAGCTAGGTGCAGTAGATAGAGCAATCCTGAAATCAGAAGGACTTGAGTTCAAATTCAATCTCGAAGTCCTGGTCCCAGACTAGGGTCAGACCTGAGCAGCCATCATCTCAGGAAGCAATCTCTATTGAGATGTAGCCTGGCAACTGTTTCTGTGGGGGCTACAACTGTGACTACAGAAGGAAGAAAGGAGAGAAGGAAGAAAGAAAGAAAAGAGGGAAGGAAGAAATAAAGAAATGAAAGTGGGAGAGAAAGAAGGAAAGGAAGGAATTAAGGAAAGAGAAAAGGAAGGGAAGAAAACTGAGAAGGAAGGAAGGAAAGGAAACAAATATTTATTAAGTACCTTTTTACATATCAGATACCATGCTAAGGACTTTACAAATAGTATTTCATTTGATACTTAAAACAACCCTGGGAGGCAAATGTTATTATTACCCCCATTTTAAAAATGAGGAAACTGAGGCAAACAGAGGCTAAGTGATTTGCCCGGGATCACAAAACTAGTGTGTCAGAGGCCATATTTGAATTCATGTTTTCTTGAAAGACTGAGAAAAGAAAGCTCTTACTGCCAAAGCCCTGGGAATGGTCAGATGCCTCAATAGTAGAAGCTGATATTATTTTATTGATGAAAATATCACCAAAGAAGAAGCATTATTATATGCTTTGCTGCTGTATCCAAAGGACCATGAAAATTTTCCAGTTAACCTGCAGTTTAAACATCTTATACGTGTTGACTTCCTCAGTTGGATGGGAGTTTCTTGAGAGGAAAGACAGTTTTTACTTTTCTATTAATATCCACAATGCTTCACAGACACAGTAAGCACTTAATAAATACTTTAAAAAAAAATTCATTCATTCATTCTACTTCCCTTACTTCACAAGGAAGCAGTATGCCATAGTGGAAAGAATGATAGATTTGGGGTTAGAAGATTTGGGGATCCAAACTTAGCTTTGTCATTTGCTATCAGAGAAACCTTAAGCAAGTCCCTGTAACTCTCTAAACCTCAATTTTATCTTGTGTAAAATGACAGAGTAGGATTGTGATACACTGGATAAAATGCCAGGACAGAAGTAAAGAAGATCCAAGTGTAAACCTGGCCCTACTAACTTACTAGCTGTGTGAACCTGGCCAAGTCACTTACCCCTGTTTGCCTCAGTTCCTTCATCTGTAAAATGAGCTGGAGAAGGAAATGGCAAACTACTTTTGTATCTTTGCCAAGAAAACCCCTAATGGGGTCAGGAAGAATCAGACGTGACTAAACAAGGATAGGATTAGATGACATTTCATATCTCTTCCAGCTAGGCTTCTAGGGGGGTTAGGAGGATGAAATAATATACCTGTGAAAGCACCTTGTGAATAATCCTCACACAAGAGTTAAATACTAGTAGTATTAATCCAGCCTTGACATTCTTGACTCAATGAAAGGAGATCAGAGATGAAAGGGATCCACCCTCCTGGCATATGTTAGGTGCTTCATAGATGCTTGCTGGTTTGTTCATTAGCAAAGTTCCTGCAAGGAAAACCAGCCATTCTTTGGTCAAGGTCATTCTACCTTGAAGAAGACTAGTTTTATTATTAGTCATGTGTCTTGTGATTGGATTTTGGGCATATGGAGAGGTTAATCCCATTCCCTCCAAGTATTTCTCCAAATGAGTTGTTGAGATGCTTGAAATCTTTTGACTAGGATTCATTCCTTTGGAGTTATAGCACCAATGCAATATCCACAGCACCTACAGTGGCCATGAATATCCTGGCATAATGCTGAATTACAAAATACAACATGCTCTCCACATGGAAGACAGAACTAAAGCATTTATTCAGACACTAGAAAGCCAAATCCATCATAATCTATACACAATAACAACGGGATGGACAACACCATCCCCAAGCCTTTCCTCTGGAAGGCTTCCCACAAACCATCTCCACTAAACAAATCGCAAGCAGGTCCCCTTAAACAAAATCATAAACAAGCTTTTTCACTCGTGCTAGTCAGTGCTTGCCTGCATCCTTCCTAGCTCAGACTGCTCTCTCACTAATTTCCTCTCAGCTCTGCTCTAGCTCTGCCTCTTTCTGTTCCATCCATTCAGCAAACTCCTTCCACCACAGGCTCCTTGTGACTTAGACTTCAGACAGGTCACATGGGTTTATTAATGAATGGGAAAGATCTTCCCATTTAAATTACCATTACAGAGGTAAACATTATTCTCTTGCAGTGATCCCTTATGAGAAGAATAATGCAGCAAATCAATAGCAGTAAAAAAAGGGAACCAGACCTGGGCGCCATTTACTGTCTACATGGCTTTGGGACTAGTTTCCTCTGTAAATTAGGAATAAATACTTGCCCAACTTACATCCCAGGGCTATTGTGAGGATCAAATAAGATATTGTGTGTAGCTTGGTAATTAAAGGATTATATAAATTGTAAGTCATCTTATGATCGGGAAACTTTCCTCCTGTAACAGGGTGACATTGAAACATTCAGCATCTGGGACAGTGGGGAGTACTTAAAAAGGACAAGGGAAGGCAGAAAGGGATTGGAAAGAACAATTGGAAATGACTTGGACCCATCTCATACTTTTGTCTGGGGTTAGCTCAGGTTCTGTCAAAAAATGTTTCCACTTTGTCCAAAGGGCCATGAGTTGATATGAACGTCATCCAATTGCAGGCATATTTGATGAGACCAAATCCTCTAGGGGAAAAGTGGGTTATGATAACTTGAAGGGAAGAGTTAGCAATTATGTTCCCTATGTACTCATCTGACCCGTACTCTGACAAAATTATGTCCTACAATAATGAGGCCACAAGTCAATTGTTATGGTATAGAGATCTATTTCCTGAACAAAAAGTATACTCTCTGAGCCACATTATCATATTTCATTTATAATAATGTGGAGTGCAATCAAGGATTATTGAACATTTCTTTTCTTCAAAGTATAGGCTCTAGAAAATGTGTGTGTGTGTATAGGAAGACAGAGACAAAGAGACAGAGATACAGAGAGAGATAGATACAGAAAGAGAAACAGAGAGACAGAGATAGAGAGAGACAGAATGAGGAGAGAAAAGAAGGGAGAAAGATGAGAGGGATAACAGAAGGGATAAGGGAGAAAGATAAGGGAAATCAATGAGGGGGAAGGAAAGAGGGAGGTAAGTTAAGGATAAAGCAGCAAGAGGTATCATAGCACAATGAAAACGGAATATGGAATCCAAGATTTGGACTCAAATCCTATCTCTACTGCATATTACCTATGAAACCCTGGATCGAAGGTGTCAAATAATGCAGGCAGAACCAGATTAAAATATAATTAATAATATTGTAAAATGATCAGCTGTGAATGACTTAGCTGTTCTTAGCAATATAATGATCCACGACAAGTCTGAAGGACTTATGATGAACAATGCTGTCCATTCCCAGAGAGAGAACTGATGTGTCTGAATACAGATTGAAGCATACTTTTTTACTGTGTTTTTCTTGAGGTTTTTTTTTGGTCTGTGTTTTCTTTCACAACATGACCATTATGGAAATGTTTTGCATGACTACACATGTATAACCTATATTGAATTTCTTGCCTTCTCAATGGGGGGGTGGGGTGAGGCGGGGTGGGAAGGGAGAAAGGGAGGGAATTTGGACCTCAAAGTTTTAAAAACAAATGTTAAAAATTGTTTTTACATGTAACTGGGGAAAAATAAAATACCAAATAAATAAAGCAAAAATGCAAAAATATAATTGGTAGGGTGTTTGGGGTGTCAGGGAGGACTAGCATCTCTGGTGTGAGGACTTGGGGAGCTGCTCATTCTTTTCTGGGCTGCTCATCCATCTTTGGTGTCTACCTTTTTCTCAACTCTCATCTGTGGCTTCAAGAAGCTATAGCACACAGAGAAGTCAGACCCCAGTAAACCATCTTGGCAGAGGGGCTAAACCAGGTTGAGGATAACTGACAGGTCTCAAATCCATTGGCAAGTTTGGCAAGGGATTCTACCCAAGCATGTGAAGACTTCAGCAGAATGGGCTGAGGAGAACAATCTATTTCAATGGCCATGAAGGTGGGTAGAGCAGGTATTGTGGAGAACTTAGCATTTGTTCAAAACACCAAAGATGCTAAGGTCATCCACTGCATCTGAAGCTATCATGGGTCATCTTGACTTTGTCTTACCATTGGCCTTCAGTGACTCTGGAAGAGAGAGTGAAACTGATGACTTTGTGTAACTGTCTCACTTAATTCCAATTCACGCAAAAGTCAAGACATCATCCCATGATGGCATCTGTCTTCTTCAAAAATGAAGGGTACAGAACAATAACAAAATATAATTGGGAAAATTTGACAAAATAAATAAAAATATAATAGTGTATAGATAGTTAATATGTAATTTTTAAAGTCAACGTGGAGCCTGAAGAGATCCTTATGTAGGGATTGTGGCCCCTGTAAATGTTTGGGGCTGGATTTGAACCCAGTTCTTCCTGATACTAGGCTGTAGTACTCTCTCCACTGGCCATCTCACTGCCTCAGTAGATCTGGAACTCAACTCCCGGATCTTCAGAAATAAAAATGAATAAACAAAGAAATTAAAGAATCTTCATGGTGTCCAAGGTGATTAAAATACAAAGCCAGAAGAGGAGAATAACTGAAAAATACCTACAATCCAAACCTCAAAGAGAAAACAACTAGCCCACAACAATTAGAATTCCTCAAAGTAATGATGTAAGAATTTAAAAAAGAATAAATTAAAAAAATGAGAGTTATGGAGCAGAGACTTGGAAAAAGATCACTAGCTTAACAGCACAGGTACAAAAAGCTTACCCTAGTAAAAAACTCTTCAAGAAAGAGAATTGACTGAATAAAAATTAATGATTCCAAGAGATAAAAAGAATTCTTAAAACAAAGAATGAGAAAATAGAAGAAAGCGTAAAATATCTCATAAAAAAGTGACCTGGAAAATAGAATAAGAATTGTAATATTACTTAAAATTTGTGACCAAAAATAACCCTCCTGCACATCATGTTTCAAGAAATTTTTAAAGAAAATTGTACTGATATATTAGAACAACAGGGCAATGTGAAAATAGGATACACCAATCATCCTCTTAAAGAAATTCCCAAATGAAAATTCCTAGAAGTATCATTGTCTAAATCCAGAGTTTCCAGACAAAATTTAAAAATATTATAAGTATTCGGATCAAAAGAATTCAAATTATCAAGGAATCGTATTTGAATTTACACAAGATTTAGTAGCTATTACCATTGAGTGGAAAACGTTCAATGAGGTGTTCCAAAAGGCAAGAGATAAAGAACAAAGAAGAGTAACTTACCCAGAAAAAGGAGCATAATCCTTCAAAGTAAAGAACATCAGGGGAATAGAAGATTTCCAAGCATCCTTGATGATAAAACGACAACAAACCAGAGAATTGAAAGAAAACTTGAAATACAACTATGGAAATCAAGAGAAAAATTAAAATAAAATAAAATGATCAATCAGAAGAAATTTTATAAGGATGAATTGTTTACATCCTTATATATACTTAGCATGAGGGGATATTAAAAGGGTTCTTCTTAATAACAAAGGGAGACGTGGATGTGGTTCAGGAGACCTAAAAATAGCTTTGTTGGATCTTAAAGCTTTCATAAGAAAAAGGAGGAGAGGGAGAAAGGATTCATTAAGAGAAAATGGGAAGAAAAGATAAGAGAGATTGTTAAAACACATAAGTTAATATACATACACAAATTTAAAAATTAAATAACATTGTTATGAGCCTGTAGTAACTAATATTCTCTCTTCTAAAACAATTTGTCTCATTCTTTTTCTATTAACTGTTCAGCTTGCTTCTCTTCAGCCCAATTCTATATCCTTTCTTTAATTTGTCATTACAGGTATGATTTTTCCAACCTTTGATTTATCTTTATTGCTTTTAGATCCCAGGAATAGATTACCTTGTCTGTAAAATGAGAGGGTTACACTAAGTGCCCTCTAAGATACTGCCCAATTCTAATAATATATGTGGAAAACTTTAATAAGGAACTGAACAATATTGACTATGACAGGAAGGTTGCCTAGGAAACCCTATCTACTAGACATTTATTTATTCATCTTAATACATCCATGCCTTTTGGCAAACAATAGTACTTACATTCAGTAGTTGTCTTCTCTGACTTGTAGAGAGTTTACTGGTCTACCTACTCAAAACCATTTGTTATTTTGCATTTTTGTTTGCTAAGGTAAATGTGCCTTTAAAAATTAATTAATTAATTAAGTTTTAGTATTTAACATTTACTTCCAGAAGATTTTGAATTTTTAAATTTCTCTCCCACTCTCTCCTCCCCTTTCTCCAAGAAGCATCCAATGTGATAAAAGCTCTACTTATACATTCATATTACAAATATTTTCACATTAGTCATGTTGTAAAGAAGAGTCAGAACTGGAAGAAACCACAAGAAAGAAGAAACACAGCAAAACCACAAAAGAAAAGGAGAGCAAATAATATGTTTCCATCACATTCAGATTCCAAAATTCTTTCTCCGGATGTAGATAGCATTTTCCATTGTTAGTCTTTTGGAATTATCTTAGATCTTTGCATTGCCAAGAAGGGCTGTCTGTCAAGGTCACTCATCACACAATGTGGCTGTTACTGTGTACAGTGTTCTCCTGGTTCTGTTCATTTCACTTTGCATCATTTCATATAAGTTTTTCCAGGTTTTTCTGAAGTCAACCAACTCATTTCTTACAGCACAATAGTGTTCCGTTACGTTCATATACCACAACTTGTTCAGCCATTCCCCAACTGATGGGCATCCCCTCAAGCTCCAGTTCTTGGCTGCCACAAAAAGAACTGCTATAAATATTTTTGTACATGTAGGTCCTTTTCTTGTTTTATGATCTCTTTGGGATACAGACCTAGAAGTGGTATTTCTGGGTCGAAGGGTATGCACAATTTCATAGCCCTTTGGGCATAGTTCCAAATTGTTCTCCAGAATGGTTGGATCATCAGCGTTCTAATTTTCCCACATCTTCTCCAGCATTTATAAGGTGAATGTGTCTTAATTGCAGTTAAGTGATACTAGGTGATAAAAGTGTTGAATTTGGAATCAGAAAGACGAGTTAGAATCTATTCTCAGATACTATCTCTCTATGTGATCCTGGGCAAGTCACTTAAACTCCTTCAGTCTCAGTTTCTTCATTTGTTACACAGAGGGTTCTTTGAGTACCTCATAGGGTTGTTGTGAGCGTAAAATGAGATAACATATAAAGTGTTTTGGAAACCTAAGCATGCCATATGAATGTAAGTTATTATTATTATAGAGACAGTGGCAGAGTATATGAGATCTGGCTGTGAAGTCAGGAACACCTGGATTTAAGTCTACTTTTGACACATATTTTTGTGTGATCCTGGTCGCATAACTTAACCTCTGCATTCCTTAGTCAACTCTTTAATATTATACATTGCAGAGAAGGTGCTGACTTGCATTAGTAAAATGGATTTCTTTATCTGGGAGTTCGCTAGATGGTGAAATCACAGGTCCAGTCTCTACCTTTTATCCCTAAGGTTATTGCTCATCTGATAGCTGAAGATGGGTGCTAAAGATTGTGTCTTTCTTCTCCTTAAAAGATTTTAGGGTTTAATGAAAACTTTAAGTCTCCTAAGGTTTTTTTTCATGATGGGTAAATTATGGTTCTGTCACCTCCCCCCATCACACACAGTTTTCTTCCATGGTTTTTCCATCTATTCTTTCTCTTCTCCATTTTTGGTGGTGGAATTGAGTGAAGAACATCTGAATAACCCTAGCATTAGGGCACTTTGCTAGAGAGTAAAGTCCTCAGTTGAACGCTTTGTACAGTAAGCTGAAGCTTTATGGTGACTGGAGGGAGTTTTGGTTTTTTTTCTTCTGTGTAACACTCATACCCAGGCAGACTAAATCCTTCAGTGTTTTCTTTATCTCTGGCTGTTTGATCTAGTTCCAGCAACATCAAACACTGGATTCATCCAAACAACTTCAAGTAGGAAAGGCTAAAATCCCACTTTGGAGAGAAGAAGCAAAGAGAGGGGGAAGCTTGACAATCTTTAGCAACACCAGACCCTTCAAATCTGCTTCATTGGTGAGGGGATGAAGGGATTTTTGCCAGCTCTCTACCCCCTTGATCCTCCTGGAGTCATTCTTGCTTTTGAAGAAATGTAGAATCATATCTTTAAATATTAGATGTCCCCCTTCAATGAAGCTGAAATTTTCTGGTGAGTCCTGGCAGTTCCCAGAACTAATTCAAACTATTCTCACAGATATCTCATTGGTTATCTCCATGGTTAATGCCTCATAGCATCATTGAATTTATCCTTACTGCTGAAATAGATTTTTTTCAACTTGGGTATCTATTCTAACAGGAGTTTCTTAGCTTATGCCTTCTGCAGTTCCTTCTCCATCATCAGGATGGAACTTAGGATATCTGTTCTCCAGAATCTTACTCTATGCCCTATCACAGTGTTTTCCAGACCACAGGCCCTTGCCATCCACGTTGAAGCTGGACCCTCTATACTGTTGGACTTTGCCATCCACTAGACCTTGCCATTTGCCCTGACGCTGAACTATCAGTATCTTCCTTTCTACTCTGTTGCACTGATCAAATTTTCTATTTTTTTAAAACTAGTACCAAATAGTTTGCTTTACAATTTAATTTGAGGTCTGAAAGCACCAGTTTCCCTTCATTCCTCTTTTTATCCCATTGTATCCCTCAAGATTCTATATCTTTTGTTCCTCCAAATGATTTTTGTTAATATTTTATCTAACTCTATAAAGTATCCCCTTGTTAGTTTCCTTGATGAAACATGAAGAATGCAATTCATTTCAGTGGTATTGTCATTTTTTTATTATATTGGCTTTGTTCTTTATTTCTTCAAGGAATGTTTTATAATTGTATCTATTCTTGGTAGCTAGGTTGACTCCCAGATATTTAGAGCATTTTGTTGTTATTTTGAAAGGTATTTTCCTGTCTTCTACTACCTCCTGGATTTTGTTATTGATATACAGAAATGCTGTCAATTTTGATGGTTTTCTTTTTTATATTTTTACTCTGCTGAAGCTAGTCATTGTCTCAATTAATTTCTCTGTTGATTCTCTAAGATCTAAGCGAACCGTCATATCAGGTATAGTCTTGTTTCTTTTTGGTATCTTTTGGCCTTCAGTTTCTTTCTTTTGTCCTATTACTATTGCCAGTACAGCAAGGTTAAATTGCCATATCAGGACCACCCCATGAGCCATGTTCAGCATCAGATTGTCTGATTCTTATTTGGACCATATGGTAGCCTAGTGCTGAGGCAATTGCTAGAGTGGGACGGGGAATTGCATCAGTTAAAAGAAGAGAGAGCTTCTGACTCAGACTCTTTGATATGATTCTTCAACGTGGTAATTAGTCTACTCTGTTTCCAGTCTCCATGTGTGGGGATTTGAGGGTGGCTGTGCTCCTTCCTCCCATCCAACCCCAAGACAAGAACTCACTGAGATGAGGTTGGGCCTGGTCCTGGAGTGCCTTTTCTGCTTCATTTCCTTTTCTGAGTAGGTGACCAAGCATGGAATACAAAGTGGATGTGTCCGGGTTTGAGGTGACCTGGTAAATTGAAGAGGTCCAGAGGTCCTATCAAATGGCAGCAAGAGAGGAGTTCACAGACACTCCTCCAGTACTCTCAGAGAGGGCAGTCATAGAGCAATAGAGTGAATTGAGGGCTGGACCTGAAGGCAGGAAGACTTGTAGTCAAATGTCTCTTCTGAGACCTGATAATATGAGTATAGGAAAGCCTCTTAATGACTTGCAGCCTTAGTTTTCTCATTTGCAAGATGGGCTGTTTGGACTAAATGACCTCTGTGATCCCATCTAATTCACAGTTGATGATCCTATGTCAACCCTACGTCTTCTGACATCAGACATATACTAGGAGTTGTATTAATAGTGCAGAGATAGAGAGATAGTGCCGTGCAGAGATAATAGCTAGGTGGATGGATGGATTGATTGATAGATGGATGAATTATAATAGCCAGCTTAATGCATAGGTGGCTGGTGGAACTGAGTGAAGAACATCTGAATAGCCCTAGCTAAATAGATAGATAGTAGAGCATTTATTAAGCACTTGCTTTATGCCAAGCAGTCTGTCAAAAACAAGAAAAGAAGACTGTACCTACTCTCAAGGAGGTTTTACTCTAATGGGGGAAGTCAATGCATGAGAAGGTAGCAGAAAAGCTGGGGAAGGAATGAAGGTACCCTTATGGTAGCTAGTGTAGAAGTAGGATAGCTTGGAAAGAGACTGAGAAGGGAAATGGGCTTTATAGTTGGGACTTTTCATGCTATGGTAGTCCCAGGCAAGGATTTACTAATCCTCAAGTCCTGTCTTGAGTCCTTTAGCTAGGCAGAGCAATTGATTTCCTGACAGTCGTCCCTAGGAGAAGGCAGTCAATGTGAAGGTGGTGCAGAGCAGGGAAGTGGTGAGATGCCCAGTTAGTCATACTGCAAACTATTTTGTATTCCTGTGAGGTTTAAGTATCAGCCTTCTAGCAGATGGTCACAGTTACAAGTTGTTACTGAGTTGTAAGTTTGTTTTTGCTCGGGAACACTGTCCCCTTTACATTTAACATTTCTTTAGCATACCAGAATAGTCTATCTGATACTCAGTTCGTATTGCACCAGTAGAGGGGTATATTTTGAAATGGAGAGAATGTAAAAATAAATGACATCAATACAATTATTAAAAAGAGAAGAAAAAACCTCAACATGTAATGGTGAAATAAGCAGTAAACTTCTGTTATAATGAGATGAAAGGAAATGCTGTCATTATTGTCTTAGATTTAAAAAGAACTTCAGATGTTTTTGTGGTCCAACTCACTTTTTATAGATGAGGAAACAGAACCAGGGAGGGTGGGGATATGACTTATTCAAAGCCAAATGGTAGCAGAAAGGAGATCTGAACTTAGATCACACAAGACTAAGTACAGCACCTTTGGTTTGCTCAATTTTGATTACACGGTGCATTTTCAGATATTCATTATGCCATCTTGTGTTACAAGAATCTAATTTGTTACCTTTCCATCACTAACTTCATGTGAAATCATTTGCTGTAATTGTATAATAAACTTTCCAGATGCATCGACATAAGCAGTGATGGTGACTCAGTATGAATATGCTTCTTTTGTAGGCTGAATTTTCTTCTCTTTAGAAGTCAGATAATGGAGTGAAGTGGCTTACAAGGTTTTGTAAGAAGCCAGTCACATCTTTTACTAGTAAGTACTCTTTAGCCACCTTCATATAATGCTTTCTTCCCCAGTCTCTGCCTCTAACCTGGAACCCTGGGCTCATGATTAAGGAGAATTCTTAAAATCTATTCAAGACCTACACTCACCATGACCTCCCAACAATGCCCCCTACCATTTTCAGATTCCTCTAGCTCTGAGACAATAAAGGCAACAATATCATTATTGGAAATCAACAGATTAAGTCAATAAGTATTTATTAAGCACTTAGTGTGTACCAGGCACTTTGCTATGGAAAGGGCATGATATTCAATTACCCTGTGACTTCATTCCCCAGTTCCCTGGAACCCTCTCTCTTATATAGGTTACCTTTTCCTAATAGAAGGTAAATTCCTTGATGATTCTTCAGATCATAAGAAATAATAGACCAGTGAATTCTATGCGTCAGACCACAATTGGGATACTGCCTTCAACAATGCGTGTGTTGGTAATCCCAAATCACCAGCTGGAAATCGGTTATGAACAATCTGTCTAGCACCTGTTCCTCTCTTCAAGAGAGCCTGTAAGATGACTCTGTAGCAAATTCTTATCCCTGGAATTTTGTGGCACATATATATAGTTTATATTGGTAATCTTAATCTCACAATTTTAGGAGGAATGATGACAAATAATTACTCATATTTATCTAACATTTACTATATTTATTACTATTTAAGAATTGCAAATTGCTTTCCTTTAACAAACTTATAAAGTCCATATTGTAAGCATTCTTATCCTAATCTTACAAATGAAAAATGAGGTTCAGAGTGCTTGAGTAACTTGTTCAAGCTCCCCCAAATATAAATGTTAGAGCCTGGATTAGAACCCAGGTGTCTTCTAAATCCAGCACTAATGCATATTCAGAAGAAGGCCCCAAGATAATGAGAGATTGGGAAACAATGTCTAACAAAGAATTACTGAAGAAATTTAGCATTTTTAGCATAGATACAAAAAATCTTTAAAAAGAGCACTATTAGTTGTTTCCAAGTAATAGAGTATGGAACAGGGGGTAGCATGCTAGACTTGGAGTCAGGAAGATGTTTTTTCAAATATTCCCTCAGATACTTAGTATCCATGTGACCCTGTGCACATGGTGCCTCAGTTTCTTCATCTGCAAAAAGAAAGGTTTAGACTCAATGACCCCTAAGGTATCTCCCAGAACTGAATCTATGATCTATGAAATATTTGATGTCAGGGGGAGAGAGAGACCATTTTATAAAGGAATAGATAAGAGAGAAAGATCAGTTTCTCATTTCCTCCAAGTCTTAACCCTACTATGTCACAATTGTCTAAAAATCTCTGTCATAAGACTGATACTCAGTGCATGAAAGGTTGAGCATTCCATCAATCAATTAATTTCATTTCTCTTCATACACATATCCATATGCCTAGCTGTTATCTACACCAAAATAAACAGGCTCCTTTATTATGAAATTCCACCAACAAAATCATCAGTTGGGAATCAATTATGAGCAATCTGTTTACTACCTATTCCTTCATCCAAGAGGACCAGTATAGACGACTCTGTGGCAAATTCTTGTCCCCACAATTCTGTAGCAGATCTATATGGTTTCTTTTTGGTAACCCCAAAGATGAGGTTCAATGGCATTCAACAGACATGGATAAATAGAACACTTCCATTGTTTGATGAAAAGATGGTTCCCATTCTGCTTTAAGAATGATCTAAGAAGATAAGGCATTTAACTGGTTCCTAGAAGAACAGCAAAGAAGAAAGAAAGGAATAGCCTCAATTCCTCCTCTTGCCCCGCACCTCTCCCACCCTCTCTGTTCACTAGTTTCGAGGCTAGGACAAATTGTGAAAGGCCTCTCTTCAATTTTCCTGTCTGTAGAAATAGTGAAATATCGCCCAAAGTCATGATTTATTTTAAATAATTTCAGGAGCCTTGGCTGAAATATGTTCCATAATTATTTTCAGCACATTTTTTGATAATATTAGCATTTGACATTAAAGGGGTTGTTCCATTACACTATGAGATATTACTTGTACCCCCAGACACGTGACTTCATGCAAAACTGCTTTCATTTAAGACCTTGCCCAATATAATAAAGCTATTCAGAATTTCTAACACTTTTCAATATGACTGACAGCATGATTGATTAATAATTAAACTTTAGAATTAGAAACTAAATTCATCTAAGTGTTAAAATATTGCCACTCATTTCCTCATATTTTCCTTATTCCACTTTGAGTATCTTGCTTAGTGGTGGGGATAAGGATGGGACTTGTGATTTCTCTAGTAGAGACAGAACTCTCAGGTGAGGAATACCTTCTCCCAAGGTAGGTCACTACCATCTCTGCATGGAGAGTTGTCTAGAGCTCTCAGAGGTTCAGTGACTTGCTCATATTTCACCAAAGTGGAATGTGCCGGTCAGGACTTGACACTGGGTTTCCCTCGCTTTGAAGCCAGGTCTCTATCCACTAAGCAACACTGTCTTTCTGCTTAATCATAGTTATGGAAAAATGATTTGGGGCAACAGGGTATAGTCAATAGACAGCTGGTCTCAATGACAGGAAGACCTAGATTCAAATCCTGTGTCTAATATGTTTTAGTCTTGTGACCATGAGCAAATCACTCATCCTTTTACTGTCCTAGGCATCTCTCCAACAATCTAAGTGGAAGATGAATTCCTGATCTGCATTTTCCACCCTCTACTGATGAAATCAGAGGTTTGTACCCTAGCTCTTTAAAGAAAAAAATGGAACAGTAATAGTGGATTGTCTTTCTCTTTCTTCCTAGAACTTAGCAAGGTCTGACACCTAGTGAGTACTTAATAAAAGCCTGTTGAATGACTGACTATCTAACAATATTGGCTTATTAATTTATTTTAAACTTAAATATGAAAAGTAAAAGACATGATGAGAAAAGAAAAAGAAATATATTATAAACTTGAATATTAAAGCAAATACAAAATAAGAAAAGAGAAGAAAATGCATTGCCATGTGCACAGCAGAATGTAAGAGAGGATTCAAAATGTACAGTAATAAATTTCCATTTCAAGAAAGGCTATATAATAAATACTACACATTGTGTTGAGAGCTGTCCATCTTTTACTTGCTTCTTTGTAAGTTTTCTTTTGTTCTCAGCCATGCAGTTTTTACTTTGTTCTTTCCTCCCACCCCTCCCTCCCCCTTCCAACAACTCCAGAAGGCTACAGTTAAGCATGGATACATCCACACACAGAGATATATACATATGTATGCACATACACATATATATACACACACATACAATCATACATACATATATACACACAAAGATGTATATATGCATATATACATACATACATATACTGACATGAACATACATATACTTAGATATCTATAATCATACTCATATATAGATCATACTATATTAATTTGTCCTCTTTCTTTTTTTGGTGGATAACCTCTTCCTTCATAAGTCCAAGTCTTTCACATTTTTCAAAATCTACTGACTCATCATTTCCTACACCACAGCAATATTCAATCCTTATACTATCTAGTTATATTAGTCTAAAATAATATTGATTAATATGACTGACATATATGTCGATTCCCAATTTTTCTCTTTCGATTAAATCTATTTTAGCTTTAACTTTGTCCGAGATCATGATTACTACTCATTTTTGCCCTTATAAATTCCACTCCTGGTATTTATTTTACATTTGTGTGTATCTCTTATTTCCTGTCACTCCTGATTCCTCTACTTTATTTCTATCCACTACCTTACTATCCTATTACTTAACCTATCTCACTGCACACAATCCCTCCATTTCCCTTCCATTCCTGTTGATCTAAACACCCTTCTGTTGTCCTCCCCATCCTATTCTCTCACTCTCCCATCTAAAAATCCTTCCCTTATCCTCTCCCCACTCCCTGTCCCCTTAGTCTTTTATTTCTTTCTGAATTTAGAAGACTTTTATACCCTTCTAGGTGTCTATGTATTGTTCACTCATAAACCCATTCCCAGTGAAAGTAGGATTCCAGAACTATCTGCCCTCCCCATTCAATTCCACTGTCTGTTCTTCTTCTTGCACATCATTTGTATAAAATAATTACTCTTTTTATCTGTTCCTAAACAGTTTTGAGTTACCCAATTACTAATAAAAATCTTAGACATATTTTACATTTCCTCATATAAAAGGTAAGCAGTCTGTCCTTATGAAGTCCCTTGTAATTAGTTTTTGTGATGAACTTTATATTTCTCTTATACATCAAATCTTCTATTAAGTTCAGGTTTTTTTTAAACAAAATCCTGAAAGTTTGACAATTCATTAAATGTCCATTTTAAATTCAAGATTATGCTTAACTTTGCTGAGCATCATATTTTTGGCTGCCTCCAGTTCTTTTGGTCTTCAATAAATAGTGTTCCAAGACCTGCAGTCTTTTAGTGTCACTGCTGCTAGGTCTTATGTGATTCTTATGTAATTGTGACACTGTCATATTAATTTTTTTTCTTTTTGTTCATAATGTTTTTCCTTGGGCTGAGGACTTCAGAATTTTTCTATGATATTCCTACAGGTTTTTCTTGTAGAATCTTTTTCAGGTGGTGATCAGCAAATTTTTTCTATTTCTATTTTCCCTTCTTGTTCTAATGTTTCAGGACAATTTAATTATTTCTTGTATTGTTGTATCAAGGTTCTATTTTTTGATCATACCTGTCAAGTAGTCTGATTATTTTTATATTTTCTCTTCTTGATCTGTTCTCCAGATCACTTGTTTTTCCTAGAAGATGTTTCATATTCTCTTCTATTTTTTTCATTCGTTATATTTTGTTTTATCATTTCTTGGTCTCAACTTTACTGGCTTCCCCTTGCTCAATTTTAATTTTCTTCCTTAAACTGCTGGATATCCTTTTCTAACTGGTTGATTTTCTTCTCATAATCTTCTTGTTTTTCTTGGATTGTTCTTAGTTTTAAAATTTTTCCCCAATCTCTCTCATTTGATTTTTAAAGTATTTTTTAAGTTCTATCAGTTCCTTTTGGGCAAATGACCATTTGGCATTACTCTTTGGGGTAGGAGAGGCTTTTTTTGCTTCAGTATCCTCTTCTGAAGATGAGCCCTGGTCTTCTCTATTTTTTGGTTCTTTCTGTGGTTGGATTCTTTTTTCCTTTGCCTGCTCATTAAAAAAATTTGTAGCAGCTTATTATTTTTTGTAAGCACTTATTGTCCTGGGGTATGGAGAATGGTGCCTCTGGTCTCAGGTCTTCCTTCAGTTATCTCCTCCAACTTGGAACTGAAGCCAAGAACTCTGCCCTCCTAGAAGTACCCACAGTCAGTGGCGCCTAGCCCTACTGCTTCTGCCCTCGCAGAATGTGTGCTGGTTCCTTTTCAACCAGGGCTGCATCCTGGCAGCACAGTTTGGTCTGGCATTCCTTATCAGTAGAGGTTCTGTTAATCTCTCCTGTGCCCAACTCCCTGCACTGTCTGGGAAGTGAAATTTCCTGTGACTGGGGCCAAGGTTACCTCCCAACCAGCTAGCCTTAGGGCTTGCCACCTAGGACTTGCCACTTGCTCTTTCAGTAGAATTAGCCTGGAGGTGTTTACTCTTCACAGGGATCAAATCTCAGTCCTGGAATTTTTCTTCAGATCTTTTGCAATTGTCCCAGGAGGACCACTCTTCTGCCCCAACTCTTGTTTATTTTTACTGTTCCATGTTTGCCCTGGGGTCTTATTTTATCTTATTTGTGGGGGAAATCTTGAGAGCTTGGAATGTTCTGACCTACTGGGCCATCTTTTCAGAATCCTCTTCCCCTACCTAATAATATTGTAAGTCGCATGAGGAAAGCAAGTGTGTCTTTTGTCAGTTTCAGACAAAAGTGTTTCATGGAGAACAGTTATTATTAGTTTTTGTGTCTGGGTAATTACTCCAGTCAGCCATCAAGAGGCAAACAGTTGGTTCAGAAAGCATCCTGCATTGGTAACTGATTTTGTACAGTCAGCTGCTCTTGGTGATATAGCAAATGTGTGGAGAGAAGAAATGATTTCAAGCATTTTTTTGTCAGAAGATATGCTGGGTTCTTAACTATTACTGTGAATATGATGTTGAGATATCAGTAAATAATCACAGTGACTGTGTGATACTGGCCAAGTTATCCAACCTCTGAGGGCTCTGGGCAACTGTCTTGTGCTCACCTACATTGTGAGTTCTCTGCACTAATGATATCACTATCCAATCCCTACCCCTTCTACATTTAGATTTTTACCTTCTCCAAAGAGCTCACTGTATTTCATTAGGGCAGCTAAGGATGGGCCTGGAGTCAGGAAACCTTGAGTTCAAATCTTGTCTCATCAACTTGCTAGCTGCGTGACCATGGATAAGTCACTTCACCTGTCCGCCTCAGTTTTCTCCTCTGTAAAATGGAAATAATAATTATAATGACAATGATAATGAAAATCACAACCTGCCTCTCAGGGTTGTCTTGAGGATCCGGTGAGATACTATTTTTAAAGCATTTAGCACTGTGTCTGGTACATCGTAGGTGCTATATAAATGTTATCTGTTATTGTTATTACCATTAAACCACTCTCCCTCGGATCATCTGGCTTCTTTGTGAGGCAGGTAGCTCTTCTGTTATAGCATAACCAAGAACTAGATAGCAAAATATTCAAAGTGTAGATTTTGTGCATAGAACACAACGATAACAAACCAAGAAGAACTGTGTGGTTTATGAAAAAGGAAGGAAATGTTTTCTTTCTATTCTTACGGTAATTTTCTATGTCTTTAGCCTTGAGAAAAGTGGAGGTGGATTTGGAAAGGGCTCTTTCATGAACTTATTCTACTTTGCCTTCTGATACCCTTACTTCTCTGAAGTTATTTAAACAAGAGATCTCTGCACCATAGAAAATATGAGATGGTGTCTTAGTGCCGATGGAAAATTCAGAATAGCAACCATCCAGCACAAGGCATAACCAGGCAGTAAAGTGAGCTAGTTTTATCGAGGGGAGATATAAAATGCAGAGGTCAGCCAGGTGGGACAGTGAACAGAGCGAAAGACCTGGAGTTAGGAATACTCATCTTTTGAGTTCAACTCTGTCCTAATTGTGTGACCCTGGGTAAGTCACTTAACCCTGTTTGCCTCAGTTTTCTTATCTGTAAAATTTGCTGGAGAAGGAAATGGACAAACCATTTCTGTATCTTTGGGAAGTAAACCCCAAATGAGATCATAAAGAGACAGACAGGACTGAAATGACTAAACAGTAACAACAAAATGTAGGGCAGTCAGGGAAGAGGGTGAATCTGGCTAGATCTGCTGGGACTTCAAGTGTAACTGGGCACCCATCTGGGGTTTCAGAGGGAATGTGGCTCCCTTTCTCCCAGACCCATGATATTTCATGGATACTAATAGGGTTCTTATCTGAGTCTAGTAGGATGGGCCATTGGAGAGAAGGGAGTGAGGAACCTGAATAACTGGTGTTAATTGGTACTAGTGTGGGGAGAGACTTCTGGGGAGCTAGAGGTTAATTGATATTCGGACTTCCCTCAGGTGAAAGCAGGGGCCTTAGGCTGCTTTTGCTGGTCTTATTTTGACCAAATTCCTCAGCTTTCCCTTCAGAAGTTTTTAAGCTTCCTCTGGGTTTCTTCATTTATCATATTTAGGAGACCACTGCATTCTTTCCTGGAAAGAGAACAAGATAACCTTGGTAATTGTCTCAGCTCAAGCCATCTATTCCTTGAATCCTTTCCTGAGTCTCCAATTGCTTGTATCTTACCCTCAAATTACCTTGTGTTTACACTGTATGCAGTTTTGACACAAAGTGATTTGTTACCCTGGGCAAGTCATTTAACTTATCAATACCCTGCAGGTAACTCTATGAAACTTGTTATTTTCCTTCATTTCACTCTGTCCTTCATTTTCAGAAAGGACCAGTGACATCACAGGTGATGTCTTGACTTGTGTGAATTAGATTTAAGGGAGGCAGAGTTGGGCAAAGTCATCAGCCTTGCTCTTTGTATTAGCAACCACACTAGCAGATTGGGCTGCTAGCACAGGTTCTTTGATTTGCTTTTCTAAAGGAAACACAGCTTCAAAAGCATTAACAATCTTGCCTTAACTGACAGAGAGACAAGTGCAGATAAGTGGTCCAAGAAAGAATCCAATAGACATGGTTTCAACTGTCTTAATCATCTTACTACATACTTGACATTTATACACATCACCAGACTGGGAGAGCACTAACATCTGAGTAGTTGGGGGGCTCTTAACAAATGGCTACCTAGAGTGCCATCCAGAAGTCAAAAGGTCCTTCTTATGAGCAAGCCCCAAAGCAAAATATTAGCCTCCCAGTATATATAGTTTTGAACTTATAGGCTCACAGTCCGAAGACATCACAATCCACGTAACTCAGCACAGCTGTGAATTACTGAGATTATCCTTCAGGTATTTACAATTTAGCATGAACCCAGGAAACTGAACTCCAGAAAGCAACAACAAAAATGCCTCTTCTCTTGTACCCTTACAGAGTCATCAGATGTTAGTGGCAAGATGATAGTCAAGATGTCTGGCTATGGGCTGGGATGCAGTGGATGATACTGGTGTCTTTGATGTTTGACCAAGCACTAAGTCTTCCATGTGGCCTGCTTCAGTCACCTTCATGACCACAGAAAGAAATCGTTCTCATTTGTCCATTCCACTGGGGAAGTCTTCACATGCTTGAGGTAGACATGTCCCTAACTCACTGAGAGGTTTGAGACCCCCCTGGTTACCCTCAGTCTGGTTTAGGCTGTCTGCCAGAATGGTTCACTGGAATATAGCCCTTGCACATGCTACAGCTTCTTGGAGCCACAGGTGAGACTTGGGTGATGGTGGACACCAAAGGTGAATGAGAAGCCCTCAAAATGACTTGGCAGGTCCTCACACCAGATATGCTATACTAGGCTTCCGTGAATACCCCCATATAATTGGAGATAGCAGAAGGAAGGCAGCAGCATTAAAGGGGATCAGGAAAGTCTTTTTATTTGTTTTTCTTTTAATTAACTTATTTTTAGTTTTCAACATTCACATCCATAAGATTTTTGAGTTCCAAATTTTCTCCCCATTTTCCCCTCTGCCCACCCCCAAACATTGTGCATTCTGATTACCCCTTCCCCTAATCTGCCCTTCCTTCTATCACACCTCTCCCTTTCTCATCCCCTTCCCCTCTATTTTCTTGTAGGGCAAGATAGATTTCTATACCCCATTGCCTGTATGTCTTATTTCCCAGGTGCATGTAAAAACAGTTTTAGCATTCGTTTTAAAAACTTTGAGTTCCAGCATCTTTCCCTTCCTTCCTCTCCTTCCTCTCCCATCCCCACTGAGAAGGTAATCAATTCAATATAGGTTATACATGTGTAGTCATTCAAAACACTTTCATAGCAGTCATAATATGAAAGACTATATTTCCCTTTATCCTATCCTGTCCCCCATTTATTCTATTCTCTCTTTTGACTCTGTCCCTTCTCAAAAGTATTTACTTTTAATTACCCCCTCCTCCCATTTGCCCTTCCTTCTATTATCCCCCCCAAACCCCTTGTTTATCATCTTCCCCCTACTTCCCTGTACAGTAAGATTGATTTTCATACCAAATTGAGTATTCATGTTATTCCCTCTTTATGCCAAATTCAATAAGTGAGGTTCACTCTTTCGCTTTCACCTGCCCCCGCCGTTTCCCCTTCATTGAAAAAGCTTTTTCTTGCCTCTTTAATGTGAGAGATAATTTACCCTATTCTATTTCTCCTTTTCTCCTTCTCCCAATATATTCCTCTCTCACCCCTTAATTTTATTTTATTTTTTAGGTATTATCCCTTTCTATTCAACTCACCTTGTGCCCTCTGCTTATATGTATATAATCCCTCCAAGTACCCTAATGCTGAGAAAAGTCTCAAGAGTTACAAATATGATCTTTCCATGTAGGAATGTAAACAGTTCAACTTTAGTGAGTCCCTTATGATTTCTATTTCCTATTTACCATCCTTCTTTTGCTTCTTGTGTTTGAAAGTGAAATTTTCTATTCAGTTCTGGTTTTTTCATCAAGAATGCTTGAAAGTCCTCTGTTTCATTGAATGATCTTTTTTTTTCTTCCTGAAGTATTATACTTAGTTTTGCTGGGTAGGTGATTCTTGGTTTAATCCCAGCTCCTTTTACCCCTGGAATACATTACAAGCCCTCTGATCTCTTAATGTAGAAACTGCTAGATCTTGCGTTATTCTGATTGTTTCCACAATACTTGAATTGTTTCTTTCAGCCTGCTTGCAAGATATGCTCCTTGACCTGGGAGCTCTGGAATTTGGTTACAATATTCCTAGGAGTTTTCCTTTTGAAATCTCTTTCAGGAGGTGATTGGTAGATTCTTTCAATACCTAGTTTACCCTCTGGTTCTAGAATACAAAGGCAGTTTTCCTTGATAATTTCTTGAAAGATGATGTCTAGGCTATTTTTTTGATAATTTCTAAATTATCTCTCCTGGATCTATTTTCCAGGTCAGTTGTTTTTCCAGTGAGATATTACATGTTGTCTGCTATTTTTTCATTCCTTTGGCTTTGTTTTATAATTTCTTTATTTTTCATAGAGTGATCAGCTTCTATCTGCTCCATTCTAATTTTGAAGGAATTATTTTCTTCAGTAAGCTTTTGGACCTGCTTTTCCATTTGACCAATTCTGCTTTTTAAGACATTCTTCTCCTCATTGGCTTTTTGGACCCCTTTTGCCATTTGGGGTAGTCTATTTTTTAAAGGTGTTATTTTCTTCAGCATTTTTGGGTCCCCTTTAGCAAGCAGTTGACTTGTTTTTCATGATTTTCTTGCATCACTCTCATTTCTCTTTCCAATTTTTGCTCTTCTCTTATTTGATTTTCAAAATCCTTTTTGAGGTCTTCCATGTCCTGAGACTAATTCATATTTTTCTTGGACACTTTGGATGTAGAAACTTCAACTCTGTTGTCTTCTTCTGTTTCTATATTTTGATCTTCCTTGACACCAAAGTCAGATTCTATGGTCTGACTTTTTTTTTCTGTTTTTGCTCATTTTCCCAGCCAATTACTTGACTTTTGATCTCTTTGTCAAGATAGTTCTCTGCTTCTAATGGGGTTGAGGGGTGTACTGTCAGCTGTTCTATCCCCCCACCCCAAATCTGTGGGCATAGAGCTCCAGAAACATCTGCTGCCCTTGCCATTGCAAGGTCAGACAGGTTTTTTTCCACAGATCTTCCAATTTGACCTTGACTTTTTGAGGTTGTGAGGTCTGAAAGCTGCCACAGGTGCCAGAGATTCAGCCCTCCCTCAGTCTGCTCAGATCTTGTCTGTGCCAGTGCAGCCCATACTGCACTGTGCTTGGCTCCCACTGTGGTGTGATAGATGCTTCCTGTTGACCTTCCAGGCTGTCTTGGACTGCAGATTTGCTTCACTCCATCATTGTCTGGGTTCTGCAGCTCCAGAATTTGTTTAGAGTCATTTTTTATTGGTATTTGACTGGGCTTGCGGGGAGAGCACTAGCAAATCTCTGCTTTTACTCCACCATCTTGGCTCTGCTCTCCCACCCCCAGGAAAGACTTCTTGTAGGAGGTGAAGCTTTAGCTGAGATCTGAAGAAAGCCAAGAAAAGTGGGAAGCAGAGAAGAAGAGGGAAAATATTTCAAGCATGGAGAACAACCAGAGAAAATGTCTATGTGCCCAGTGGTTAACCTCTGTTCCAATGTGTATGTTGGGGCAGAAAGTGCTAACTGGGAGTAGTAAAAAAAGAAGTGAAGGTCATCACTTCCTGCAAAAATCTCTTCAGTATATTTAATAGAAATATGAAAATAGTCAAGACATTTCCATTGTCAATGTGAATTATTGATATCACTATAGAATCATAAATTTAAAGTTAAAGTTCACTCAAGAGGTCTTATGAGTAGCTTGAATAACTGAAAGAAATTGCAAATAGAAATGAGCAAGATAGGTTAAAAAGGGGTGACTTGGGCAAAGATGGAAAGGATAGGTCTACATTTCTGAACTCTCCTTCAGAGTGGCCAATCTTTTGATGAATATTCAACTAGGATTAGCAGGCTAGATATCAACAAGCAGATTGATAGATAAACCCTATTATTGGTGAATTCTTCCCCAGCCAAGAAAGAAATATCTCCTTTCTCATTCACTTTTCCTGCCCGTTTTCCTCTCTTTTAATACACATGGAGTTCAGATTTTAGTTTCTTGCCCCCCTTTTTTGTTAAACCTAAGTGATGGAGGGAGTCACTAGAATAATTACCTAATCACCCGTTCACTACATCCCATTAAAGCAAGTATCCGTATAATATACTCTCATACATTAATTGGTAAGAACATGTATAATGAATCAATCAAAAGTAACAGACTAGATGTAGAAAGTCCTTGATCAATTTAGAAATGTTTGAAAGCTATTGGATGAAATGGAATGATATGACATGGGAAGTATATTCATCCAGTGTTCATATGTGTTGTATAGAAGGTTAGAGCTAGTCACTGTATATTGGAAAAATTGCTTTACTTATTACAACAATGTTCTAAAAATTATTATTTTTTAAATGAACCAGTCTCTTAACCATAATGTCAAATAACCAGTTTAATTTTGTTTTTGAACCCTTTTGGATACTTTGCAAGTCACTTATGTTCAGAATATATTCTTTGATTATTTCTTAGCAACTTGAGGATAGAAAACATAGCTTTTGATTAATTAAAAGCAAAAAGTTGGAAGTATTTATTTTTCCATTCTTTAATTAAAGAAGCCCACAGGCCACATGAGGAAATAATAACATTCATTATTCTGTGGTGAAGGACAATGACTGACTTCTGTAAGGATGGAACACCAGCAACAATTTCTTCTTTAAGCTCTTGTAACATTTTGCTATGAAAATATAGAGGTTATTGTGAGTTGGGGAATTTTCCCTACCCAATTCAAACACACTGCTTTCTGTAAAAGTTTCTTTATTTTTAAAAGGCAAAGAAAAACCCTTAAGATAAAGACATATTTTAATGAAGATAGTGCTTCTTTTGTTGATATTTCCTTTTCCTAGGGGATGTTTCCTTTGGTTTAGACTTATATGTTTGTGTTCCTCTGGGACAGCTCAGTGGTGCAGTGGATAGAGCACCAGTGCAGGAGTCTGGAGGACCTGAGTTCAAATCTCCCCTCAGACACTTGACACTCACTAGCTGTGTGACCTTGGGCAAGTCACTTATCCCCAATTGCCTCATCCTGGGTCATCTCCAATCATCCTGATGAATATTTGGTCACTGGGTTCAGATGGCTGTGGAGAAGTGAGGCTAGTGACCTCCACAGCCCTCTCTCACTCAAAACAAAGTCAAGTGCAAGTCATGTCATTATGTCTCTGATGGTGTAGTCTTCTTCAGCAATGAAGGACAAACACACACACACACACACACACACACACACACACGCTTATGTCTTTGTTCCTCTATGGTGTAAATAGAGACTAGTTTCTCTCAAGCAGAACTTCCCCATCTGAATAATCAAAAGTCATGTCAGCCAAGCAACCAGTCAATGAATTATTTTCATATTATCTCCAAAATTCCCCTGTAAACTCTGTTTCAAAATAGTCTCCATTCCTCAGGCCATACTTATTGCCCCAGCTGCCTGTAGGTGGTCTCAAGGCTTTTGAGGAAGGAACAAACACTTGTTGTAGGGGGCAACCGCAAACTTTCTACCCTACCCCAGCTGTGGTTATAATACTGAAAAGTTCCCTTCCCATGCTATCGGTGACAAATGTTCAGCCAAATGGTCTTCCATCGAAGAGAAAAATGAGCCTTCAGATGTTGTGTTTGTGCTCATTCAACTACAGAAAACCAATTAAAAATTGCCTCTGCATGAATGAGAAAGAAGGAGGGATGTCCTATTGGCCTAACCCTTCCTCCTCTCCTCCCCTTCCCCCATCCTTGGATGGAGAGGATGAGAAGGAAACCAACAGGTCCCAGCATGCAATAGGGCATGGCAAACTTTCTGCCTTTATTTCCTTGTTTTTATTTAGCTTTTTGGAGGGAGGTGAATTAAGCATGGTAATTCCACTTTTATTAAGCAGTAACTTTGGTGCTGACCTTTCCCAAAGGAGAAGTTTGTGTGCCAAAAGAAACAAAGAGGAAATAAATAAATCTTTCAAACATTTATCTTATGTGAAACCTCAACTGATCATCAGTTAGGAATGTCTCTGTGTAGCCTTATTTAAGAGAATGACAGTTATGCATGTTGGCACTGGAGGGGACCTTAGAGATTACTTCATTCAACTGCCTAATTTTATGGGTGAGAGAGCTGAGGTCCACAGAAGTTGGCGGTGTACTCCAAGTCCCACGGTAAATGAGTCTGATCCAAGTCTTTTATAAGATGCTGAAGGCAAGCTTCTTGAGAGTAAGGACTGATATCTTCTTGCTATTGTTTCCACAGCACTTGGCCAGTGTCTTGGACCTAGTAGGCATTTCATCACTCTATGCTATATTTTTACTCAAAGCTCAGTACTTTCTACTCTACTCCTCTACTTCTTTTGTAAGAAAAATTAGGAAAGATTCCTTAATTCTTTTTTAAAATGTATTTGACAAAAATGAACAAACATGACTAATTCCACATTCTAAGAAGAAAAAAAGAAGATTGTATATGAAAATGTCAGTTTATTACATGATGTTTGGTTTTCAAAAAATCCATATTAAATTTAATAAAATAATACCTTCCTTGCCCAGCTTATCTATGTTCATGTTCTGAACTTCTTTTTGCTCTCTTCTGTATTTTTTAAATGTTTCATTGATGTTTTTAAATTTCTTTTGTTTTTTTCCCCTTTGACATCACTGTCACTACCCGTCATAAGCCCTGTCCTACCACCAAAAATAAATAATAAAATCACTTCCATGTAACAAATAAGTATAGACAAACAAAATAAATCTATACATTAGCAATACCTGGAAATGAATCTTATTCTGTACCTCTGGTCCTTTACCTCTTTGACAAGAGAAGTTTGTTTATCATTTGTCTCTGGAGATGCAATTAGTCATTACATTGATCAAATTTCTTACATCTCTCAAAGTTTTTTTTTTAAACAAATTTCTTCTCTTGACCAGTCATGGTAGCACATATCTGCAGTTCTTCCTACCAGGACTTAGGTTAGTGGATTGATTGAACTGGAAAGTTCTGTGCTTCAGGAAGCTAATCTGATCAGCTGTTATACTAAGACTGGCACTAAAAGAATGACCTTCTAGGTTTGGGGGGTCACCAGGCTAATAAAAAGCCCAAATCAGCAATGGGGAGCCTGCATCTATTAGTATTGGGACCAGACCAATGGGTAGCTGTTACACTCCCATCCTAGAATAGACAAAAATCCATCAGATGGACAAAATAAATAATATTGATTACATGAAATTGAAAACTTTTTAATTTACAAAAATCAATGAAACTAAGGCAAGAAGGGAAAGATAGATTGAGAAAAATCTTTGTATCAAAGGTCTCTGATAAGGCTGATATCCAAGATATGTAGAGAATGAACATATACAAAAAACCCAAGGGTCATTCTTCAATGAATAAGTGATCAAAGGATATGAATAAATATTTTCCGGAATATGAATTGTAAATTATGAACAACCATATGAAAAATCTCTTCAAATTGCCAGTAATAAAAGAATAATGTAAATTTAAACAACTCTGAAATTTCACCTCACATTCAGGAGAACGGCAGAGAAGATAAAATATGCAAATAACGTTTTGGGTACCTCAGGAAGACAGGCTTTCAATACAATATTGTTAGAGCTGTGAATTGATTCAATGGTTCTGGAAACTAATATGCAATTATGTTAAAAAATGACTAAGATGTTAGCATTCTTTAACCTAGAGATTCCCCTTCTAGGCCTCTTTTACCCAAGAAGGTCTGAGACAGGAACCACATAAGCCAAAATATTCATATTGAGAAGCAAGTCCTCTTCAATTAGAGAATAAGTTTTTAAAAAGTAATACTGCACTGTATGAAATGATGAGTATAAAAATGTCAAAGAACCATGGAAAGACATTGGAACTTAATAAGAAAGCAGAATCAAAAAAACCAAAATATACAGCTACAACAAAGCAAATAGAAACAACACTAAAGCAATAGTGAACACTTTGTAATTATGATTAAGAAACTTTTCACAGAAGAGTTTATAAAATTAAGCTCCCTTCCCTCAATGTAGAGGTGGAAAATTCACACCAGAGATGCTAGTCCTCACAAGTTCAGAATAAAAATTTAATTTAAAATGAATGATAATCGATAGTTTTCTATGTGATTCTGAACTGGTCCTGACCAAGTAATTTCCCCCAGACCAAGATGCAATCACAGTTAATGAGGTGCTAAACTAAATGTAAATATAGATGTAAGCAGAGAAAATAAAGGAATAGCTAACAGAGAAGAGGAAGTGTTAATGTGTTAACAAGGTGTTAATACCCTACTACCCCTTTTTGAAGCGTGAAGTTTTCCCTGATGGAATCGGTGGGCTAGCTCTGTATTGGCTAAAGGAGTAGATTGTTTATTCCCCTAGTTGCTTTTTTTTTTTTTTTTTTTTTAAGAAAAGCTAACTTGATAAGCTTTGAGATCAGTTCAGGTCAACAACAGTTTTGTGGAGTGTGACCCCTGTGCCAATACCAGAGGGAAGCTGGGAGGTTGTAGAAAGAGATTTTCTTTTCTCCCCCATTGGCTACATGGCACCAGAGTTACTTGGTCAGTAGGAAATGCCACATCCAACATGAAGAAGAAGCACATGCTCCTCAGTCAAATGCAGACACAGAGAGGGAGTCCAGCGGAGCAACTGGAGGCAAGAAATAGTTTCAAGGAGGAACTGTGATAGTGAAGTAGAGCACCTACTATGGACTCCAAAGAATTCTCTGTTAATTGAGCTATTATTGAATTACTGATTTTTGAGAGGAGGGTACCCTTTGAGCCCAGCTAAGATAATTGCCTGCTATGGAGCCTGAATCCAGTGTGGAAAATCTGTGAGGAAAAGAAAGGATAACAAAGTCCAGTTGTATTGAAAACATCAAGTTGTCATGATCTTGTAGTCACTATATGTGTCTCTCTATCAGTGTACTCTAAGTTTGTGATCACTTTTCCTATATGTAGTATATTTATTTCTGGGGCAGCTAGGTGGTACAGTGGATAAAGCACCAGTGCAGGAGTCAGGAGGACTTGGGTTCAAATCTCATCTCAGACACTTGAAACTTGCTAGCTGTGTGACCTTGGGCAAGTCACTTAACCCTAATTGCCTCATCCTGGGTCATCTCCAGTCATCCTGATGAATATCTGGTCACTAGATTCAGATGGCTTTGGAGAAGAAGCAAGGCTAGTGACCTGCACAGCCCTTCCTCACTCAAAACAAAGTCAAGTGCAAGTCATGTCATTATTTCTCTGATGGCATGGTCTTCTTCAGCAACAAAGGATAAACACACACATTGTATTTATTTGTAAGACAATGTAGGACAATGCACAATTGTTTATATACACAAATATTTATTAGGGGAACATTTTTCATTACTCTTTATACTATCTCACCTTAGTAAATGCCTTTGTTTTTAATCTAATTGTGTCTACTGGCTGATTCTTAAGAGGAAGTTCACTGATGGGGACTTGTGAGCTATAATTTTAGAAGTGAGACTCATGGGGAACCCTTGTAATCTGGTATTAGTTGTGCCCTGGGAACCCAACTGGCATACCTGTGAGTCCTGATTGGATAGAAGGGACACTACAAAGAAACTTGTGAAGATTTGTATGAACTGATTCAGCTTATACAATAAATTCAATACAGCAAAGGAAAACAATGTTTATTTTATTTTTTAAGATTTAAATTTATTTATTTTTCATTTTCAACATTCATTTCCGCAAGATTTTGAGCTCCAAATTTTCTCCCCATCTTTTCCTTCCCCTCTACCCTGAGATGATATGTACTGTGGTTTCCCTCCCCCCAGTCTGCCCTCCCTTTTATCATCCCCTCTCTTATCTTCTTCCCCTTTATTTTCTTGAAGGGCAAGATAGATTTCTATAACTCATTGCCTGTATATCTTATTTCCCAGTTGAATGTAAAAATAATTTTTTTAGCATTTATTTTTAAAACTTTGAGTTCCAAATTCTCTCCCTTCTTCCCTCCCCACCCACCCCCACTGAGAAAGCAAGCAATTCGATAAAGGTTATACATGTGTAATTATGCAAAACACCTCCATAATAGTCATGTGGAAGATTTACTATATTTCCCTCCAACCTATCACACCCCACACTTATTCTATTTTCTCCTTTGACCTTGTTCCTTTTCTAAAGTGTTTGCTTTTGACTACCCCTCCTCCAATCTGCCCTCCCTTCTATAATACTCCCTCTTATTGCTATCCCTCTACTTTCCTGTAGGGTAAGATACCCAATTGAGTGTGTATATTATTCCTTCCTTAAGCCAAATCCGATGAGAGTAAGATTCGATCAGTCTTTCTCACCTCTCCCCTCTCCCCCCCATTGTAAAATCTTTTTCTTGCCTCTTTAATGTGAGGTAATTTACCCCATTCTTATCTCTCCCTTTCTCCTCCCAATATATTCCTCTTTCACCCCTTAATTTTATTTTTTTAGATATCCCTTCATATTCAACTCACTTTCTGCTCTCTCTCTCTCTCTCTCTCTCTCTCTCTCTCTCTCTCTCTCTCTCTCTCTCTCTCTCTCTCTCTCTCTCTCTCGGAAAACAATTTTTAGAGATTTAATTTTGAGTAACAAAATGACCAATTTTCACTTTAGAAACTGATGGTGCAGAATGCTTCCTATCCCTCAGCAGGGAGGAGAATCAGTGTTGCAGAATGAGCCATAGCTTTAGAAAAAATAGAATTAATTTATGAATTCATTTTGCTTGATTATACTTATGTTTTAACAGATTAGTTTCTATGGGAGTAGGGTGGAGTTAGGAAATGATTAAAAAAGAGAAACTAACATGTCAATAAAATATAAAAAATATATACAGAGTACATAGGAGTTAAGAAGGCAACCCAAACAGGCAGGAGTGCTATTGATATATACTTCAAAATTATGTAATGAAAGTTCAGAGTTTCAAATACAACTCTCTTTTCTTCCTCTCTTTGTCTACTAGGTTGTTCAGGTTTTCGAATGTTTGTCAAATTCATAATAAAAAAGAACTTTAAAAAGAGAATGTTACACTGGAGTTATTTTAAGACATTTTGAAATTGTTTTGGGTGCTACCCTTCTATATCAAATTTCAATTTTTATGGCCTTTGAAAAGCAATGTCTATAAAGAAGGTCTTGATCCAGCTTTTACAGTGGCACGAACAGCAATGCTTTAATCAGGCCTATTATTTAAAAATACCACAAAGTTTGCTTTGTGAACATGACTTGGGATTCCAGAATTTTTTAGGAATAATCCAAGGAAATGTTTCTAAATCTAAAGAATGTATAAAAAGCATAGTATGGGGAAGAGAGAGTTTACTTTAGAGACATTTACTAGCTGTGTGACCATGGGCAAGCTACTAAAACTCTTCCAGCCTGTTTTGTCTTCTATGTAATGGGAATAATATTATCTGTAGTATTTACTTCACAGGTAATCTGGATCCACAAAAGGATAACATATATACACAGCTTTACAAACATTAATATGAATGTTAGCTTTATTATTATTCCAATGGAACTCTATTAAAACAAAATCATCATCAAATGAAATCCACAAATACTGTGTACTTCCTACATCTAGGACCCTTTGCTTGATGCTACTCAAGGATACAGAGAGAAATAAAACAGTCGTGTCCAAAAGGATTTAAAGCTGAGAGGAACCCCAGAGATCATTTAATTTCTTAAATTTCTGATCTCAAGATTCCCTTTACATGCTTAAAAATTATTGAGGAACCCCCAAAGGGCTTTTATTTACATTCTGAGTATCAATATTTACCAAATTAGAAATGACAACATTTTGGTATTATTATGGGTTTTGACCTTAAGGACCCCCTTGAAAGGGTCTCAGGGACTCCCTCCATGTTCTTAGACCACACTTTGAGAACCAATGATTCAGACCAATAATGATGTAGTGGATAAAGTGTCGGGGTGTCAGGAAGGCCTGTGTTCACATCTTCCCTTAATCCTTGATCAATTACTCCCTCCATTCCCAGTCTATGGCATTGTCCCTTGTACATAGAAAACACACAATAAACGTGTGCATATATAGACTTTTATGCTCTTATAAATATATGTATTCTTCCCTCTTAAACCCATTCCTGATGAAAGCAAGATTACAGAGCTACCAGCCCTTCTTCCCCATCTAATTCCTCTGGGTCATTTCTTCCTCTTGCACCTCATTTGTATGAAACAATTATTCTTTTTACCTGTTCCTAAATGGTTTTATTTTTTAAAATCATATCGTATACGCAGATCTATCCCAATCTTTCTTAGAAACTATCCAATTACTAATAACAATCTTAGACACATGTTTTACATTTCCTCATATAAAAGGTAAACAGTCTGTCCTTATTGAGTACCTTGTAATTAGTCTTTGATGTGTATCTCTTAGAACTTATATGTCAAATCACCTACTAAGATTGTTTTTTAAACAAAATCCTTAAAGTCTAACAATTCATTAAATGTCCATTCTTTTCATTCAGGATTATTCTTAACTTTGCTTGGTCACATATTGTCTTGCTAAATTATTTGATGTATTCATGTCTTGTCTCCCACACTAGAGTATAATTATAATTTAACACTCTCAAGTTTGTGAAACCCTATAAAAGTATCATGTAAAAGGACCTTGCCCAATGTCTCTTTTTGGTACTCTCATAGTCTCAAGGAAAGCTGCCTTCAACACTCAGTAAATACTTGCAGAATTGGATGGATTTCAAACTGAAGGAAGGGTTGGCATGTTCTAATGGACAGAAATCTCAACTTGGAATTAGAAAGACTTGAATTCAAATATTCCTTTGACACTAATGCCTCTGGGCAAGTTGTTTATTCTCTCAGTTCTCAGACAACTTCCTAGGATTTATGGACTTATTATCAAGTTGTTTCCAATTGGCAGAAGTTCCCTCTTGGGATTCCCTGAGCAATTAAAACAGAGATCTTTTCTCTGGACATATTGAGAAGATGGTAGACTGCTCTTGGCTGCAGTCTCAGTCTGGGATTTTGTAACACAGAGTACAATGAAAAGACTTCATAAAATCATAGGATGAAATCTCAGAGATCTTCGAAGTCAGGACTCAGGGCAAACCAGTGGAAGCCATATTTAACTTTTCCATTTTGGTTTGTTGTTCTTCAGTTGTTTCAGTCGTGTCTGACTCTTTGTGACCCCATCTGGGGTTTTCTTAACAAAAATACTGGAACAGTTTACCGTTTCCTTTTCCCATTTATTTTACAGAGGAGGAAACTGAGGTAAACAGTAACTTGCCCAAGTTCACAGAGCTAATAAGTGTTTCATGAATTCATGAAAATAAATCTATAAGCCTAGAACTCTATCCATTGAACCACCTAGCTGTCCCCATTCAAGAACAGTTTTTACATTTTTAAATAAAGTTTTATTGTACTTGAAAATACTAAAAAAATTCTTAGTTCAAGAGCCATGGAGAAACAAACTACCTGGGGGTTTGGGCCTCAGGCCATAGTCTACTGAGCTCTGTCTAGTTCTTTTTTTTTTTTCTTCAGGGAATGAAATGGAGATCCAGAGAGTTAAAGGGACTTGCAAAGTCACACAGATAGTAAATGTTAAAGCAAAGTATTCAAAGTATCCAAAGTATCTGTATCCAAATTACTACGCCAATTCTAAAGTTGAGGATGCACAAGCTTAGTCTTTTACTGTAAGTCTAACTTATTTGCAAACTTATAACAAGTCACCATAGAAAATTTTGTAGTACATTCTACAATGAATCCTTCTTCCCATCCTCAAGTCTCCCCCTAAGAGAAACCAAAGATAAATCTGATTTCTGCATCATTTGCCTCAAGAGAGGCAAGATGGTGCAGTGGCTAGTACCCTGTATTTGAAATCAAGAGGTTTTGGGTTCAGATCTGATATCAGACATTGTCAGGCTGGGGAATTCACTGCAAGTAATGGAATTTCTCTGTGCCTCAGTTTCCCCATCTGTAAAATTTGGCAGTGGGATTTGAGGACCCTTCTAGGGATTCCTTTCTAGGCGGTACTTTAGACTTTCTCTACCATGTCCTAGAAATATCTTCATTATGGAAGCCCGCTTCAGTCCTGGAACTCGTACATAGCAAATATCCTCTGCAATTGCAGCCTTTCTCTCTAATGGAATGACTTCTCCAAGAATTCCCAAAATCTCCATTTAAGGATGATGCTCAGGTCTGGCCAGTCACGTATCATTCCTCTTCATGCTACACTCTAGATTTTATCTAACTCATGAGCACCTTTGCTACCTTCCCTTTTCAACTTACTTTTATGTATTCTCCCCCTATTAGAATGGAAAGTCCTTGAAGGTAGGGACTGTTTTTCATTCTGCGTATGTTTTTGTTTCTAGTGCTTAGTACTGTGTCTGGCACTTAGTAAATGTCTAATAAGTTTTTATTACTGATCTAGCTAGAAATCTCCCATGATCCTTTCCCCTGATAATGTCCCCACCATATTTGAATTACCAAACTTGATTGCCAAATCTTTTGGAGGAAGGGAAAATGGTTGGGGGTGAGTAGTGGAGGACAGGAAGTAATAATTGCCCACACAACTTGGGTCCAGGAAACCACAAATCTTAAACAAATCCCATAAATTAAAAGATAGGAAATATTATCCCTGGACTCATTGGATTAATGGAAAGACAAAGCTAAATCCAACTGGATATCGATGTTTTATAGAACCTGGCTTCATCAAAACTTTCCCCAAGGAGGAAAAATGTACAGCTTCTTCATTCTCCAGGTGTTGAAGCAGTCAAGAAGCAATAACACTCTCTCCTTCTTTCTGTCTCTGAAATGTTGAAGCCTAGCTCCTTGCCATCTACCAACCTTTGGTTTTCTCCTTTTGTTGGAATGGAGTCTAGAAGTGGAAGATCATAAATGTCAGTGTCCTCCCGTCTAACTACAATGTTTTGAGTCCATAGCAATGAAGTTTGGCCTTGTGTTATCTGTTAATTCCCCTGGCTGAACATTCAGCCTGGCAGACCATCAATGACCAAAGGGCTTGAGTAAGACATTACAATAAATAGAAAAAGAGCAGTTGGACAAGCATGAGTCAAAGCTATCCAGAGCACAGGATACAAGACCTCTATGTAGTAGCCAACTTGGTTCCATAAAGTCTAGTAATCAGTTGTAGGAGAATTGGAGGAAATGCCAGGCCAGGGTTTCATCAATGCCATATGTTAAATCACCATGTGGCATTCTGCAATTTGGAAACAAAGTTGGGCAGTTTCTTGGCTGGGTTGGTAGGGAAAAAAAAAGTTCTGTACATTGAAGATGATCTACTGTGTCCAAAGAGCAAAGAGCCTCTTCACTGAATGGTCCTTGGTGATGGGTTCTTGGAGACCCTGGAGAATTAGTTAAGTATGGTTTATTGGGACTTCTCCTTTTATGAAACTCCAGTACCGGTGTTCTAAGAACACATTGCCTTCTTGATGTGACCAAGAGCGGATGCAAATGCCTTCTGGCAGCAACAACTTCTGGGCTTTTTTTTTCTTTTTCCTTTCTTAAAAAATCTGAGTTGCCAGAGCTCACAAAAGGAGAATGTGTGAGAGAGTCTGGCTTATCCAAAAAATGTGGCAAAGGAGCTATAAAGTTCAGCATGGAAGAAAGAAATAAAATATTGGGGGTGACAATTAAGGAAGGGGCAAATGAGTTCCAGAATTTCCCAAGTAAGTCATTGAATTAGAGCTGGTTTGGTATCTTTGAGCAGCCTGAACTGATGGACACACACTGTGCTCCAAGATATCAAGACCAAACTATAGGCCTTCTGATTCTACTGTTGATAGGAAACATTTTGATCAATTAAGTATTTATTCATTCTCTTTATTTTTTATTCTATATAGAAATCAAGGTTTTTTCCTTTTATTTACATCCTACAGATGTTATAGAGAGCAATGAGATAGTAAGATCGTAGAACCTTTGAGTAGGAAGGGACTTCACTATTCTGCCTGGTATATAAATGACTTCTTTAACATTCTGGACAAATAGTTATCCATTCACTGCTTGAACACCCCCCAGGGACAGAATACTCACTAGCCTCTGAGGAAGTGAATACCTTTTTAGGTAGTTCTAATTACTAGAAAGTTCTCTTAATGATGTTGGGTCATGTATTGAAGGCAGCTAGGTACTATTGTGAACAGAGTATTGATGAACTCAGGAGGACCTGAGTTCAAATTCTGCCTTAGATGCTTACTAGCTGTGTGATCCTGGCGAGGCATTTAGCCTCTTGTTTTTATGGTTCTTCAACTGTTTTCAGGCATATTTGACTCTTTCTGACCCCATTTGGGGTTTTCTTAGCAAAGATACTGGAATGGTTTGCCATTTCCTTCTCCAGCTCATTTGACAGACAGAGGAAACTGAAGTAAACAGGGCTGAGAGACTACCCCAGGCTCACATAGCTAATAAGAGTCTGAGGTCAGATGTGAACTTTGGAAGATGAGTCTTCTTGACTGCAGGCCTCTGACTCTATCCACTGCATCGCCTTGTTGCCGCATTTCATTTCTATCTATCTCAATTTCCTTATCTCTCTCTCTCTCTCTCTCTTTCTCTCTCTCTCTCTCTCTCTCTCTCTCTCTCTCTCTCTCTCTCTCTCTCTCTCACACACACACACATACACACACACCCCTCTGTCTCTGTGTCTTTGTCTGTCTGTCCAGTACTTTGCAAATCTTTAACTACTATGTGAATATTAGCTATTAGCGATTATAGGCAAAAACAGCTGATTAGTTTAAAAGATTACATTTTTAACCAGTTGCTTTAATTTTGCATAGACTTAGAGTTATACAGCAAAAGATACCTTGAAAAACTGTGGATGCATTTCTCTTAATTGAAGCCAAGATTTTGCCCAGTTTTGGTGCCTTATAAGCACATTTCACACTTTGCCTATATTTTAATTCATCTGTGTGTGTATGCATCATAAACTTCTACCCCTTCATAAATGGTCTTCCTGAGTTTCTCTCCCATCTAACCTCCACCCCTCAAAAGTCACTTGATGCTCCACTTTTGGTTTTGAGCTTCTCTAACCTTGGCAAGACATTTCTTTAGATGACACATACAGAAGCCATTCCTTGACCTGTACTCCAAGTCTTTTGAACTTGTTAGTTTCTACTTACAAAGTCCTTGAGAAGGCACAGTCACCTCCATGTGGCAAAAGACATCTGAGCATCATTTTAGTTGACAGTCTTCTGATGGCACAAAAGAATCATGGGTTTTCCCCCCTTTAATATAAAAATGACCACTGTGAAACCTAAATTTCTCATCTTTGGAAGGAGACTGAGACAACTTTGAAAACTTGGGGAAGGGGTATATCTATAAGAAAAATGGGAAGAGAAAGTGAAAAACAAGGAAATGTAAGAAAAAAAGAGTTGATTGCAAGAGGTAAAATCTCAAAAAATGCCCCTAATTCCAGAGTACAAGCAGAAAAATTAATAGAAGATCCTAAGATCGTGAGGTAGAATGAGGGCTAAATCCTCAAAGAGATTACAAAGATCTCTTAACAAATATTATAAAAGACAAAAGAAAGTAATTTAATGCTTTGTGAAATATAGAAACCTGTGCATGTCCAACAACAAGAACCTCCAAAATAGTTCAAATGAGAATTTAACAATAATAAAATTAATAATTATAATAATAGCTAACATGTGGATAGTATTTGCTATGTGCCAGGCACTGTGCTTTGACATTACAATTATTATTTCATTTGATCCTGACACTAACTCTGGAAGATAGGTGTTATTATTATCACCATTTTACAGATGAAGAAACTGAAATAAATAGGGCCACTTAAGCTACTTGCTCATGATCACATGGCTGGTCAGTGTCTGAGGCTGGATTTGGACTCAGTTCTTGCTTTCAGTGTTAGTGTCCAATCCATTGTGCCACCTCGCTACCCATAATAGATATATAAATTCATAACAGAACAAATTAAATCTATAAATGAAGAAACTGGGGATAAATAGAGGTCAGAACTCAGAGCTTCCAAAGAAGTATTTTGAAAGTCAGTTGGTAGAATAGAAAAATAATAGATGCCCAATGGAGTTCTTAAACACTAAAATATTGAAGTGGAGGAAACCAGAATGAAAAGAAGCAAAGGTAACAACAGAAATAAAGGAACATAAGGAAGTTAAGCAAGCCAAAGTGATTGGATTTGAAGATAGCATATATGCAGAAATAATTTAAGGATCATAGGTATTTCAGAAGAACATGACAAGTTAAAAAAAACCAAATAAACAAACCTTAACACTACAATGCAGAAATAATGCAAGATAATTTTGCAGAACTTCTAGGTAAAGAGGTGAAGAGGAGAGGAAAGCATGAGTAGAAAAACACAGGAATAGTCTCTGGAAAAGACAATGCTCATTAAACTTCAAGGCACACAAAGATTAAACTTAAGAATTTTGATTTTAAGCAAGAAATCCTGCAAGTAGCCAGGAGAAGACATTCAAATATGAAGGAAAGAAAATTATAATAACACAAAATTGTTCCACAGTGACAAAGTTTGCATGAAGGCATGGAATAGCATATTCTGAAAAAGCAAAAGAGTTCAAGCTTGAACACAAAATGACATGAACCTGATTAGCAATGGGAATAAAAAATGAAATTAATTAAATACAATTGAAATGGATATATTTAGTGCTAATATAGTCAAATTAACACAGGAATACTCTTGAGAGCAAGATAAAATAATAAACTCCAAAATTTATTTGGAGAAGTAAAATATGTAGAATGTAAATGGAAATAATTTTTTAAAGTGAGAAATGTACTACTCCAGTCTTTCACTTTATTATGTTAGTCTTTTTGTTTCAAAAATGTTTCTTTTTTTACAAAAAGGTTTTTGGATTTTTATTTCTAATCCACTCCATTCTGTTACCTTTCTGTATTTCAAGAGTGAACTCATCACATTTATATTCGTGGTTATATTTTTAAATTGTGTTTTTTCTCCCTCCCATTGTGATTTTTTCCTCAATCTTTCCTCATGTTACTCAATAAAAAGAAAGTTAACATGTTGAAAACAAAGGAAAGGGATCAGTGCTAGTAATCTATAATTGGACTGGTCAGATTCCACTTCTCTGACTCTTTCCTCAACTTGAATTCAAATCCCTAATCCTTATACTATCTTTTTTTTTCAGTCTTCTCCCCTATGATCCACCTTTTGTTTTTAAAAAAATATTTTATCCTGAACTTAAGAAATAAAAACAAGCATTTCTATAACAGTAGAATAGATTTAAAAAGATGGTTGTACATGAAACTGCAAAATGTATTATGTACAATTTGCCGTTTCTTTTAAATATATAACAAAGTTATCATGTAACTTGCTTTTTTTCTTCCTTCCTCCTCATCTTTTTCCACCCTAGAGATGGCTTCCATTAGACACAAATATGTGCATATATGTAAAACCAAATCTATTCATATTTCTATTTATCAGTTCTTTTTCTGGATTTAGATAACATCTCCCTTCTTATGTCCTTTGTTGGTGAAGCTTGTTTTCTTTTTCAGGATTACTCCTTTCCCCACTTTTCCCCCCCTCTTATTTCCCTCCCCTTCTCCTGTCCCCACTAATTTCCTTGTTAAATTTAATGTATTTCTACACTAAACACCACATGTTTGTATTCAAATCTTGCCTTGTTCGAGAATGAATAAGGTTAATGAACTGTCTCTTTCCCCTATTTTTTCTTCTATAATTCTATACTTCTCTTCCGATGAACCCAATTATGAGAAATAAGTTCCTCCCTCTCCATCATCAGCTCTTTCCTAATGTATTCCTTTTTCTTTTTCTTTTCTTTCCTCTTTCAAAACTGATGAGATAATATTTGTAAAAAAACCTGAAAAGATGCTATAACAGTGCTTATTCCCTTCCCTTATATGCGACATTAGGGCTGTGAAAGCAAACAGATGTGCCTGGAACTTACCTTTGGTTTATTTTTTCCTTAATGTCTTTGTTTCCTCCTATTCCTGCCTTCAGGTATTTCCTTCTACTACGTGAGCCTTCCCTTGTGTGAGATAAAAGAGATCGTAATTTTTAAAAGTGATCGCTTTAGTATCCCTATTATTTCTGATTTTTTCCTGAAACCTCTTTTAAGTCTATAATCATTGCTAAGGACTAGAATATGGGAGTTGAACTCATCGACATGTAAGTTCCCTTCTCCTTTGTTGCCTTAACCTGCTATGCTTCTATGAAAGCAGTTGGTGAATTCAGGCTGGAACTTTATGTAGTGAGCATGTCTCTAAAACTTACTGTTACTCCTCATAATTAGATTTACTGATGCTCTCTCTCTCTCTCTCTCTCTCTCTCTCTCTCTCTCTCTCTCTCTCTCTCTCTCTCTCAAGTTTTAGGTCAACTTTTTGGAGGAGCGGGGAAGATGGAACTTTCTTATTGTCTGTTATCAGTCTATACCCAGTTCTCTTAAGCTATATATTCACAAGTACTTTTGTATATTCAGTTGCTTTTTTACTGAAAAGAAAATCAGTTTGTGACCAAAAAAAAATTAAGGTCATTCCTAGGTAGTGTGAAAACAGAGCTGAGTGACTGAATTGTTTGCATTTCTAACTTATTGTTTTGTGACTGCATAGATATGTTCTTTGAGTTTTTCCTCTCACCATTTTGGCTTGCTCTAGAGACCTACCTTTCTTGTTCCCTGCAAAAGCTGCTAAAAGAAATAAAACCAAAAGCTCAGTTTCTTCTTGGTACAGTTAAGTCCAACACACCCAGGAAGGAAAACCAGAGATGATGCTAAAATCCTCTTTCAGTGGTAGAGGTAACTTTCCAAATGCACAACAGCTGTCCAAAGTTTTCCCCATCTATGTTAGCTTATCACATGGAAATCACATGAAAATGAATTGGCTACATGAAATTTCATCAACCATCTAAAGAGTCATGGAAATGGGTCAAATTCTTCATGGAGAAAAGTTAGGAATATACCAAGAATATGATGGTGGTAACTTAAATGTTTAAAAGTTAAAACCAAAATTAAAATGTTTCAGAAGCATTGTACTTTTATGATACCCATTGAAGAACTTACTTCAGAGACCAGGATGTAAGGAATGTGTTTAGGAAAAACACCCCCAAATCTCTTACATTTAACATAGTAGAAGGAGGACAGGAGATCCAACGTCCACCTCAAGTCTTGTTCCAGAATTGAGAAGGTACTCTTTGTAATCAGAACTGTTTCAATTTGAACTACTTAGATTAATAAGCACTTAGTAAACATCTTCAATTATTGATTATAAGAAAACTGAACAAACTAAAGATATTGATTCTAATTATCACCATTTCTAAGAGAAGTATAATTGATGTTAGCAAAACCGGATAAGTTAAATCATTCTGGTATCTGAATAAGCCTGCAAATACCATCTCTGTAACAAGTACAGACATGGCAGTCAAAGTCAGTACTAGTTTAGAGTATAAGTTCATTTGTAAAATATTACAAAAGCACATGATGAAAGGTTATGTGCAGGATTAGAAAGCAGTGGAATTGAACTTGCCATGAAGCCTGACTAAACCAGGTCATTTACAGACGACTTATAGTTTGAACTGCAATAAAGACAACAAATAGATGCAAAAATGAAACAGATTTTTCTAGTGTTTCTATCGCAAGCAATTTTCATGATCGAGGGCACTATAACCACCACATTTGAATAGAACTATCCTTAAAATCCTCCATAAGGAAGTGAAGAATGAGCTTTAAAAAGGTGAAATTAGAAAGAATGGCTGACACTTTTATGTGAGTTTTTACTATTCTGAGATCCAAATATTTTGTCAATTAAGAATATTTAGAGGAGGATAACAAGAAAACCATTTTTCCACTTCATATTTTAACTCCTTTTTTGTGGTATTTTATCTACAAGCATAAGGAAAAGGAAGAGATTCAAATTTAAATAGTGCCAACCATGTGCCAGACACTGTGGTAATTGTTTTAGGAATATTATCTCATTTTATCACACATTACAAAAAAAACCGAAAACTTAAGCAAATCATGGCAACTTACAGTCTAAGTTGGTTGCCTGTGGGTAGTGTGAGGTTAATTAGCCAGTATTGTCATAAAATCAGTATGTCTTAAGAGGTAGAAATTGAACCCAGGTCTTCCTGCATACAGTTCCAGCCCCTCGTCACTAGGTCATGCTGTCTAGGAGGATAAAAAAGGATGAGAAAGTAGACTATATCTATCTCCTGTTTCCCAGGCTTGTGCACATGGAGCTGAACTTGGAATCACATATCTGGAATTGGAAGGTAATTAATTCAAACCCTCATTTGATGGGCAGAGAAAAGGAAACTCAGATAGCTTATCATGTACAAGAGGGTAAAACATATTTTGGGGGGGACTTTGTCATTGACTGAGAGTAAAGCAGTTAAACAAATTTAATGTATTTGTGAAGTCATTTTTGAGTTCTGTCAAGAAAGGAAAAACCATTCTACAGAAGTGAAAGCTGAGCTTTAAACATATAAAATGTCCCAGCATCAAATGTCTTTCATTCTTGGAGACTTGAAGGCCTGCTTACAAAGTATGAGCTTTCAGGTTAGGAAACAAATTGGGAATGTATTTGCTAATGTTTGAACTTGTCCTTCTGAGCTCTTTGTGAGAGGAGAGAGGGCTTGGAATGCATTCACCTTCCCAAAGGCAGCATTTCCTTTAAACAATATGCTCCTTCAGGAGCATAAAAAAACCAGCCATTGTAAGTTTAGTTCTAGCCCAACTGGTGTTGCTGGCCTAATCAAACCACTGGGCTCTCTAGGTCAGGGATTCTTAATCATTTTTTGTGTTTCCTAGACCCCGTTGGCAGTCTAATGAAGCCATTGGACCTCTTTTCAGAATAATATTATCAAATAATTGAAGCAAATGCTACATTTCAGTTAGAGGTTAGTGAAAGCAAAGATAGAATATCTTTTCCCATCCAAGTTCATCAGCCCTCTGAAATCTATCTTATGGACTTCAAGACCATTTCTCCAGCTAGGAGAATGCCCTGGAGACATATCCCTGGGATTTAGACAGGTAAAGTGGATTATTTGGTCCAGAAAATTCAGGCTAGGAGAGCCATTTGTGTTCCGAGTTGGCCTCAAAGGGAGGGATTCCATCTGTTTTCCTTCTTCCAGCCCTTGACCAAAATATCCATTATTGTTGTGCCAAGGTCTAGAACAGTACATTGAACATAGTAGCTGTTTCATAAATATTTGTTAAATTTAACTGAATTGAAGTTTGCACTGACTCATAGAGACATGCTTGGGGCCACCTTGAGTCTGCTGTGCTTCCTGAAATAGGAAGTTTTCTGAGTAACAGAAACTGTTGAACACATACTCAGTTCTGTCTGACATCAACTTGTTGGTTTCACTGTTCAGTGACCAAGAAAAAATCAATGGAGCATATGAGATCATGGGTGTGAAGTGCTCTGAATTCACCCCTTTCATTGAAAGGCTTTGTACCTGTGATCTTATTTATTGTAACAACAACCCAAAGAGGTAAGAGGCCAGGTAGACGGTATATATACATTACCTTTCTTTGACAGATGGAAAGACTGAAGCCCACTGGTTTAAATGTCTTGTATTCAGCCACATGGAACTGGAGCAAAAATCTGTCTCCTGTTTTCTGGGCTTTTGCCCAATGAACTGAACTGGGAATCATGGATTTGGAACCTTATTTCAAAGTCTTCATTTTATGGATAAAGAAAAGGAACCCCAGACAGGTAGTGTCTTGCCCAAAGTCACACAGAGTTAATAACAGAGTGGGTATGTCAACTCAAGTCCTGTGGCTCTAAATTCAGCATTCTTTCTTCCATGTCACACTGCCTCCCAATCAAATGGAGCTGGACTCATGAGATTTATTCTGACTCTGTGTAATTCAATATAAATACCCTGTGTTTTCCCTCATGTTCTTAAACATCCCTGAATGGATCATTCTCTTTCACATTTCAGGATAGCATATGATCGCATGGAATCCTCTCCCTAGAGACCTTTTGAAGTTAGGTTATTTTCCAGCCCAAATCATTTATGGTCTCCTTATTATAGATCTCTTTCTACGTAAGGCTCATTTCCATCTCCATGGTTTTGCTACAGTTGATCCTCTGGGGCTGCCCATTTTCTTGATTTCTACCTATCCTCATTTCCCCCATCCTTCCAAACCTAGCTCTCCTTTGAAAATAATCCCTGGACATGCCAGCCCACAGAGATCTCTTTTATGTGAAATATAATTGTTTATCTTATTTCTTGCACCCAGTTGATATTTGTTCTTCAGTTCATATGGATCTTGTCGGCCTAGTAAGACTATAAACTCCTTAAAGACAGGGATTTGACTTGTATTTCTCAAATAGTATCTAAACAGTGCTAATCATGTAGTTGTTTAGTCACTCAATCACGTCTGTCTCTTCAGGACCCTGTGGATCATATAGTCCATGGGGTTTTCTTAGCATAGATACTGTAATGGTTTGTCATTTCCTTCTCCACTGGATGAAGGCAAACAGAAGTTAAGTGACTTGCCCAGGGTCACACAGTTACAGTGTATCTGAGGCTATATTTGAATTCAGATCTTATTGATGCCCAGTCCAGTGCTCTAGCTACTGAACCACCAGCAGATAGGTGATTGTTATGCTAATCAGAGAGCTAAAGATCTTCCCCACCCATTAATGGGCCTGCCCATTAAGGAAAGCTTGATTAGGGGAAGCCCACACCTTTTATTTATTTCTAATGCACTCATTCTCAAGGGTTGTGATGACCTCTGGCTCTGAAAAGTGCATAAATACTCTGAGGTAAGGTTTTACTTCGAGGCTTACTCATTGGAAGTATTTGTTTGACAATAGAAGACTCTGGGCAGCCACTAAGGAGACCTCTGGCTTTAAAAACCCAGATATTGGTACTTCTCTCTCTGGTAACTATGTATATATGATCAGACAGTTGAATCTATCTGTTGATCTGTGATGTTTACAGTCAGACAGTTGGAAACCCTGTCTGTTTATTATTATTTCTTTGTATTTTCTCTAATGTTCAGGGTGCTGACTTTTTCCCCTGAACTAAGTGAATGATATATGTGCTTGATTAAAGGGATTGTTGATCTTTCAAAAATTGCCTTTCCTTTTAGAAAAGTAGATCTAAGAACCTGTGATAGTAGGTCATGCTGTGTATGTTGGGGTTGCAATTCATTGGCTGTGCTTATGAGTGAGTTATTTAGAGTTATTTCCCAATTTCTTGATCCTCCCTAATCTATTCATATTTAGATGTGTTTCAGTCATCAGGTGGCATTTAGTATGCAGAGGAGACCACCTTAACTTTGTGCCCCCAGTATAGTATGACACTTAGAGAAAACATCCTAGGAGAAGGATAAGTGATGTGAGTAGTGGAGTGTGGATCAAAGTTCAGTTGGATTGGGGAGGTCCAATGGCTTTACCATTGAGGTAGAAGGAGGAGGAGGTAACAGATACATTTGACTGAAAATAAAAAGCTTATCTACATATCTAAAAGAAAACAAAGGAGATTTTTATAATGGACAATGCCTAGAGAAACTAGCTTATGGGAATGAACCTTACCTGCTTTGCTGAGCAGTTCAATTCTTCAGTGTAGATTGTAGAATTAGAATAGTGATCTCTATAGTGACCTCAACAAGGCAAAGTGAAAAAGTGGTTACCAACATAATCACCTGATAAAAATTGCCTGGTAACATCATCTAAATAAAATCATCTCTGGCCAGGAAGATGATAATTATATTCACACAAACAAGGATTAGTTTATTATTATTCTGATGGGGATGGGACAAAGAATGGGAGAAAGAGCTGGCATTAAATTTTGTCTGGAGGTTACCTGTTAAAAGTTCAATTCAAAAGTGTCTACTGTGACATATAAAAATTTGAGACATAATTTCTGGGTAATTAATCATTTTATTAATTATGCTGGTGGATATTTAATAAAAGGGGTTAGTGGCACTCTTGAATGACAAAGACAGACCATGGTGACTTCTTGATACTTATATTCCCTTGGAAGAATGAGTGTTCCCCACAGGTGGCAATCAACTCTGGTTAGCAGTCAGTGAAAATAATGAGAGGAGGACCTATTCTAATTAGAGGCTGGCGGTCATGACTTTGATGCTGTTGCTCCTTGAAAAAGAGAGACTATCTCTAGCTAGATCATCCCCAGCCTGGGACAAAGGATCTACCACTATTCTCCTAATTGAACCTGCCTAAGTGGAACACAATTCACCTTAGATTAAATTCTTTGTAAGATTCTCTAGTTGGATGGGATCTCCTACCCAGGATGGAAAACCATGTAGCAAGAATTTGAGCAATCGCATCCATCAACCATGTCCTTCAGAGATTGAACAATCTATGAGTTTCTGAAAGAATTCTGGTCCTAAATCAATAATTGATTATCAATAAAAGAGAGAAATAATTATTTCTCTCAATACTAAGTGCCAGGAATTGTGGTAGTCATTTGGCGTACAAAGACAAACAAAAAATGTTCCTGTCCCCAAGGATTTTACATTCTACTCGATGGAAACAACATATACCCAGATAAATATAAAATAGACTCAAATCTTCAAATAGATCTGTGATTTCATCAATGTGATGGTGCCCTCAATAATACAATTACAATCCATTCTTGCCTACATGAGACTCATGCCTTCCCCAAAGTTCACCATTTGGGATCTACTCAATATGCTGAGGTCTTTCCTTGGCACCTTAAAGACATTTACCAATGCACAAACTGATGAAAAAGCATTCATTTAGCTTTTACTATGTGCCAAGTACTATGCTAAGTTCTGTGGGTTCAAGTACTAAAATATCTCTTTCAAAGAAATCGCACAAGTGGAAAAGATAGAGGGGGAACAGTGGCCACGAAAGGGTCTTTTGTTCTGGGAAATCACAGGGAACTATAGCATAAGTAACTGATATATCTTTTCCAGAAACAATTGAAGTACTGATCCAGTTATGGTTCCCAGAGCAAATGATCAACTTCAGTCTCTCTGGTGGTAGCAAACAAAAAACAAAACAATAACAAAAACCCTGGAAACAAAAGGGATGCCTTTCAGTGGAGGAGTGGCTTAATATATGATAGCATGTATAAGAATGTGAGAGAACGCTACTGTGGGGTGAGAAATGAGGAAAAAGATGATCTCAAAGAGACATACAAAAACTGGTATGAACTGATGCAGAGGTAAGTAAGAAGAAGCAGAACAGTTTATACTAGGACATCAATAAAATAAAAGTGAGCACATACGAAGGCTTTTATAAACTGACAAAGAATGTAATGCAATCGCAACAAAAGAATGCAATGAGCAGAACCAGGAGAAAGAATTTATGATGTGACAACAATACTGTAAAAACAAATGTGAAAATTGTAAGAATTATGATCAATGTAGTAACCACCTAGGATCTGAGAAGATCAGTGATGAAACATATTATACACCTCCCGATAGAAAGATGATGGATTTAGAATGGAAAATGAGATATACTGGCGTGTGTGCCTCCGATGAGGGAATGCATTGTACGTGACTTTACGTATTTGTTAATATATGGTAGTATGTATAATTTTATTTATAAAAAGGATTTAAAACTTTTTTCAATGGAGTGGGGAGCAGGAGAGAGAGAAAATAGATTTCTGTAAATTTTTTAAAAATTAAAGAAAAGAGAAATGGTGGGAGTACTGTATGTGTGGAATACAAACACTTTCAGATGAGGTCACTGTATTGTCTTAGTGCTTAATTATTTTATTTTGAGAGAGTTCTCACAGGGTAGAATTAATCTGGAAATATTTGTAATATAGAAACAAAATATGTTGATAAAACAAAAAAAGACAGTAAGGAGCAAGAAGAAAGAATGAATGAGTGATGGGGCAGGTGGACAATGTAGACAAGCATGGCTGGGCTTGGCTAGATAGGGTGGGCTTTGCTTTCATGTACTCACTAATTAGAATCTCATAGGTCCTGGGCAAGGAGTTCAAAACTGATCATATATACTGCATACATATCACATCAGTTATCTCCCACTCTTTTCGTATGATTTGGTCAGTTTTTTCTATCCATTTCTATAAAAAAACATCTTTTCCACAGGCATAAAGGTATTAGTAGGATGAGGGATTTCATAGAGAAAGGAAGATCTTTGCCAGCATTATCCCACATTATAGTTCATCTTTGTAATTCAAAAAAATTGACTGAAAGATGTAGAGAATATAATGCCTATTCTTTGACGCCTAAAAAAAAGTATTTGATTCTACTGAACAAAATATCTACTTAAATCTCTTTCAGCAAAGTGTCTTCTATTCATATATCAGAATTATGCAAGATTCTTTGAAACAGATAACAATAGAGATAGTTTTATCCCTCAGCTTTGATAATTAATGTCAGGTGAGGCATTAAACAAGGAGATAGGCTTGCCAAAAAAGTTTGCCATAGTCATGGAGGAGATCCAGCGAGAAGTCTAAGTTTAAAAGGGATTCCCTTTAGATGATGAGGTCCTTATACTCCTGTTTTTGCATTAACATTCTGCTGGTTGGCTTAAGTCTCAAAACACTGCAGAGTACCCTGGATAAGATTCATAACCAATCAAAAAATTTTGGCCTATCCATACAAACAAGAAAAAACAAGTGGATGAAGAAGTCCTGTTTTTCAGGCTATGACATACAGTTGAGCTATACAATTCATCCATCCATATGTGTTTATAAAGACTACACATACACATATATATATATGTTTGCATTTGTGATGCATAGATCTATCATCTCTATTTTCATCTTTCTATCATCTCTATCACTATGATTTCTTAACTCTATCTGTATCTCATGTTCCAAAAGTTTCACTGCAGTTTTAAGCTATTAAAGCATAAATAAAAAGAGAAAGGTGTGTGTGGGGTGGAGAGGTTGCTACAGATGTGGAATGTTGCATGTATTTTCAGAAGAGGATACTGTATTTTTAGTTTGGCTTAATTGTTTTTCTTTGTTACAAGAGACCTCTCACAGAATGGTGGTAATTTGTAAATGTATTAGACAAACAAGACACATCAATAAAACTTTTTAAAAAAAGAACAAGGAGCAGGGAAAGTGGGTGAGTGAGTGTTAGGGGCAGGGTGGACAGGAGGTTAGAGAGAGGGGACTGTATGAGCTGTAAAAGATTAAAACTGCTTTAATAACCAAAAACTATACTCAACATTTTGGACCACTGTGCATGTGTGTGTACATGCATATACACACATATATGTATATATTCATACATATACATGCTTATCTATCTTTATCACCCATCTATGAACCTATCATCTATCTGTCTCATCTATCATCAATCTATTATATTTATTTATCTACATCTGTCATCAATTATCCATTTGTCATCTCTCTACATCTGTCAATCATCTATCAATCTGTTATCTTTCAGTCTATCTATCCATCATCTATCAATCTATTATCCTCCTATTATCTCTCTATCAATCTATCTATCATCCATCTATTATTAGTCTATCCATCTATCATCTATCTATCCATAAATCATCTACCTATTTACCTATCTGGTTGTCTTCTATCTATCTGTATCTTGGAGAGAGAAAGCACATCTGGACAAAGAATTGAGGCTAGAATTAAACAAGAGGAGGGGAGAGCAGGCTGGATGACTTTTGAGAAATTGTAAAGTTCCTTTAATGACCCCAAACTTCTTCCTGAAATAACAACCCATCTTTTTAATGCCAATATTCTACCACTGTTATTTTATGACTGTGAGGCATAGAACACAGGACTTCTCTGAAGGCTGAAAAATGAATGTAACTTCGAGGGAAATTCAAAGGCATAAGAAGGTGGGAGCAGGTCACAACACAACAAATGAAGAAATAAAAGACATTACAAAGAAAATTCATTATAATTTGGGGGGTGAGGTGGGGTAAAAGTATTAACAAGGGTGTATGAAAGTGGTCATGGAAATGCCACATGTACAGAGACTAAATGGGGTAGTGGATAGGGGGCTGGACCTGAAGACCTTCATATGAATCCTGCTTTCCTGGGAAATTTACTTCACCTCTCTGAGCCTCAGATTTCTCTTTAGTAAAACAGTGATTATAAAAATAATAACTAATATTTATATCACACTTTAAGGTTTGCCAAGTCCTTTATGCATGTTAATGCATTTGATGCCCATCACACTGCAGTGCAGTAGGTGCTATTATCATTCCCATTTTACAGATAAGAAGACCTAGAAAATAAGGAATTACAAAGTGAAGGGAGAGCAGTTAAGTGGCTTTCCCAGAGTCACACAACTTGGCAAGAGTCTGAGACAGGATCTGAACTCTCTCCAAGTTCTGGTCTTCCTCTCTCCCGGTTGAATCCCTCATTCCTTTCCTCACTTACCTCACAGGGCTATTCTGTAGATTAACTGAGATGACAGATATCAAATGTCTTACAAATATTAAAGTGCTATGAAGCCATTACTGTAAAGATGAGTTAATGTAGTTCTGAATCCCTCTGGCCTAGGACAACACTCTGGCGAAGAGTACGCCAAATCCTCATCGTCAGTCACACTTATATAAGCATTACGTAAGTCTTCTACTCCCCCACAAGTGATTGGTTTTCTTTTACTTAAAACATGGGAAGGGATTTATGGAGGGAAAATAATAGGAGCTTATGAACTTTGGAAAAATCAATCAGGCGAGTAATAACTCCATTCAGAGTGACACTCAGCAATGCAAAACCTCCTACTTTGCTCCCACGCTGTTGGGTCTAGATAAGTCATTAGTTCAGCAGATCGCCAACCTTTGCTTCAGAATGCTAATTAAAGGGACCCCAGGGAGCATCTTATTTCTGTCCAACCGTCTCACTAGGCATCCTTTAGATTTGGGTGTCAAGTCCAAGACCAATTCAACACCATGTTGTAGGTATGGTAGCTTTTTATTGATTTTTTTTCCCTGTTGAGACCACTTTGAATAAAAGATTGAAATTTAGTAGGGCTGGATTGCTGCTGTGTGGCTTCTCCAGATTTCATTTTCTTATCTAGATGGCTGATCAGTACAGATGCCCTGGTGCCTAGGGCAGCACCTTCATAATTACGATAGGCAATTAGCAGAACCTGACAAAACTTTCTGCTTTAGAATACGCCACATGCCTTGGCCTGTTGGATCACAACACAGTGAAGATTGTAGTCAGGGAAGAAAATAAAACAAACAAAAGCCCTTCCACTCATTCCTTTCTTTATAAAAAAGAAATTATTAATAGTTGCCATTTTGTAGTGGAGGGTCAGAAAACTGGAGAGAATTATTGCCTTGCGATAATGATTGAGTTGGATTATGACCAGGGCAGGCCCAGTCTATGTGGCAATGCGTACTCTTTCTGTTCCTACCTACCTCTTTCTAAGAGGAATGATGACAGCAGCCTGGCATCTAGGGCTGTGGGGGGACTCATTCCTAACCCCCATCAATGCCCTGCTGGGTGGAGGAGACCACTAGAGCTGTGAAAATTGGGCTTCAGGGATAAGAACTGAAAGATACTCACCCCAAGCATCCTGGAAATAAATGGTAGATTAGTGTTGTAATTAGAACCCCTAGGTGGATTTTTTTCGGTCCTGGAAACAAATCAGCCTGGGGTCTTGAGAAAAGAAAACCCTAACAACTCCAATTTATAAACAAAGAGAGAACAATTGAATTAGTGAAAACGGGGTAGAGTTCCAGCATGAATCTGAGCATGAATTTTACAGGCACAAGAACAGAGTATTGGCTTCTTTTTTTTTTTTAAATCACCTCCCACATAACTCTGAAGTCTTCAGTCATTGAAATGCAGCTGAGGAACAGGAAAAGCCACAACTGGAAGAATCATTGAAGGAAGAGGAATGCAGCGTTCATATTTGAGGAGGTTGAACTCATTCCATGGCCAGGGCAATGACAGTAGGTTCAGCGAGTGATACTGTAGTGGACAGAAGAAGCTAGGACCTTCCCTTTCTGCCTCCTGGGAGAAACTTTGAGGATTCAAACATGGGGAGCAATCAGTCTTTGTGGTCAACCCTCTGGTGACAAAGACATTTCCCTTCCTACTCCTTCCAACCCTGTCCCTGGAGAAGGTGGGGGAGACAAAAGAGAACACAGAGCATGACAGAGGGAGGCAAGGATTTCAAAGAGACCACAAAGCACCAAGGAAGATGAATGTCCTCTAAGAAGTTTCAACACTTCCAAATAAGCCCCAGAAACTGAACTGAATGTACCACTCATAATTTAAAGTGGGAAAGGAGATGATACTAAGAGCTTCAATTTAAATGACTTTCCAGGGGGCAGGAAAAGGTTATGATGAATATTTATGAAATATGTCAAATACTTATGGATAGTTTCTGATGGATACTTATGAGATATGGCAGATACCTATGGATAGGTTCTGAGGGATACTTATGAGATATGGTGATTAAGTTTTGATGGATAGTTATGATATATATTGGATACTTTATGGGAATGATAATAATACTTTACACTAACATAGAATTATTAAAGTCTTATGGTATACTCTCTACGTAATGACCCAATGAGCCAGGTAACAAAAGTATTTTTATGCGTCATTTTGCAGATTTGCAAACTAATGCTCAGAAATGTTCTGTAACTTGGCCATAGTCAGATGCTGAATCAACATGATCCTGTGGAATGAGTGCTTCATGAGGAGTCAGATCACTTGCATTCAAATCTGGGCTCTGTTACCAGCTATGTGAATGTGAACAAGTTGGTTAACTTCTCTGGGTCTCAGTTTCCTTCTCTGCAAAATAAGAGGATTGGACATGATGGTTTTTAAAATCCCATCTAGCTCCAATCAGTGGTCTTGTGGTTAGTGGCAGAGCTAGTACACAAATCCATGCCTTCTCACTCCAATTCTGGTGATGTTTCTACTGAATCTCTCAAGGATGATAATGAACTTTTCAGCTGCTTAAGATGTTACAGCAAGCTGCCTATGTAGTATACCCAGGGATGGAGTCAGAGTTATGGTAGAAAGAAAACCCTGAAGGCTGGCTCTAACACTGGCTGAGTGACCATAGGCAAATTGCTTAACCTCTCTGAGACCTAGCTTATCTACCTGTAAAATGGGATTAATGATACTTGTAAGAAACACTTGTACTTTGCAGGGCTGTTGTTAGGAAAATGCTGTGTAAGCCTGTTCTTTCACAGATTTCATGAAAGAGTAGAAAGCCCTTAGAAATCATCTTATGGGATCATTTTATGACATAGATAAGGAAACTGAGTACCTATAAGGTGAAGGGACTTCACAGTGTGTGACTCAGTCACCAAAGTGACCCAAGTCTCTTTCTAATATTACAAGCCCCTGGTCTTTCAATGTTTTGGTCACACAGCATGGATGTTCTCTCCAACCCAGCCCTAATAGTCTAAAGAGGAGAGGGGTGGAGTACTCATTGTCCACCCTCAGTTCTCCTAAAAAGTCCACACATGCTCTGAGAGGGTTCATGATAGATGTCTTTGGGCCTTTTTGCCTAGAGTTTATGTGGTATGGCCATGAAGTAAAGAGGCTAATTTTCATGTGACTGAGGAAACATCGGCAAGCTGGAAAACAGAGAAAACAGTGAATAGGGTGGTGAAGGGCCTCAAGACCAAGCCATATGTGGATCGTTTGAAGGATTTGGGAATATTTAGCACAGAGAGTAGATGACAGTGGGTGGGAACTCAAAGAAAGAGACATAATAGCTGTCTTCAAAAGTTTTAAGGACTATCTTGTGGGAAAGGGACTTAATCTTCTTGGGCCCAGAGAGGAATGGGTTTGCAGGGGCAGATTTAACTTCTCCTCTCCCCTTCTTTCTCTTTCCCTCTGGCTCTATTTCTAGCTTGGGTCAGTTCACACTGCAGCCTCACTCTCTAGATCTTACCATATTGCTGTTGGACTTAATGTAGATGCCAGATTGGCTTTACTCTCCTGCCCTTCAGAAATTCCTGAGTTCAAGCGATTCCACCCTCCTCCCCCCAGCCTCAGTTTCCCTAAATATGGAGGGTGATAGCCACAGGCCACCATGTCTGGCAAAATGAGCCTCAACATAGGGAAAAACCTTTTGTTGTTGAGTCGTTTTTCAGTCATGTTCAATTCTTCGTGACACTGTTTGGGGTTTCTTGGCAAAGATACTGGAGTGGCTTGCCATTTCCTTCTCCGAATAAAAACTTTACCAGCAATTAAAACTGTCCTTAAGTGGAATATGTTGCTTTACTAGTAATAAAACATCCCCTTCTCTGACTAGAAGTCTTCAAGCTAAGGCTGGGTGATCAATCTGGGGCTGTGTTATTGGGGAGATTTTTTTTTTTACATTGGTACAGTTTGGATTAATTGGCTTCTGAGGTTTCTTCCAGCTCTGAGATTGGTATTTTAATATCCTAGATCTAGAGACAGAAGGGATCTAGTTCAACCTATTCATTTTACAGATGAGGAAACTGAGGTGACCCCGTATTCTGTTCTATCTCATTGCTTTATAAATAAAGGATCATTGTGGGGTATTAGTGTTGGCATCTTATGCAGTTGGCTCAATCCATTTCAAGTTTGCCTTCCTTGTCCACTTGCCACTCCCCCTTGGCCAGACCCCCTGGCTATGCCTCTAGCCACACCCTTAGCCACTCATTTGAAAGGCTTTTTCTCCCCATGTAAGATGGCTCCATGTGTGGTCTTATTTTTAGCTTTTAAATTTACTGGAAGCATATGGGGTGACACTGTCTGAAATCCATTGCTCTCTCCGCCAGCCTCCCGCCTCTCTCAACCCTGCTCTCACGTGTCTGCTTCCTCCCTCTTTCCCTCTTTTCCCAAGTTGTTGTTCCCTCTCCCCTCAGCCTTCTTGGAATGGGTATAATGACCACTTCATCTAGGCTACGTAAGTGTGGTTGGCCCTAAAACTCCTTTTACACAGAGAACAAAGTCGTCAATTCCCACACAGGCACTCAATGGACAATACTGGTATTAGGCATGGGACAATTTTATTTCCCCTCACGAGAAAAGAAAAAAGAAAAGCATAAGATGCTGAGAACTCAGAGGAATTCATGAACTAATTCCTGAAACAAAACACTCAAATAATCTATCAACTTACTCCAGACCAGTCAAAGCTCTGGGACAGCTTTGCTTACCCCTTTTTAGGTTGAGGGGAAGGGGAGAAAGCTGGTTTGACCTAAATAGCAAATACTACTCCTACCACAATTATTTTATGGATGAGGAAACTGAGACCCAGAAATGTTAAGTGACTTGCTCAAGATCATGTTGACAGTAAATAGCAGGGTCAAGTCTTCTCACTCCAAATTCAGCATTCTTTCCTTGTACCACTGAACCTCTCTCAAATCATATCATCCAGGCATACTCTGACAGAGTCCTTGAAAAATGATTGCCCAGCCTCCATTTGAAAACATAATGATGATGAACTCCTTAACTTTTGAGGCAGTCTCATTGCATTTTGAATAGTAAGGAATCTTTCTTTACAAAACCTCTAAAACAGCCATTCTGTAACATACATATTGCTCCCAAATCTGCCTTTTAGAACCAAAAAAAAACCAATCTCTTTTCCACATGAAAACTGTTTAAATACTTGAAGACAACTACCATGACTTCCATAAGTCCTCTTTTCCAAGCTAAATATTTTCAATTCCTTCCAACTTTCTTCACATCTTGTAGTAGAAGGAAATTTGGGTGGAGATGTTCAGAAAGAGTTAGGAGATACGGGTTTGGAGCTCTGAGAAAAGAGAGTAGAGAGGTAGAGTTTGAAGCCATCAGTATAGATGTGAAAAAAGTTGTGGAAGCAGAGCAAAAGACCAAGGGAGGGAATATACAAAAGGAAGGAAACAAATATTTAAATAGCACCCACTATGTGCCAGGCATAATATTGTTTTACAAATATTATCTCATTTGATCCTGACAACAATCCTGGGAGAGATAGGTACTATTATTATCCCCATTCTACAGTTGAAGAAACTGAGGCAAACAGTGGTTAAATGATTTGCCCAGGTCAAATAGCTAGTGAGTCTCTGAGCCTTTACTTACATTCAGGTTGTCTTGAATCCAGATCTTATTCTCTACTCATGGTGTCACTTACATGCCAAAAGAAAGGAAGCAAAAAATCTTCAAGGACAGAGGCACCAGGGGCACTCACACTTTGAAGACAAGAGAAGAAATATGAAGCAGCAAAGGAGAGCAAAAAAGAATAATTAGAGGTATAGGAGAAGCACCCAGAGGAAACAAAGTATCAAGAAAAAGGAGCTGGGCAATGATATCAAGTGCTACAGAGTTCAAGAAGGATAAAAACTGAAAAGACAAAAAAATCACTGGATTTGACCATAAGGAAGCTGTTAGTGATCTCATAGAGAACATTTAAGAAGAGTAGTGGAGACAGAAGCCAGGCTGCTAGGTTTGCTAGAGAGGGAATAGATGATCAGAAACTAGAAGCAGAAAGGGTAGTGTGTTCTTTCTAAATGTTTGGGTTTAGCAACGAGTCTTGGCACTTAGAAAGGATGATTTACCAGTCATTTCTTCGATATAGGGGAACTCCCTACAGCCAGAGAGAATACAAAATTTAGAAGCAAAGTCCTAGTGCATTGCCCGAGTCATATATAATCTTTTAATTTCCAAATCCAGTGATTTTTTCTCAATCCTCCTTTTTCTTGACCTCCCTGCTGTCTTTGACACTGTCAATCACCTCTCTTTTCTTTGACACTCTTTTTTTCTCTAGATTTTTCAGGATACCTTCTCTTGGTTTTCCTTCTACCTTTAAACCATTGCTTCTCTGTCTCCTTTGCTGGATCTAGCTTATACCCTCTAACTATAAATGTCCCACAGGGCTCTGTCCTGGACCCTCTTCACTTCTTTCTCTATACTGCTTGATGATTTCATCGCTTCCTATGGTTTTAACTATCATTTCTATGCTAATGATTCTCAACTCTACCTATTCTATTTCAATCTCTTTACTGACCTCAAATCTCACATTTCCAATTGCCTTTCAGACATTTCAAATTGGATGTCCTGTAGACATCTTCAGTATGTCCAAAACTGAATTAATTATCTTTTCCCTTAAACTAACTTTGCTGTTACCATCAAGAGCATCACTATCCTCCCAGTCCCCCAGGTTTACAATCTAGGCATCAACCTAGACTTCTTACTTTCTCTCGTCCCCTCATATCCAGTCTTTTGCCCATTGCTCTCACCTTTACAATAACATAATAATAATAATGGTAGTTAAAATTTATATAGAGCTTACTATGCACCAGGCACTGTGCTGAGAGCTTTACAATAATTATCTCCTCAGAAAAACCTGGGAGGTAGATGTTATTATCCCCATTTTATAGATGATGAAAATGAGATAAACAGTTATTGAGTGACTTGGCCAAGATCACACAGCTAGTATATATCTGAGGCCAGCTTTGAACTCAGGTCTTCCTGACTTCAGGCCCAGTGCTCTACCCACCACTACCACCCTGGTGCATTCTATTATTACCTCACCCTTGCACTATTGCAATACCTTTCTAGTCTTCAAGTCTCTCTGTGCTCCAATTCATCCTCTATATAACCACCAAAGTGTTTTCCCTAGAGCGCAAGTCCAACCATGTCACTCCTCAAATGCAATAGATTCCAGGGGTTCCCTATCACCTCCAGGAACAAATACAAAATGCTCTGTTTAGCATTCAAAGCCCTTCATAGCCTGGCTGCCTGTCCCTCCCTCTACCTTTTCAGTATTTTTATACCTTATTCCCCACCACTCATTCTTTGATGATCCAGTGACACCGGCTTCCTTGTTGTTCAATGAACAAGGTATACTCTGGCTCTGGGCTCCAGGAAGCATTATCTCCAGCTGTCTCCCTCCTCTAGAGTACTCTCCTTAGCTTGGCCTCTTGGCTTCCCCGGCTTCAAGTGCCAATTAAATCCTATTGTCTACAACGAGTCTTTCCCAATCCTTTTAATTCTAGTGCCTTCCCTCTGCTGAATATTTCCACAAAAATGTGTGTATGTGTGTATATGTATATACACATATATAGCTATAGATAGAGAGAGAAAGAGAAAGAGAGAGATAAAAGGAGACAGAGAACCAAAGAGTCAGAGACGCAGAGAGAGAGAGAGAGAGAGAGAGAGAGAGAGAGAGAGAGAGAAAAAGCGGGGGGACAGAGTGAAGCCCTCCAGAGCTGCTTGGTACATGTTTATTTGCTTCTCTCTCATTAGCATGGGAGTTCTTTGAGATCAGGGACTATCTTTTTTGTTTGTTTTTGGTGTCCTCAGTATTTAGTACAGTGCACACAGTAGGTGCTTAATAAATGTTTATTGATGCTTGGCATAGAAGTTAAGTGCCTTGCCCAGGGCCCCAGGGTAGCAGGGTTTGAACTCCTGTCTTCCTGACTCCAAGCCCAGAGTTCTAACCATTGTTTGTAAGTGTGTCATCCTCCCGCTAGGCTGTAAGACCCAAGAGGGCAGGGACTGTATTAATATGTGTCACTAAGCATCAGCCTCAATCACTTGATCTTCTGACTCCCAAATGACTGATATTTCTACTGTACTTCCACTCTCCTGTACATAATATGGTCTAAATAGACATTTAGTGAAGTCTCATTTTAAATTGTGTATTCTCTTTATATATGTTGGTGCTAAGCCTAGTTAGTGTTTGTGCTTAGCTGTTCCAATAAGAATGATTTCTTTTTCCAATAGAAAAAGCACTCTTCAATGTAAAAGTCGCTACTCTCGGCCCCAGCTGACCACACCTAAGGGTAATCTGACCGGTACAACTATTCAGGGCACCAGAAAGATGTGACCGAGCTCCCTATCCCCAGAGCCCAAGGAGGCTCTCAGAGGATACTGGGAAATGCCAGAATCAGGTTCAAAACAAGCAAAGACCATTCACAGAGAGGTGTGAAGGGGATTGGCAACAAAGTCCAAAGGAAAAGGAAGGATCAAAAGGTGATGGGGGCTCTAAAGCTTTGACGCTGATGTGTGAAGGAGAGCCAGCAGGTCAGGGTCAAGAAAACATCTGATTCAGGTACAAGCCAGAGCACAATGAACTTACACTCTTGGGCTGGCGCTTGTTTGCGCACTAGAGACCCCTGGCTCCTAGGCTGGCTTTTTTCAGGATGCTCCCATTCCTTTGGAATGTGGGCTTGAATTGTCTCCCAATCAAAACATTAAGAATCACTTTTCACCTAGCAGCAGCTTGCCTTAGCTGCAAACAAAGAAGCCTTGGTGAAATCATACCTCTACAATGCTGTTTATATGAACTGGAAGAAGAAGGAAGGAAGGTTGGAAGGAAGAAAGGAAGGAAGGAAGGAAGGAAGGAAGGAAGGAAGGAAAACGGGAAGGAAGGAAGGAAGGAAGGAGAAAGGGAAGGAAGGAAAAAGGAAAGGAAGAAAAGGAGGAAGGAAGGAAGAAAATGGAAAGAAGGAAGAAAGAAGAAAGGAAAGCAGGAAGGAAGAGAGAAAGGAAGGAAGAAGAAAAAGGGAGGTGGGAGGGAGGGGAAAAGGGAGGAAGGAAGGAAAGAAGAGAAAAGAAGGGAGGATGGATAGAGGGAGGAAAGAAGGAAGGAAGAGAGGGAAGAAGGAAAGAAGTGAGGAAGAAAGGGAGGAAAAAAGAAAAAAGAAGGGAAGAGAGAAGAAGAACAGAAGAGAGGAAGGAATGAAAGAAAGGGAGGCAAGGAATGGAGGGATGGAGGGAGGGAACAAAGAAACAAAATTTTATGTTAACAAAATGTTCTAAAAAGTCACCTAAACAGTGACAAGAAAATCAGTCTTCTGACACGATGAAGACAGTTGATCTCATGGTTCCATACTCTAGCCTGAATTCCTATGAATTCCATAGCAGTCCCTGAAGGATATTCAGAGAGTTGTTTCATGCTGGAAGAAATTCCACTCCTCAGATATTAGCCAACATGTTAATAAGCAATTACCAAGCACCAGGCTTGGATTCAGGAAGATGAGTTCAAATCCAGACTTGGTTGGGCATATATTAACTGTTTGACCTTGGACAAGTCACTTAACTTTTGCCTGCCTCAGTTTTCTCGTCTGTGAAATGGAGGTAATAATAGAACCTACAGTATCCCAGGATTATTGTGAGTTAATATTGTAAAGCACTTGGCACATAGGTACTATGTAAATGCTATCTATTATTGCTGTTGCTGCTGCTGTTATATGCTAGGAGAGGGAGGAGAAGGGACCAATTATTTATTAAATACATACTATGTGCCAGGCACTGTGCTAAGCATTTTCCAAATATTAACTCATTTGATTCTCACAACAATCCTGTGAGGTAGGTGCTGCTATTATCCCCATTTCACAGATGAGGAACCTGAGGCAAACAGGTTAAATGGCTTGCCCAAGATTACACAGCTAAGACATGTCTGAGGTCAGATTTGAACTCAGGTTCTCCTAAGTCCAGGCTCACAGTTTCTAAGGTGTGGCTGTACCATTTGAAGAGACTAAATCCAGCTGCTGAAATGAAGTTAGAATGAGATGCTGGAGAAGTGAGATATAAGTCATCAAATTCTGACAAGTGGTGTGAAGGCCTTGCTTGCTTTGCTCAGTCAGACATTTTCCTGAACAATGTTGCTAAGATCGAATATTCCCCTTGTTGGAGGGGGAGGGGGCATTTCTTTGCAATGGAACTGTCTCAGCTTTTTATAGAGATCTGGGGAGCTGAATTAGGGAATTTTTGTCCTCAATCACCTGAATAGTCATCAGATTTCTACTGGCCAGACTGTTTCCATGATCCAATTAGAAATTCTTCTGTCATGTTTCTAGCTGATTTATGGAATTACGAGAGACTGCTGGCAACAGCCATACTGATAAACTGCAGGATGGATGCTGCCAAACTCACCCCAAAATATCAAATACCTTTCATTTTCTCCTGAGCCTTCAAGGCTCATAATTTTGATGGATCAAGACATTTTCTGACACTCATCTTAAAAATAAATTGGAATAGCCCATGAGAATTGGAGACCCAGACTAAGCTAAATCCCACCAGATGGTTATTTCTGATAGGAGGTATCCTGTCAAAGGACTGTGTTGCGAGATCACAAACTCCCTCCTAAAAGGCTCTTGGAATACAGAGTTTGTCACACTGCCTCATCTCATGTTAACCTTGGCAAGAAATCCAAGGCTACCAGCAGGTTTGTTTGTGAATAACAGGGTATTGAAAAGGATGTATGCATTTGCATGGGCTCTCTGGGATAATGCTCGCTACTTCTCTGCAGAGATTTAGTGTTCTGAAAGAAACCAGTCTTACCAATCTAATAAATATCTCTTGTTGGGAAACTGGAAAAAGGCAAAAAGAACTAAGGAAGCAGATGGATGCTGGAGACCAGGGCTTTGGAGAAAAGGAATGGTTTTTCATTTCTCATCAAGCATTTACTATCTATTAAACATGTAATATTGTACTATGCCCTTTGTGATGGAGCAGCTTGTGGGATGAGGATAAATAATAGAAAAGCTTCTCTCCTCATGGAGTTCCTACTTGGAAACTCCTCAAAAACTATTAGAAATGAATTTCCTGACTCCAAAAGGTCTTTGTTTTATAACTCTATAATGCACTTTTTATGTAGTCTTGTGCACTCTTGAAACCTTCCTCAAGAGTTGATGACTCATGTATGTCTTGGGGAAGAAGAAGGGAAGAAGGAAGGGAAAATTTAGGAATCAAAATCTTATATGTGACTTGAAAACTAAAAATAAATATATGGATAAATGAGTGGAAAAATAAAAGAGAAAAAAAGAGTTGATAGCTCAAATAAGAAATGATGAGCAGGCAGATTTCAGAAAAACCTAGAAAGGTTTGTATGTACTGATGCAAGAAACCAGGAAAAAATTTGTACACAGTAACAGAAATATTGTATGATGATCAATTGTGAATGACTTTGACCTTCTCAGCAATACAGTGATTGAGGACTACAAAGGACTCCTGATGGAAAATGCTATCCACATTCAAATAAAGAACTAACAGACTCTGAATGCATATCAAAGCATATTATTTTCACTTACTTAATTTTTTGCTTTTTGGTCTATTTCTTCTTTCACCACTGTGACTAACATGGAAATATGTTTTACATGATAGCGTATAAATAACCTATATCAAATTGCTTATTTTTAGAAAGAGGGAAGGGGAGGGAAGGAGCAAGAAATATTTGGAACTCAACATCTTGTAAAATGAATGTTAAAAATTGCCTTTATGTAAAATGAGAAAAAATCATTAAAATTTAAAAAAAATCATACCATAAAAAATACTTATGACTTAGAGGACTAAGGGTTCCGATTGTGGGGTCACTTCATCATCACTTGAGGATAGGTAGTTGAGGATAGCCTGGGGACTCCCAGCCGCTTGGTTGCTGGATCAGAATGGAATCTTCCCTTAACTTTCCTAAACTGAATTAACTCAAGGGGATTTTAACACTTCTCCTTGGGCGAGTCATTTATCCTTGAGGCTTCAGTTTCTTCATCTATAACATAAACAGTTTGGACTAGAAGACCCAAGCTTCCTCCTTGAAGGGCTCTTCCAGCTCTAAATATAGGGTCCTAATACCCATACTCTCTATAACAAGGCATACCCATACTGACCCCACCTTTCTAATATCAGGAATTGTATTTCTTTACATCACAGAACTTTATTACTCTACTTCCTTATTCTTTGCAACAGAAATTAGTGCAGATAACCAGAAATCAGTATTATGCACTGGAAAGAATGTTGGATTTTGAGTCTGAAGACCAGGGTTCAGATCCCAGCTCTTTCATTTACCACCTGTGTGAACTTGAATGAGTCAATCTCCATGAAACAATCTTCTGTAAAAAAGGAGTTTGATTAAGTGAACTTTATAGTCTCTAAAAAGTCTAGATCCATTCTATGGTTAAGAGACAAGAAGGGACATGGAGAGGAAGACCATGCGATTGTAATAGCAGTATTGCCCAAACACCGTGGCTCTTTGATGAGGTAGTTAACATGAGCTTTCTACTAAGTGATTATTCCTTAATTAATCCATTTTATGAGTTCTGTTTGTCTTTGCTTAGGTGAAACTGAAGAAGTAAATTGTGATCTAAATGAGAAAATCTCTATAAAGACTAGGGTGTTTTTAAAATGACTAACACTCAGACAAATAGGAATCTATTAAGATCAAGTTGGGAAACAGAGAAAGGAAAGAGCAGGTATCCATGACATCATGGAATCATGATAAGGTCATAGATTCAGATCAGAGAATGAAATTCAGATCTCATCTAGTCCAATAGTCTCATTTTACAGATAAGGAAAGTGAGACTCAAGTCAATTGATCTATTTGGAAAAAAAGAAAAACCAACCAACCAAACAAACCAAACATTGTTAGATAATCAGAAATTCTTCCTCATTTGCATATTTAAAAATTTTGTCCCAGTTAATTTGCATACCATCAAACACAGTATCCATTAAGATAGTTACTAGGATCCTTGAATTAGGCTGACAATCCTTCAATTCCTGGGGAAGCAATTAATACTTTACCTTTGTATGAAAGTAAAATACTTTCACAGATCTGATAAACAGAACAATCATGTAAGGTAGCCACGACAGGCATTATTATCTCTACTTTATGAGACTCAAAGGAGTCAAGTAACTTTCCCAAGATTACACATATAGATGATGTCCAGCTCTAGGTATGAAGCTCGGGTATTATGCCCAGGGATTCATTCATCCATTCATTTCAGCCCCTATTATATGCTAGGCACAGTGTTAGGTGCTGAGCATACAAAAACAAATCAAAATAGTCTCTTTTCCCAAGAAGCTTAGACTCTGTTGTACTTGTTTTACCCATGTAGGTTACACATGTCCACATGAATCTGTGTAGAGGTGGTGCACAGGGAAGTTTGAATAGATATCTCCAGAGTCTCCTTCATCTGTCCTTCTCCAAAGGAGATTTTGATCACTGGAAGGTGAGAGGTTGGGGCCAATGGTTGATCTCTCTCTTTCTCTCTCTCTCTCTCTCTCATACACACACACACACACACACGCACACACATACACACACACTACTAGAATTCTATTTGTTTGTCCCCTTAATTTTTGGCAGTTTAGGGGAGAGAATTTTTAGATTCAAACTGAGATCTGGATTGCTATATCTTAATGAGGAAGGAGTGCCCCAAGCTACATCTATCCAAGGGATTCCCTTCCCTCCACAAGCCAGTTCTGCTAGGAACACACAGCAAATAGCAAATGAAGTCATCTACCCAAGTCAACAGTAAATCAGAAATCAGAGAAGGTATACATATAACAATATACCAGACAATTGAATGAACTCTCCAATTGGGAGCAAGATAGCTCAACTAAGGGAGAGAAAACACCAGATCTCAGCCAAGGGAAAATTCTCCAAACTCTAAGGTAGTAAGCTGTGGATAGGAATATGAGTGAAATGACAGCTTCTCTACATGTTGGCTTCTCCCAAGAGTCTTTCTCTCCCTTCAGGGATTGAAAAGAATCTGAAACCCTGTGTCACCTCTCTCAAAGCTCGAAGCCACAAGAACTACCTTTTCCCAAGCTCTTGTCTACTTCACCCCTCATAAAGGGCACTGAGTATTCAATTTCTACCAATGATGAGAGTCTTATGCAAATACATTTTATGCCAAAGATTATACTTTATTGGTGGGGAACCACACATACATAGCTAAATAAATACAAAAGATATATAAAACAAATACTATGTAATTGTGGAGAGAGTGGAGGAGGGCACTAGTAAAGGAAAGTATCATGCCCTAAAGCCTTGAAGGGACCTAGAATTTCTAAGAGAAGAAGAGTAAATGCTTGAGTATAACCCAACAAAATGGACATCTTAGCTTCAATTCCAGCATCCTAAATAAACACATCTAATCATAGATTTAGAGCTTGAAGGCATTCTAGAGGTTGTATAATCTAATCTTTCATTTCACAAGTGATGAAATGGATCCCGGAAAGGTGAAAAGACTTTGCTAAAGTCACAGAGGCAGGATCTAACATACTTCCTCATTCTCAACCACTACTACAGTACAGTGTAGTAGTAGCCTCAGTTTCCTCATCTTTAAAAATTTAAGGGATTGGACTAGATGACCTCTATCATCCCTTCCTTCTCTAACTCTGGGATCCAAAGAAAAGGACAATAAATGTTCTGAATCCAGTTCTCATTAGGTAAAAATCATCACATCAGATCTCTAATTATCCTTCACTGCCAGCCATGCTTCTCTCCCTATGTTTGCCTTACTAACTCACAATATTGTTGGATAAGCCAAAGCTTTATTAAGCACCCTCAAAGTCAGTGCTATGACATGCTTCCATTTCAACCCAATCATCTTTAAAACTTTTCTGTCCTAAAGAGCAATCACTTCAGAAATTCCAGACTGTACACTTTTAGCTCCCACCCTGAGACAGTGTGTCATAGAATTGCCTATTTTTTCACCAGCCAGTCCAAGTGTGGCATAAAGCTGGAGCCAGGGTGGTTGTTACATTAAGACACACCTCATTACCACTCCATTGCCTCCTCTGTCTGGTTTTGGTTCAGAAATAAGGTAATATGTAATACTACGCCAGGACCGGATTTTCAAATGACTAGGAGGAAAATAATTTAAAAGCTCATTTCCAATACTTGCAGTTTAGCAGTGGGGATGCCAACTAAGGATTTCCTAAGGCATCTAATATCTATGAGGTCAGGGAGCACATTATAGCTAAATTGTGTATCTCCTCCAGCACTAGCTCTATGTTAGCCAAATTGGGCATGCTGAAAAGGCCCACCCTGGTTACACAGGCAAGATGAAAACTCTCGTTGGAATGATGAGAGAGAAGGCGATCATAAGGAGCAGTACGTCCATGTTTTCCTCTAATTCCAGTCATGTCTGGACCGTGATGACTCCAGAGTCCCCTAGGAAGTTATAGGAAAGATCGTCTAAACAATAGGACTGTTCCCTATCACTCTTCTAAAAAGTCGGAAGTATTAAAGGGGAATTTGATTGTAACTCCCTCCAAGACATAAAAAAATTATACCTATTTGTGTAGGGTGTGGTGGATGTTTTATTTCTCAATTCTCTTTCTTGTTCCTTATACTGTTTCATCATCTCTTAATTAAATGCTTTTACTACTAGATTTTTGTATTTCAGATGTGGCCTGGCAATAGAGTAAAATTAAAATGCCATCAAACCTATGCTTTTAGCATATCTAGAGGTGGGTAAATAGAGTGGTGAGGAATCCCACAACCATGTAATGGAAGAATTGTTTAAAAGACATGGGAATATTTATATCTTGGAGAAGAGAAGACTTACCAGGGCCATGATAGCTGTCTTCAATTATTTGATGAGTTGGCAAATGGAAAAAAAATCAATCAATCAACAGCCATTTTTTAAGTGCCTACTATATGTTTAATGGGGTAACTAAGCGGCCTAGTGAATGAAGTGTTGACTGAAGTCAGGAGGCCTTAAATTCAAATCTGACCTCATATCCTTGCTAGCTGTGTGATCTTGGGTAAGTCACTTAACCCTGTTTTCCTCAACTTCCTCATCTGTGAAATGAGCTGAGAAGGAAATAGCAAATCAATCCAGTATCTTTGCCAAGAACCCCAAATGGAGTCATGAAGAATCAAACATGACAAATTGACTAAACAACAAAAATGTGTTTAATATGTAGTAGGCATCCTGTAATACTGTGGGAATGCAAAACAAAAAATCAAACAGTCCCTTCCTTCAAGGAGCTTACCTTTCACCAGAGGAGATGCTTACATAAATAAATACGAATTACCATCTTAATTTATCCATTTTGTCGATGGATCACACTCATCATTATGGCTTGCTTATGTATCTCTCTGGCTGCTTAGAGATCTTTAGTGCTTGCTATGCCTTAGAGATGACATCCTGGAACTGGGGAAAATTAGGGTCCCAAAGTTTCATTCTCTTGCTTATATTTGCGTAAAAGTTTTAACTTGCTATGTAAATATTACATTTGTCATTCAGTTACTCAGCAGTCTCTTCCTGTCATAAGAATATTTTTCTTCCTTCTATTGTTAGCAGCTACAGTAGAAAGAGCTTTGGATTTAGAGGACCTGCGTTCGAATCTTATTTCTGAAGCTTATTAGGCATAACCTCCCTGACATTCTCCAATGTATCAGGAAGGGGTCTGGCTGAGAAGGACTAGCTTTGAGGTCAGTGAAAAAGCTCATAGAAGTGCTTTATCTCCTTCCCCCTCTGCTTGCAGTGCAGAAGCAGACATTTACTAAAATCCTCTTTGTTCTTGAAACCGTTTCTAATACCTGCTAACTGGTGCCTGGAAAAGCTAGTGTACCCTTGATATAAAACTTTGACTGGTCATAATTTCTTTGTGACTTGTGTTTGTTCTTAATTTTAAACAGCAAGGCTGCAACAGAGTGAGCCAGTGAATGGTTTGTGGCACAGAGATTAAACAGGACAGACTTTTGACTCTCGGTCCAAAACACTTGGGTTTGTTTTTCCCTAGCTTGGGGGCGAAGCTGATTAAGAGAGAAACTTATGGCTTTGATTTTATTAATAACTCCTATAAGCTCCTCAATAGCAGAGGAGATTAACCACAGAACTGGGAACCATTTAGCCCTGGTTTTTGCAGAAGTCTCGAGTGAACAACCTTTGGTAGTATTAGCAGGTACGGTCAAAGTTGGATTTTTCTCTGAGGCCAGTAACTTCAGGAGCTGTTTATTTCCATCATTGCTTCTGATGCTGGTCCTAGCCTGGTGAAAGCTAGGTGGCTGGAGAGTAGTCTTTTCTATTGTTTTTTTTCCCTACGAGAGGAAATTGACTAGGAAGTAGATGGGAGAAAAAAGGTGTGATTTGGGGAATGGCCAGCCACACATTCCAAAGGCAGGAGTTAGAGGAGAGAGTGAGGGGCTATTTTCCTTTCACTTTCATTTCCTAACTTAAAACCTCTGTACCCTGACAGAAAGTGCCACCATACTGGTTATATGGGTCTGAAACTTAGACACCATAGAAATCCCATAAACTGTGGATGGCTCCATTAGATTGATAATCATTCTAATATTTCTAGCATCAATAATATATTTTAAGAGTTTCAGTCCTAGGGACTGAATTCTAAGAAACAGAGCAGATTAGGTTTTCAGTGAACATTTTTGAAGACCCATTTTGAATGGGCTTTACTTCACTCTAAGTGAGTACCTGAAAAGACCTTAGCCTAAAAGGGTCTCCCATTGCTTCCTGGGTCATCTCCAGTCATCCTGATGAACATCTAGTCATTGGATCCTGATGGCTCTGGAGGAGAAAGTGAGGCTGGTGACCTTCCACAGGCCTCCTTCTCTCAAATCAAAGTCAACTGCAAGTCATGTCATTGTTTCCCTGATGTCATGGTCCTCTTTAAAAATGGACAAACACAATGACCTTGAAGTCCCCACTGACCATTAAAAAAAGGGAATCAGATGTAAGTTCAAGGTTTATGTATCTAATTATACTTTACTTTCTATACCTATAATTTTGGGAACCAGACCTAGGATCGTATACTCCTGGGAAGAGGAATATTGAGGGATCTACCTGCCCTCCTTCTCTTTTTCATCAATTATCTTAATCATTGATCCATATTCTTCCTTAGAAACATACACAGGAATGTTCTATAATCATTAGAGAACAGCTCTGAATCCCTTTTTTAAAATTACAATGGGAAGGTGAGTATAACCTATACTTGTATAGGCACATCGCTATTATTCGTATGTGACTTAATCACTTTGTGGATGAACAATTTATCATCCCATTGTGGATTTCCCTTGATACCCAGTATATTTTTTGGCTTCTTGCCTTCTGCTGGGTATGTGTGCTCTCAGTGAATGAAAAGTAATTTTAAGATCCTAACATAATTAAGAAACTATATCTTCTATCTCATAATACAAAGGACAAATATAATTGAATTTTAATTTCTTGTGGCTTTAATTGTTCATGCCATTAACATAGGTTGTGAGCACTGATCATGGACAGTCAATGTGCTCAATTACTATCATGCAAAGGCAAGAAATATGGCAGAAGGCTCCTAGAGCACTGGATGGACATCCTATGAAGCATTTAGGGGGAGGAACTAGCCTAGGAGTGCACAGATAAGCTACAATTTGCTTCTTTGGAGGAAATACATCATAAAGACTGTCAGATATCAAAGAGTGACAGATAAAACTGATGTGAATGTGTGTTCGTCCTTTGTTGCCAAAGAAGACCATGCCATCAAAGAAATGAGATAACTTGCACTTGGATTTTGTTTTGAGTGAGAGAGGGCTGTGCAAGGTCACCAGCCTCACTTCTCCTCCAGAGCCATCTGAATCCAGTGACCAGATATTCATCAGGATGACTGGAGAGGACCCAGGATGAGGCAATTTGGGTTAAGTGACTTGCCCAAGGTCACACAGCTAGTGAGTGTCAAGCGTCTGAGGTGAGATTTGAACTCAGGTCCTCCTAACTCCTGCACTGATGCTCTATCCACTGCACCACCTAGCTGCCCCGATGTGAATATACTCATAAAGAGGTATTCCATGGGATCCTCCTTGCCATTTATTTGTATTTCGCATTTATATGTAAAAGTTTTATGATTGTTGTACCAAACACATGACCACCTCTTATGATATGTGTGTTTCTCACATAGGGTTTTTAATTTTGTCTGATGTGTTTTTGTAAATATTAACTCAATGTATTTATTTGACATTTATGTTTAGACTGTCTTTATGAGGGATTTGACCTCCTCTGTTTATGGTGACAAAGCATTCCATTTTTAATATTGTCATTTCTTTTCTTTTTGTATTCCTGCCTGTTTTCCCAAGGAGAAGAAACTTGATACAATGAACAGAGTAGGGTAATCTGGATTCACATTCTGCCTCTAATATTAGCTACTTCAATGGACCTTTCTCCAACTACTAATGTACTACCTGTACCCATTCCACAATCATTAGCATACTTGGACCATCCCCCTCCATGCATCCCCATCCTAGGGATTCTGAAACACTGATTGTTCCTGTATGAGGACTCCCTTTCGCCCATTCTCTCGATCCTAACCCATCCCCAATCATTTCAGATCCACTCATCCCTTCTTTTGTTTTCTATGGAATGCTAGTTGTATAATTAACAAACTAGTTTTCATCTTAAACCTTTTTCTTTCTCAGTCCTTCCGTCCTCTAGCTCTCACTGAATCTTGGCTCACTCTTAATAATTCTTTATCCTTGGTCATACTTGCCAGCACTGGTTGAACTTTCACTCATATTTCTAAGTCACTGGTCATAATGAGGGAATCAAAAATATTCATTCACCATTGCCGTTCCCAAATGACCCCTCTTCCCAGTAACTCTTCTTCCTTTAAATTAACTTAAATTCAAATTCATCATTCATTCAAGATTCTGGTTGCTTTGTCTACTGATTCCCAGGCCATTCATTCTCTTTCCTTCCTCAATGGGTTTAGTGCCTGACTCACAGACTTTTCCCCCCACAGTCCAAGACCTGCCCTTGTACCATGAATAGTTCTCATGGTCTACTCTTCTGTTCTACTTCTGTTATACAGAGAGATGTTCATACTCTTGATTTCACCGCAATCTTCCAGTATTCCACTTCCATGTCCATGAACTCTGATTATAATTTTTCTTCATTTTAATTTTTCCTTTGCCTTACATTCCTTAACCCTGTTCTCCATCTTCACTGTAACCCTCAATTCTTTCCTAGGCCATCACTCCTGCACTGGCTATATTCTCCTCCCTTCCATATCTCAACCCCTTGGTGAACAAGTTCACTTTTATCCTACCCTTCATACTTTGGGTCTTTATACCCTTGACTTATCACCGATTGTGTTTTCCCAAACCCCAGTTTTGAATTACTCCTACTAGCTGCCTCGTTGGCTTCTATTTGCATGCTGCTAAAAGGAGCTAAAAGGAGAAAAAGAATCACAAAATCACATCTGACATAATTATACTTTACCCGACATCAAACTGGGCCCTTGCTGTGGCGAAGCAATCCTTTTATACTGTTCATATGGTAACTCTTCCAAATCTTTTCAGCCCTCTTCAAATCTCCCATGGCAGCCCTCTCTCTACTATCTTCTCTGAGTACTTTATATTTTACTGAAAAAATCGAGGCCATTTGTTAATAGCACCATTTTTTTCGCATCCCCCTCACCTCATTCCCCACTTTCTCCTCCTTCATCCTGCATCACACAAAGAGGTGGCCCCTCCACAGGCATCTCTGATCTCATTCCATCCAGTCTTCTCTGCTCTATTTCCCTCTACATTATTCCCACTCTCCCAGTAGTCCCTAATGACTTCCCACATTTTGACTACTTCCCTTCTGCTTACAATTGCACCCATGTCTCTCCGATCCATAACAATGCTCACTTGATCTGACCCTCCTTGGTAGCTATTGAGAGCCCTATTCTTCTCTTCCCTTTTTGGGGCTGAACTCCTTGGGAAAGCTATCTACAAATGATGCTTCCATTTCCTCCGCTCTCTTTCAATGCTAAACCCTCTGCAACAGGATTCTGACCTCATTCATCTGAAATGGCTCTTCCCAGTGTTACCAAGAGGTCTTAATTACTAAATCTAATGGCTTTTTTCTCAGATATCATCCTTATTGATCCCTCTACAGTCTTCAACATTGTCAGTCTTCTCTCCTTCATAGCTTTTCCCCTCTAGGTTTTCATTACCCTGCTCTCACTTCTTTCCTTATATGTCTGACCACTCCATCTCCTTTGCTGCTGCATTTTCCATGTCACGCTCACTTACTGTGGGTGTCCCCTAAGGATCTGCCTTGGGTCCTCTCCTCTTCTCCCTCTATCCTGTATCACTTGGTGATCTTATCAGTTCTAACGGGTTCACTTATTCTCTCTAGCAAAATGACTCTCAGATCTATTTTTGTTGTTGCGTGCCCGATTCTTCATGACCTCATTTGGGATTTTCTTGGCAAAGACATTGGAGTGGTTTGCTGTTTTCTGATCCATTAATTCCTTCTCCTAATCCCTAGTTTCATTTCAGAAACTACTTCTTGGACATTTAGAATGGGATCCTGTGGATATTTCAATCTCAACCTCATTTATGTTTTCCAACAAAGTCATCCTTGCTTCCCAACCCTTCTTACTCTTTGGTGAAGGCACCACCATCTTCCCAGTCATCAAGGTTTATGACCTGTGTCACACCCTCCACCTCTCACTCTCACCCACCATACATATTCCAATGCATTACTCAGTCTTGTCTTTTCTATCTTCGGAACATCTCTCACATAAGTTTCCTTCTCTCTACTTACAAAATGCGCTCTGATGCAGGCCCCCAACATCTCCCTCCTGGAATACTACAATAGCCTTTGAATTCTTCTCTCTGCCTCAAGTCTCTCCCCAGTTTGATCAGTTCTTCGTACAGTTGCCAAAGTGATTGCCCTCAAATGCAGAACTAACTGTGTAGCCCCCTGTAGGAACTTCCTATTCCTTCCAGGATCAAAAATAAAACCTTGTTTGTTTTGAAATCCCTCCATAACCTACCCTTTTCCTACTTTTCCAAGTGTAGGGTTTCTTACACTTCACTCCCCTCCACCTCCCAGCAGACCCAGTGACACTGGCATTCTTTCTGTTTCTGAAACACACCATTCCACCTCTTATTTCTGTTCCTTTTCACTGGCTGTCCCCCACACCTGCAATTCTCTCTCCCCTCAATTTTTCCTGACTTTGCCAGATTCCTTCATGACTCAGCTCCAATCCTACCTTCTGCAGGAGGGCTTTTCTAATCCCCTTCACTGAAATGCCTTCCCTCTGACACCACACTCCATCTACTCTGTACATAGGATGGCGAGGTGGTGCAGTGGATAGAGCACAGGGCTTGGAATCAGGAAGACTCATATGCCTGAGTTCAAAAAAGTGGCCTCAGACACTAGTGGTGTGTGGGTAAGTCACTTAACTCTGTTTGCTTCAATTTGCTCATATGTAAAATGAACTCCAGCATCTTTGCCATGAAAACCCCAAGTGGGATCACAAAGTCAGGCATGACTGCAATGACTCAGCAACAAAACCCTATATGTATCTTCTATGTACAAAATTATTTACATGCCACCTTCTCTGTTACAGTGTGAGCCCCTTGGGGGCAGGGTGAACATTTTGGTCTTTCTTTGTATCCTCAGTGCTCAATGCAGTGACGAGCATGTCTTAGAACTAAATAAATACTTATTGACTGCTTACGTGATGGAAAACAGAAGCCAGGGTGCAGGATTTTGTAGAAGGAATGTGTGAGGATAAGGAATTAGATGTGTTTCTGTGTATGTTCATCCTTTGTTGCTGAAGAAGACCATGCCATCAGAAAAATGATGACATGACTTGAAATTGACATTGTGCCATCAGAGAAATGATGACATGACTTGAAATCGACATTGTGCCATCAGAGAAATGATGACATGACTTGAAATTGACATTGTGCCATCAGAGAAATGATGACATGACTTGCACTTGACTTTGTTTTGAGTGAAGGAGGGCTGTGTAGGTCACTAGCCTCACTTCTCCTCCAGAGTCATCTGAGTCCAGTGACCAGATATTCATCAAGATGACCGGAGATGACCCAGGATGAGGCAATTGAGTTTAAGTGACTTGCCCAAGGTCACACAGCTAGCGAGTGTCAAGTGTCTGAGGTGAGATTTGAACTCAGGTCCTCCTCACTGGTGCTCTATCCACTACACCACATAGCTGTCCCAGATGTGCTTCTAGTGATTTAGCAATGAAGGAAATCATTATTTGGTGCACTACTAGATATTGCACTGAAACCTCCAGTGTTCTGACCACTGCCCCATGAGCTATCTCACTCGATGTGTTCTAGCAAAGTAGTCAGTATAAACAGGAGTCTGTTTTACAGAGCTGTAACTAGGGTGGGGTGACAGTAGTTAGCAACACTGTGCTTAGCACCTGGTTAGGAAGAAGTCGATGATGTCAGAAGCCTCATCAGATGGCACACTCCTACTGGGGCAGCCACACTCCAACCTGCACACCAGGCAAACTCTCTGCCTGGCCCTGTTGACCCTACAGTCATCTCTATATGTACAGGCCAATGGCCCATGTTCTTTGACTTCCCCTAAGAGGACCCTTTTTCTCGTGTCTCTTCTCCCCAAATGAATTTGTTTTTAAAAGCTGATTTTAGGAAACATTGCTTGTCCATAGGGACCAAAACTGCTAATTACACCTCTTTGATTGGATCCTCTGTATAAAAGAGTTTAGTACTGGATGGCCTAGAATACCCTTAAAATGCATTTTAAGGACAGCATTGGACTGAGGTTCTAGCACGTCCTTCTATCTTTGGAGGATTCGCCATAACATTTTAGACTAGAGGTTTAGCTAATCGGTGTAACTATGTAATGGTTTTCAAACCCTGCTAAGTCTTGAGACAGATAAGGGGAAAATCAGCAGCTGAAGTTTATCTCCCTGACATATATAACAAATGCCCACTATTGCCATCATACATCCAATCTTTAAAAAATTTATTTTTTATTTTTACCTTTATTTCTGAAAATATTCCTTCCCACTTTCCTTTCTGGCAAGCCATCCTCTGAAACAATTTTTTTAAAAAAGAAAAAAAATGCAATTCAGAAAGCCCCTCCAGCACAAACGCTGTTTCTGACAGTGTCTGCTGTATTCAGGGGTGAGCTAGAGCCAGTTCATATCAGTTTGGGAGGGCCATTTGTTAAATGTCCAGTGCCAGTATTTATACCTGGGAAATCAGCAAATGCTACAAGTCAGAGCTTGATTTATTTTTGTGTTGATTGCCTAGACCAGGCTTGTGGAACAAGTAGCCTCAGGGTTTCATGTGCTCCTCTAGGTCATCAAGAGCAGCTCTTTGATCCAACCCAAATAGATTCAAAGAGCCATACTCGAGAACCTAGAGGGCTACATGTGGCCTTGAGGCCACAGGTTCCTCACTCCTGGGGCTCTAGACTTAAAGGGATGCAGGCACATTAATAATTCAGTTTAAGCTTAAAGTGTGTTGTGACTACATTCCCCTCCCCCCATTTAATTGTTAGCTATTTACCGGCACACCAATGGCTATATTCCACATTCACAGTCCCCAACTTCTATTAAGAAAAGAGAGCAGCTCACTCTTAATTCTTAGTCATAAGACTGATTACCACATATAAAGACCACATTATGCAACCTCTGAGAAAATTAAAGCCTCACCTTTATTTTATACACATCAGTCAGTATACAGTTTATTACACAAGAGTTGTGCTTTGTTTACAATATATTATATTGCTTCAAGCCGATGCAAAAAGTTCATACATTATATTTCTACTTTACTGTATACAATATATTATATTGTATAAATGCTACTTAGCAGAGTGTTTTTTTTAATACTGAGTATTCAGAAAAAAACAGGAAAATCAAAACATTGTGCTGAGATTAAAAAAAATTAGGATGTATTCATTTTTCTTTAAAAAGCAACACAGCTTTAAATGTCTAATGTTTAGATCTAAATATCCAATATTTAGATCTAGGTAACATATTTAGATCTAGACCAAAATAATAAAGATTTTTTTTAATAAAAGGACAAAACAAGGTAGCCAGTCATAGAAATCACTTCCTTGCCCAGTTCCTTCTCTGTGATTTGTGTTGGTTTTTTTTAAAGTCAAGGGCACCCACTCTATAATGTACCACAATCACCTACCTTATCATTGCATTTTCAGTTTCAGAAAATCATCTGCAGCTAAACTTAACTTGATCAATGGACTTTCTAACAGAAATGTCGTTAAAAAAACCGAAATGAGACCTATGCCACCGTGCTAAATAGAAGCTCATAGAAGACTTAAAAGGAAAATCAGCTCAGTGATTTATAATGAAGCTAATAAAATTCAGGCCAGTATTCTTCCCTGTAATGAACAGCATTTTAACATTCAACACATGAAAGGTTAACAAAGGCTATGAACTTGGTGTAACTTAAAACGTTTCAGATGCTGGGGGGGTTCACCAGATGTAATTGGATTCAGGTGGAACATGCTTCTCCTCGGCCTTTTTAAGTAAAGGCGTGTGCTGTCTGTACTTGGTAACCGGTGGCTTTAGGGCATGCATGAGGCTGGCTCCATACCCTGAAAAATTAACCACAGTTTAAGAGAAAAGAAACTACAAAAACAGATCCTTCAGGTTCATGGTTAACCATACCAATGGAATCCATTTTCCCTTTCTGGCCCAACAGGCCTGACCACAGAAACCACAGTTTCATAGCTACCTGAGTGAGGAGAGTGGGAGCACAGATTCTGAGTTGGAAGATGTCATAGGTCATCTGGTAAAAGAGTTCTTAGCCTGGAGTCCATGAACTTAAAAAAATATCTTTTGATAACTGTATTTCAATATAATTGGTTTCATTTGTAACACTATATATTTTATTTTATATATTTAAAGACATTCTTCTGTGGATAGGTATCCCCAGATTGCCAAAGGGTTCCATGAGATCAAAAAAGATTATGATATAGTCTAACCCCTTCACCTTACAGATGAGGAAACTGAGGCCCAGAGGAATGTCTTGCCTAATGTTACGTAGGTAGGAGATGCTAAAGGGACAAGTTTTCAGAAGTTCTTCTGTGATTTGATTTGATTAGTGTTGTGATTTGTTGGCATCAAATCAGAACTTATTTTTATACAAAGTCCCTGTCTTAGTCACATAGTCATAACCAAGGTGGTGACCTGGATCTTCTAAGGACTCTTATCAATGTTCAAGGCAAGTAAGAAATTGAGAAGAAACGTGTGTTCTTCTGCCAAGGGCGATTAATGTTGATTCACAAAAAAAAGAAAGATAACCTTTAAAGAAAACCTGATCATATTTCATCTTTTGCTACTTCAAAATTAACTTAAGCTATAGAGGTAGGAATGAATTTCATACTCTGTCCTTCCTCCCTGTTCCCATATGATCATATCCATCCATCTTGTTCATTTATGGCCAACTTTTCACAACCCCATTTGGGGTTTTTCTTGGCAAAGATATTAAAGTGGTTTGCCATTTCCTTCTCTAGCTCCTTTTTCAGATGAGGAAATTGAGGTAAACAGTGACTTGCCCAGGGTTATACAGCTAGTAAATGTATCTGAGACTAGATTTGAATTCAGGTCTTCCTGACCTCAGGTTTGACTCTATCCCCTATCCCACATAGCTGCCCCTAGATCTATCTACTAGAGCTATATCAATAACCAAAATGATAAAGAGTAATAAGTGCTCGATGAATTTTGTACCCTTTGCCATTAGAGTTAAAAAGATAATTTTTAAAAGTTCATTCTCAATGATGACTTGTAAGCTCATGGAAATGGGGCAGGGATTGTATCTGTTTGGGAACCTACTTCCCACCAGTCCAGGTCCAGGGTACAGTGACAGCAATATACTAAGAGCCAATGTAGTATCATGGAAAAACTGCTAGATGAGGAGTACTTGACTCCCACTTCTGATATTTCCTAGTTGTGTGACCCTCGGTACATTTACTCTAAGTCTCAGTTTTTTTATCTGTAAAATGAGGGTGATAAGGGCATCAATTTCACAAGGTTCTTGTGAGGCTCCAATAAGTTTATCTACGGGAAGTGCTTTGCAAAACTTAATTTGATATGTAAATATCAGCTATTATTATCACACTATTATGTCAAGTAGATTGACTTGCTCCATTTCTGTTATGTTTTAGTTGAATGCCTGCTGGGTTTGGAGTCAAAGGACCAAGGTTCAACCATCTGCCCTGGTACTGTGTGACCTGTCATTACATCTCTGGGTCTCAATTTCATGATCTGTAAAATAAAGTAGTTGAATTAGACGACCTATGTGGTCTCTTAATTCTAAGCCTATGATTTTATGTCTTTTGCTTAGCTCTTTATGAGTTTTTTCTAATTCTAATTCAAATCACCAAATAGATTTCCCCTAAATCTAGAAAACGGGGCCATATTGGCAACACCTTCCTGCATGGTTGCAAGTTTTTTTTTTTTGTTTTAGTAAAGTTTCTTTGGCAAACAGCAAAATATAATTTAATTTAATTTATATTTAATTTAATAAATTTATATACTTTTTGATGGAAGTTTAAAAATAGATTAGTGGGAGCTTATTAAGAGTGGATAAAAACCTCAAGAGTAAGCTTATGCCACTAATCAAATCAGAACTGAAATCTCATTTGACAGTTTTGATTTTCTAGAGTAGGGCTTCTTAAACTTTCTATGCAAGACCCCTTTTCGTGTTTTGGCAGCATTCATTGGTGTTGCAAAAGTGTGCATATTGTGTATTCAGAACCAATGCTGCAGTAAAGTTGCCCAATGCAACGCAGGAAAGCTCTGTCAGAAACACCTCGGATTCATTACGTGTTTGATTTTCAATTTGGTTGTTGCATGTTGAGAAACCTTTTACTGTTGCCAAATTTTTCACCCCTACAGTTTAGAAAGATAGGTCTTTTGTGTATGCTTAATTGCCTGGGTATATACTGGTAGCTTCCCATGATGATTAAAACATGAACCAACTGTGCACCAGAAAAGAAAATGTCTGTCACCTCTGATCCCTGCACTTCCCTTTGAGTCAAGGATGACCCTGGGCAAAATGATGAAGTAGACAGACATCTTCAGCAGTCTTCACTCAATGGTGCCATCTATCCTCCTCCTCAGGTGCTCAGTGTTCCCATGATGCTGCCTACATGTTCAGGACCTCTGAGATAGTAAGCAAGCTGATATAGGTTATTGTGTGTGTGTTTTGAAAAGGGAGATGGGGAATTTGATGGAAGACATTATTGCTGAATTTGGGGTCTGAGAACCTGAGTTAGAATTCTAGCTTTGAAACTTTCTTGGACAAATCATTTAATTTTTCTGGGCCTTTCTCTCCTCATCTATAAAACAAAAGGGTATTAGATCAGAGGCATCCCCAAACATTCTTGATTGCAGTTGAACCAGATTAAAATGCAACTGGGAAATATCTAGTAAAATAAATAAAAATGCAATAAAACAGATAATAGGGATCCTCCTATACAGATTGATGGCCCCTGTTTGTAAGTTTGATACCATTGTATTAGATGACCTCTAGAATGACTTTCAATGCACTCTAGACTAAGAGTCTTGGGACATGGTGACCTCTGAAGTCACCTGCTAGTCTAAATATATGATTATTCCAGACTGGCTCTAAGATGTTCAGGCTTGCTACCTCTTGGCCAAAGGTCTCCTGGGACACTGGTTTGATTTTGAGTCTACCTGCATAGAACTCCCCACACTTCTTTTTCCTTCAGTGAGTTCACTCAAACACCACCAAAACTATAGTTATTCCTTCTACATTGTGATGGGTAGGGGGTGAGTAGGGACACAATGGTCCCCTCTTTGTCCCGACGACCTGGAAAATCCATATAAAATTTTTTGGCCTTCCCTCTGTACCAGAGAAGGTCCGCATTTTTTTCTTTTTTTCTTTTATGGGATATTTTCAGTACCTTATTGTAAAATTTGGGCTGATATTATATAATACCTTATATGTATTTTATGCATTTCTGAATTTCTAAGCTTTTCGTGAGTCATCTGTAGCTTTTGCAAAACTCCCTTGAAATTTCCATCTAATTTCTTATGCTCATCTATGATATATTGAAACCAAGATGGGGAAAGTTGCAATGAGGAAGAGATAACTGTACATATGACCCTACCTACAACTTTTTAACAAATCCACTGTTAACGTTGTTAAGTCCATTGTACACTCTTCTTTGGGTATGGCGCCATTTAAAAATTCCGGAAAAGACTTTTGTGATAAAGAATCAAGGCCAATGGAATGCCAATTTCAAATCTGATTTAAGTAGATCTAAATTATAATTGACATGTACTTCTTCGTTTGCAATCTGCTGCATCAATGAGTCAAAAGTTAGCATTAACAGAAGGCAGCTTTTGGTTACAGGATGTCTTCACCTCTGGAGTCAGTGAGATTGTGACCGACAATGGCAGGGGAAATTCTAGGGCACACTCTAATATAGTAGTTTCCACTCACTTTTGTTGCAGTGTCGTCCGTGCCAGCCTTCTCTACACTGGCATTTATTGGGTTCCTGGCAGGTCCCGTGTGCTCCACAACCAGGCTCACAGACAGCTAGAATCAGAGGACAGCACAAAGAAAGCTTTCTGAATTTTTGTTTTCAGACCAAATTACACAGTCACTTTTCCTGCTGTTCTGTAGAATGTGTTAGTTTTGGCCATATCCCTTTCACTTGTGTGGGGAGAGGTGTTTTTTCTCCAGATTTAGCACACAGTCTTCTCAGTTACCTATGAGATTAAACTATGCATGATGCCTTATGTCCACAAATGGGGATCAGCAGCCAGTAGGGCTTGGACAGTGCAGACAATTACCTTTGATTATCATTTAGGAATATTATAATATATAATATTTAGAGAGCTCAGTTTTCCCCTGTCCTCCCTCTCTTCTTTCCCTCTCTCTCCTTTTTCTCCCTCTCTTTTCCCCTTCCCTCTTTCCCTCTCTCTTTCCCTCCCTTTCACCTTTCTCTCCTTCCCATTTCCCTCTATTTCTCCCTTCCCTCCCTTCTTTCCCTCTCTCTCTTTTTTCCTACTTTCTCTCCCTCTCTTTTTTCTTTCCCTCTCTCCCTTCTCTCCCTCTTTTCCCCTTCCTCTCTCTTCCTTCTCTCTCTTCCTTCCCTCTCTGTCCTTTCCTCTGTCTTTTCTCTCCTTTTCTCACCTCTTGCCTTTATCTCTTTTCTTTTCCCTCTCTCCTTTTCTCCCCACCCTTGTTTCTTCCCTCTTTCCTTTGTCCTTTTTTCCTTATCTCCCTTCCTTTTTTTCATCCACAATCTCCTTTCTTCTTTCCTTTCCTCTCTCCTCCCTGTTCTTTTTTCTTCTCTTCTCCTCTTCTTTATAAACTTGGAGTTTATATAACTCTAAGAACCCATATAAATAAAACTTACATATTAGTAAAGACAAGTTAAAATGTTGCCAGTCTCTCAATAATGTATAGCAAGTACAGAAGTGATATCCCAGGAGACATCCTTTATTTACCCCATAACCAAGCAGATTCGGTATACCAGGTACTTACGCTTGGAACAGAGATCTCCTTGGTAGCCTTTGGAACATTTGCATTTATTTTTACCAATACATTTACCACCATTTCTACAGGATTGCTGACATTTGCCTGAAAGAGAAAACCATGTATATTAAAAAGCATTAATGCCAAGACCCAAGATCAAATTCTGCCCTGGGCACTAATTACCTGTATGACCCTGGGCAAATCACTTAATCTTTCTTAGCCTTAGTTTCCTCGTCTAGAAAATGGAGATAATAATAGCACTTATCTCATAAGGTTGTTATGAGAACCAAAGGAGATTATATGTATGTGTATATATATGCACTTATATGTATATAAATACATACATTTATATACATATATATATAGCTTAACATGATATATAAATACTACTTATCATTCCAGTGATTTAGAGATAATTACATTTTTAATTGAGTTACATAGAATGTAGAAGAGAAATGTTTTGAAATAAAGATTTTTTTGAAGTGCACTTTGATATGTATGATTTGAGATCATAGATCTGAATATGGAAGACATCTCTGATGTCATCTAGTCCACCTTTGTATATTAGATATGGGGAAATTGTGACCCAGAGAAGTCAAGTGATTTGCCTTAAATAATATAGATAGTAAACAAGAAAGCCAGGATTTGAACTCAGGATCTTCTGATTCCAAATCCAGAATTCTTTTCACTGTACCATCCTGGGTTATGGTCTATAGTTTGAATTTTTTGTCAGGAACATACCAGTTACTTCCTTTTCCTGTGGGTATAGTTACGTATGGCAGCTAGGTGGCGTCATCTTCCTGAATTTAAATCCAGTTTCAAAACCTTACTAGCTTGTGACCCTGGGCAAGTCACTTTACCCTGTTTACTTCCGTTTTCTCATCCATAAAATGAGCTGGAGAAGGAAATGGCAAACCATACCAGTATCTTCGCCAAGAAAATCCCACAAGAGAGGGCCAAGAACTGGAAATCGAGGAGATGCCCATCAACTGGGGAATGGCTGAACAAGCTGTGGTATATGAATGTAACGGAATGCTATTGTGCTATAAGAAATGAGGAACGGTCAAACTTCAGAAAAACCTGAAAAGACTTATATGAACTGATGCTGAGTGAAGTGAGCAGAACCAGGAGAACATTATACACAGAAACAGTCACAGTGGGTGATAACTGATGTTGATAGACTTATGCCTTCACAGTAATGTAAGGACCTAAAATTTTTCCAAGGGACTCATGATGGAAAATGCCATCCACATCCGGAGAAAGAACTTTGGGGTTGAATTGCAGAGTGAAGAAGACTCTTTTCTCTTTTGTTTTGTTTTCTTTCTCATGGTTTCCCCATTCATTATAATTCTATATAATATGACTAATGAGAAATTGTGTTTAATAGGCATGTATGTGTAGAGCCCATATAAGATTTGCAGGTCATCATGGGAAGGGAGGGGCAGAAAATTTAAAACTTATGGAAGTGAATGTTGAAAACTGAAAACAAATAAATTAATAAATTTGGGGGAAAAATCCCAAAAGAGGTCATAAAGATTGGGTACAACAGAACAACAACATAGTTAGGTATTCTTTTTACAAAAGAGAAGCTTTATTAAAAGTAATTTATGTCTATCAAAGTTTTGCAAGCTGAATCAAAGAAGTGCAAAGTTGGAAGGGACCTCAGTGGTCATACAATCCAACCCACAACTGAAGAAGAATCTTTTCTTTATTATAATTGTCCAACCTTTACTAGAAATCATATGACAGAGAATTCACAGCCCCCTGAGGCAGCCCATTCCACTTTGGGACAACTCTAATCATTGGCAAATCTGTTTCTGATATGAAACGTTTGCTTCTTTGCAATATCCAATCATTGTTCCTGGTTTCACCTCTTAGGAGCAAACAGAACAGATCTAATTCCATTTCCATCGAAAATGTCTTTCCAGTTCTTGAAGACACTTCTTATATCCCCCTTGAGCTTTCTCTTTTCCAGATTAAACACCCACAGTTCTTTCAGTTAGCATAGACTCCACTCCAGCTGGCATGTCTCCACCCTAGTTGCTCTCTAGTTTATAAATGTCCTTTCTAAATTGTGATACCCAGAACTGATGGCAGTGCTCCAGATGTAGAATGACCAAGACTTAGTCTAGTCACCAACTTATGCGTCATAGCTATTCCTCTCCTAAAGCAGCACAAAATTGCATTAGTCTCTCCCTACTAATTCACATCGAACTTGGAATCCACTTATAATCCACTAGAATCCCAGATCTTTTTCATACAATTTAACAATGCCTTCATTTTTTTTTGATACTTCTAAGATTTTTTTGGTAGACTTTTAAGTAGACTTTTTGAACGTAAGTATAAAAGCATAGACATTTGTCTCTTTTAAAGTAGACTTTTTGAACAAGTATAAAAGCATAAACATTTGTCTCTAATAAATTTCATCTTAGTGGATTCCTATCGATTTTCTTCTCTGTTAAAACATTGTTGGGTCCCGATTTTGTCAATCTGTATATTAATTATCCAAATGTAGTGTGTATATTGGGGGTGGATTGCACAGTGTGAAGCTGACTTTAATTCTTCCTAGACCCTCTTTTCCTAGACTGAGGCTGGCTCATTCAACCCACCTAAACCTATGCTTGCAAGTTAGGGTGCTTCACCAAAGGGATGGCTATGCTACTAAAGCTCATTCTTTGGGTCCTAGGGGATAATTCTGACATGAGAAAGCTACAGATTTATTACAGTTATAGCTCCTGAGACCTCACTGATGTGCTTCTCATTTAAACAAATCATTCAAAATGATTAGCTCTTAATTATGAAACATTTACTACTACTACTACTACCACCACTGCTACCACTGCTACTACTACAACTACTACTACTACTACCATCACCACCACAACCACCACCCATACTACTACTACTACTAGCCAGTGTTTACATACTGCTTTAAGGTTTGAAAAAGTCTTCTAAATATTATCTCATTTTATCCTCACAACAGTTCTGGGAGGTAGATGCTATTATTGTCTATAGATGAAGAAACTGAGGCAGACGGTGATTTAAATGTCTGAGGCTGGATTTGAACTCATGTCTTCTTTCTTCTGGATCCAATACTTTATCCATTGTACCACCTAGCTTCTTTTTAAAGGAAGGCAAGACCATAATAAGCATAACATGACATAGCAGCCCACCCATAAACCTGGGTCATACTCAGTACACAATGTGACTATGGGGGACTAGTGGGCACAGTCTGATAGAAAACTCAACAGTGAGGCACATGAGAAGGAAACACATGTACCTGAAACAACTCAAAACTCTGAACTACAATATCAATGTCCTTGGTCTCTTTGGGCTACAGTGAGCACCACAAATTACCTACTGACTAGGATTGCTTTCCTTCTGGACCTCTTCTTTTTTCTCCTGGATAATGATGCATCTCCATTCTCATGCTGCTGAAACTCTTTTATCAAACAGTATTCTTAGCCTGGGATCTGTATAGATTCTCAAATCCATTCTATTGTTTGGACATTTACTCAATATTACACTCTTTCAGTGAAAAAAGTAATCCCCTTAAGCCTGGAATCTGTAAAGCTATGCAGGACTGCTCTGTGACCAATGAGATCCCTTGCAACTTTGAATAATTTCGATATTTTGATTTTTCTCCTCTTGAAGCAAAGAGTGAAATGATCAACATGGGAAAACCTCTGAGGGGGTTTCCTCCCTCTCACATTGTAGGTGGTGCTAGAGAGCAAAATAATCCCCAGTCAGCTCCTCAAACAGCAGAGTATTCTGCTTTCTCCAATCAGCTCCCAGCATCAGAGCTTTTCTCCAGTCAGATCAGTGCCCCAGAATCAACTGCATAGACTGTTATTCTTAAATTGGCTTGTCTCAGTTGGGTTTAGATGAAAGCAGCTGTTATTATATTTGCTACTATCATTTCCTTGGGAAAAGGCATGGCAGTAGACTGCCCCATGGCTCCTCTCACCATCCCTGTGACTTCCCAAGCCAAAACATCTTTCCTGGTCACCACTTGGCTATAGGTGATGCTTCTCCCTATAAGAATATAAATTCCCTGAGAACAGGACTTGCCTTACTTTCTTAAAGCACCCAGGTAATCTGTGGCTAGATCTCTTTGTTGGTCTCTGCATCATGGTTTTCACTGCTGTTATTGTTACTATCACTGTGATTTCTTCTTGTTGCTTTTCCTTCATTTTTGAAGAGGACTCATGACATCATTAGGATTTAAGTGAGGCAGAGATGCACAGAGTTGTCAGTGGCAAGACAAAAAAAAAATGATTCGTGATGTTCCAGGATGTAGCAGATAACCTTAGCGTTTTTGATGTCTGAACAAATTCTAAGTACTCCACAGCACCTGTTCCAGCTGCCTTCACAGCCATCGGAACAAAAATGTTTTCATCTGCCCTTTCTCCTATGGAAAGTCTTCCCATGCTTAGAGTCCCTTAACTCACTGATGGAGTTGAAGCCTGCCAGTTACCTCTTACTATTACTAGGACTAGGATGATCATCATGGATGCCCCTCTTCTAGACAAATTTTATGTCACAACCCACAAATAGGTTTCCCAAGTTGATTTTAAAAATTATTTTGAGCTTAGCACCTAGTAAAAGGTTAGCAAATATCTTTATTTGTTCAATCATTTACTCCAGTGCAGGCTTAATTCTGATGAACATCAAACTATTAATGAGGAATTTTTAATTCTGGCCATCACATTTTGATTGCACTAGGAGAACTTACTATTTAAAAGATTTATTCAGCCAATCCTTTTTTTAAGATGGAGTTATTTTTAGAAAATAAATAATTCAAATTTTCTAAATTTCAATGTATGTATACCAAACTTTCTTAAAGTATGACACATCTGTATTTGAAGAGATCTATGTATTCCTCTGAATGACCCATCTCATCACACACCTCTCTTCTTTTTCAAATCAAACGAGTTTTTCTTGAGGTCTCGTAAATTGTAGTCTCATAGAATTTCTAATTGAGAAGAACCTTTAGCTGTCATAATGATGCACTGACTTTTTTTCTCTCTGTAGTTTAACCTTAACTATTCTGTGGTAGAGGTTTTCAAAAGAGAAGAGGAAGATCAAGCCCAGTATTGGCCATTCAGATTGGAAACCACATCAAGGGACTTGAAGAAAAACTTTCAGAAGGAATTGCCATTTATTAGCTTTTGATAGCTCCGGGTTTCTATTCTTCTCCCTCTCCCTCTCCCTTTTTTTGTTTATATTCATTACAAAAGCCTCTGATATATACACAGAGAAGGAATGAAACTGTCATTCCAAAGAACCTCCCCTCTTTCAATGCTTTCATTCTCCATGCCCCATTCCATTCTTTCTGCCTAGCTAATGCCTTGGGAAGGTAGAGTCATCTGGAACTTTTTTTCCCTAAAGACTTGTATATTTGCCTGAGGAGGTTGAACAGCATAGCACCTAGGATTATGAACTCTTTCCTCCCCTTATTAATTCAAACATTTGGACTTATGATAATTTATCAGATTGCAGCAACAAACATAAAACCCTCCAAATGACACCAGGAACCCAATTCACTTTCAAAAATCCTGTTAAATAAGGTGACTCAGGCTATTGCACCTTTTGCCTTCAATGAACCTGAGAAATTTCTGAAAGAGAAATTACAACTACGTGGCCTATAAACATTCTTCATTCAACCACTAAATCTGAGAGATTTTGCTAGCTTTGGGGAAAATTGAGATCCATTCTCCATGTATTTCTGGTATAATTGATGCCTTTCAACTTGTATTCAAAGAACTAGTAGCTTTGTTGATGTATTAGATGACCCTCTAAACCAGGGGTTGTAAGCTAAAGTTCTATTTGGGACCGGTAGTCCTATGTCCCCCCATCCTCACTCCTCAGCAAAATAGAAACAAAAACAAAAAAACCTACTCCATCACCAATCTATGTCATTATGAAGAAATATACAATTTTAGAAAGACAATGTGGAGTGTAGATTCTGGAGTGTTTCAAATCCTAGCTTGTATGCCTATGTGGCCATAGCCAAATCATTTAATCTTTCAATTATGTCTTTTATAAGATCAGAAGTCTGGTCTAGAAGTTCTTTTGAGACCTAAATCCTTTGAATATCTAAGTGAGAATTTCTTTTTGTTTCCCAATAAATATTACACAGTAGAGGGAGCACTAGACCTGGAGTCAGGAAGACTCATCATCCCGAGTTCAAATCTAACTTCAGACACTTACTAGGTGTGTGACCCTGGGCAAGTCACTTAACTCTGTTTGCCTCATTTTTCTCATTTGTAAAACAAACTGGAGAAGGAAATGGCAAACTACTCAGTATCCTTGCCAAGAAAACCCTAAATGAGGTCACAAAGAATCAAACATGACTGACCAACAGTAGATACTCTATCTTCCCAGTACATATAATTGAAACAGTTCACATATGGTGGCAAAGCTATCTATTCTGTAATTTACTTCTCAATACAGGTAAGACATGGGATGGTTATTGCAGCATTGATCAGACTGAATATTCCAAAAGTTCCATTTCCTTCTCTCTCACATTCCATGAAATGTCATGGTGCCAATACTGGACATACCCAAGGTCAGGAGGAGACCAATGGGGTTGTAAGAATTCTTTTGTAATGATTCTGTTGGGGCAAATTCAATTTCCCTGTTGTTCTTCATAGAGAGCATGGATGGGGATAACACCAATAATGAAGGAGGACTCCCAATTATTGTATGGGAGGGGGCCATATATGGCGGCATGTGCCTATAATTTGTAATACTAAGTGGGCTGTAGATGGGGTATCACTTGAGCTCAGGAACTTGAAGATACATTGGCCCAGCTGATTGGGTGTCTGTAGTGAGTCTGACAAGAATATGATGAGCTATCAGGAAGAAGGGGATGGTGGTATGACATCAGGCTGTGCCTAAGGAGGGACACATAGGCTCAGGTCAGAAACAGCAGGTCAAAATTCTCATAATGATCAGTAGTGGGATTTAGCCCCTAAGTGGTAGTGGCTGTATTTTGAGTCAAGGCAAGATAGGGAAATCCGGTCTCAAACACACACATACACACACACACATACACACAAAATAAACACACACACAAACATAAATGCACACATGTATGTATGTATGTATGTATTGCCCGGGAAGAAATAACAGAACATCCATCGCTTTCAGCTGGGCATAATTTCAGTTGCATTAGTAAAAGGGGTTCAAGGAAAGCCTTCTATCTTGGCATCTCAGGGAAAATTTGAGGCAATGTTCAAAGCATATTTAATACGGATTTCTACTTTGTGAAAGAAATTTCCAGTCCACAAAAGGATTACCTACACTTGGGAAATGTCTTCCAAAAAAAATAGAGCATGATAATTAAGGGAACAGTTTATTATCCCCTGATTCTCCCCAAAGAATATGCTGTCATTCCCTGGAGAATAGATGAAAAAGTTAATCTTTAGGAAAAAATTATTTTAGAATTCATGAACAGTTAATGGGGAGGAAGTTTGGCACCTTTTCTTCTCCCACCTTCTTAAGTTGGCAAGTGTTGGCTCAGACTGAAGTCAGTCTAACTTCTAAAGGTCTTTATTTGCAGAAGTTCAGCAAAGTTAAAATAGTCAATGTTCTACTAAGTATCGGAGCAGGACTTCAAACACATCTCTCTCTTGACTCCAGTCCCAACAGTCTATTTACTGTACCACAGAAAGGGTAATTTTCTTACTTTCATACCTCACCCCTTCTAATTAGCTTCCTGTAATCTAACTCCTGTACTCCCAGGCTTAGATCAGAGGATGAGCAAAAAGTGAGGCAGAAATGAGGGACATTCAGTTAGCATACTTATATATTGGCAGCCTTCACAGTTCTTCACTCGTACCTTTGCACCCATATTCCTTGCTGTTTATGTGTTTCAGTAATGCACAACTCTTTGTGATCCCATTTGGGGTTTTCTTGGCAAAGATCCTAGTTTCCTTCTTCAGCTCATTTTGCAGATGAGGAAATTGAGGCAAACAAGGGTTCAGTGACTTGCTTAGGGTCATGGAGCTAGTAAGTGTCTAAGGTCAGATTTGAACTCAGAAAGATGGGTTTTCCTGACTCCAAGTGGGACACTCAATCCACTGTGCCACCTACCTGCCCCTAGCAATGTTTCTACCAGATGAAATGGGATCCCTGTTCTGCAAAGTTATTTTGTAATAATAGGGTATATACAAATTAGGATTTCAGGATCATAGCTCCTAAAGAAAGACCTCAGAGGCCAAGTATGATGGCTCTTCCTTGTTTTACAGATGAGGAAACTGAGATCTAAAAAAGTTAAGTGGTTTGTGTGAGGTCAATATCAAGGATGGGATTTGACCTGAGGTCTTCTAACATTGCTGAGTGAGGGTGAGAATATGAATTCTATTCTAGCAGCCTAGCTTGATGAGGAGAGCACTGAATTTGAAGTCATACCTCCCTTGGTTAGAATTCTATTTCTGCTATGTAACCTTAGGCAGCTGGACTTCAGTGTCCTCATTTGTACAATGAAGGGGTCAGAAAATAATGTCTGTTCTCACTCTAGATATTTGGATTCTCTATTTGGGCAGAGGAGGAAGTGAATCGCATTTATATAGTACCTGCTATGTGCTAGACCCTGTGATAAGTGTTTTTATAGATATTATCTCATATGATATTCATAATAATCCTTTGGGGTAGTTGCTATCATAATTCCCATTTTACAGTTGAGGAAAACTGAGAAAAATGGAAGAGCCCAAAGTCACCCTACTGGTAAATAGCTAAGGTCAGGTTTGAACTTTGTTTTTCCTGGTTCCAAGTCCAATATTCTATCCAACGCTGCTTTTGCCTCAGAAGGAAGAAGTGAGGGAAATTTCTAAAGTAGGAAAACAATCCTTAGAAAGACAGTTCAAAAAATCTTTTTCTAATCGAATTTAAATAATTTGAGTGGTTTAGTGCCTGGAGTGTCATTAAAGGTTCTTGGGAAGTTTGCTAACTTAAAATTACAATCCCAGTGCTGACCCCACCCATCTGCATCTTTGTTCTTGGTGACAGGATGTTTCTAACTAGCATTTTAGTTGTTAATATCTGTAAGCTTAATGGCAGAAGCTAGGCAGATTTAAATTTGGGGAGCCATTTTGCTTTAATAGACCCCGGAGAGGAAGAGATTGAATACAATATTAGGAGTGCAAACTTTCCTATCATATTTCCTCCCCGCTTGGAGTAGGAAAGGAGATGAGGTCATGCAAACAGCCCTTCCTAACTCAGGCTTTACTTCCACAATCTTTTCCTGTGTTGTAGAGCCTATTAAATTATGATTGCCATGATTCATTTCGTAGGGTAAAGTTGAGGTTTCTTTGGGCTTTCTTAATATGGGTATAAGGATATGTTTACTTCTTAGGACTTTGTTATTTTAAGTGCCAATCTTTCTCTGGGTCATGTAATAGAATTGATATTACAACCAGATGGTTCAATTTAGGCCTGGAGTCAGAAAGATCTGAGTTCAAATTCAGCTTCAGACACTTAGCAACTATATGACCTTGGAAAAGTATCTGCTACCTGCCTCAGTTTCCTCAATTGTAAAATAAAGATAATAATATGACCTACTATGTGAGGTTGTTGTGAGCCTCAAAGGAGATAATATTTGTAAAACACTTAGCACAATGCCTGACACATAGTGAGTGGTTGTTCCTTTCTCTATCCATAGAGAACATACATGCATAGATGTTATATATTGGTACACTGGGACGTTTTTCTTTAACATTAGAATCCTTGTGAAATTTTCCCTCTTTCCCTGTGGAATATGAATCAGCATTTCATATGCAGAATCCTGAAGGAAAAAGCCATAAACTCCTCCCTTCCCTATAATACAAGGCCATTCTCCTGACACAAACTAGACAATTTGTGTCAAAATTTCCTAGAAAGATTTATGACCACTGACTGGTGCCTTGTAAGAATTAATTGTTCCTTACTGGCTTTTTGCTTTCATTTCTGGAACCAGTCAGGAAGATCTTCCCCTCATTTTCCAACAAAAGTTCCATAGGTAATTGTGCATCTGGGCCCAAATGACATCATATCACCTAGCATCAGAGATAAGACCCTCTAACATCCCCTTGGTCAGCTAATGTTGAATAAATCAGGAAACTTTTCAGAGCCATCCTCTCTTTATCCTCCATTAATTACTGTGATCAAAGATCCAAGAGTATAAATATTGAAGCAAAGCGAGCAGATAATACTTTGTGCTCCATTCAAACACTATCCTGGGACCCTAAAAAGTATCATCTAATCCAAACTTATTTGGCCTACCACCCCCTTTTTTAAAAAAAAATTACTCAGTGCCCCCCTCCATGGAAGTTTACTGTTTTTTATCCCTTTAACAATTTTTTAAAATTGTTTCATTTCAAAAAAAAAACCATATTAAGTATTTTTAAATGAAATCAATTTAATATTTTATTGCAAAGTTTTGGGTTTTTTCCTGCATTGAAATTTTGATGACTTAATATTGCATCATGTAACTGTATAGTTCTGTATTGTAAACAAGTCATTACATGCACATATGCCTGTCTATGCATCCTGTACTTCCAGACAATTTGTGACCCACTTGCCTGTCAATACTCGCTTGTTAAGACCTGTTGGCAGACTCAGCCACTTATAATTTGCATTTTTTGTCCTTATTTGGAAAGTAATATATATGTGTATATATATATATATATATATATATAGTCTCTATGACTTTAAGTTTGATACACAACAGATGAAACATGTATGAACGGTTTTTCAAATTTTTCTTCTCTTCTTTTCTTATGCTTCTATCACCTCTTTATTTTTATTCAATGCTCCCAATTATGCCCTAGGCTACTACCAGCCCTTTGAATCATTCCAACACCGCCCCTCCCAGGAGGTAGTATCACCCAATTTGAGAACCTATGGCTAAGCCACTTGTCAGAGATGGGATTTTTCCTATAAAAATAGGGAAAGTTGGGAAGTCTTCTTTGGAGATGCCACACCATCACTCCAATCTAGGGAAATGCCATGCTATTACCCAAATCTGGATGCAGATCTAAAGGCCTGCAGCATTCAACTCTCATCTCCAGCCAGCTGTAAATAATATTCTTGAATAAATCTCTTTTGGACACACAAGCCTTGTGTCTGACCTCCCTTTTTCCTTCTCTAATGTTGATGCTAAGTTAGCACATAATCATTCATTTAGAGAAGCAATTGCAGCCAAATGAAGGAATTGAAATCGCGTAGGAGAATTTGATGGCGATCCCATTCTCATATGAAAGTCCAAAAACTCAGAGGGCTTTTATTCTAATTGCTGCAGAGCGACTCTAATTTATCCTGTAATGTGCTCCTGGCAGTAGAAATAAGAATTTCTCTAGAAGATACTAAAAGCGGTCAGTTAGCAATATCTAAGACCCTATCTCATGCAAAATGTCCACATGGGGACATAAAAAATAAAGAGAAAACTCGATCCCTACCCACAAAAAGTTGGAAATTGAAATGGGGAGAGAAAACAAAGAGATATGAAAAAGAAACGTAAAACCAAGTGCCAAATCTGTGTGTGAGTTCTAGAAGGGACAAGAAGTGATGAGAGTTGAGTGGGATTTACTAATAGAGCAAGTTTCATCAAAGAAGAATAATTAATAATAAAAAACCACATCCTGACAATTAAAGATCTATGTCCTATGCAAACCATTGGGCTAACACATTAACGCTATTAAAGGGAAAAAAAGAAGCTTCTTTCAAATCATCTCATCTTCCACTGCAAGTACAAAACAAATAAATTAGGGGTTGAAAGTTTGAAAAAAAACCCCAAAGTCAGTGTTTTTGGGCTTTGAACTTTCTGGAGTCTCTGGAGCTGTGATTGTACCAAGACACAGTGGTGTTTGCAATAGCTATAACACAGCTGGGACAAATAAGGACCTGCAAGTTTCCATTAGCACATACACAGAAAAGGAGGGAGGAAGGCAGCTTCCTAGGCAAACATAAGAGCAACGGGAGGAGGGGAGAGGCAATAAGTTCTCTGCTCGCTAGGCTATAGTTGCAGTATATTTGTTGAACTCTGTAAGCGCCATGAATATGAAATAACATAAGCATCATCCGCAGTGAACCACCTCTGTCCTTAAAGATTAACTAGAGAGAAAAAGTATTGAAATGATTTTTTCTACACCAGAACCAGAAGAATGGATTCTTTGTCTAAGTTATGTAGAATGTTGTTCTCTCTGCATTTAAGTGAATTTCTAACAAAAATTCAAAGAATATGAGTCACTTTAGCAATTAATTAAATTTGTCTATGGCTGAAATTCCAATTAGAATTCTATGAAAATGAGGATGCCATGGTCAAGGGTTCCAGACCTCCAGGAGAGATGGGTTTCTCTCTTTTTTAATGGCCACAAACTACCCCTCTAATCTACACCATTTGTGTGAGAAATGCCCACTATTCATAAAGGGCACTTGGTAAGAGAATGGGTAGGGATATGGGCAATACCCTACCAAGAACAGATCTGTTGTTTCACTTTGTACATAAAGGCCAATAAATAAATTATTTGCCCACCTAGAAACTACAAGCTAACTACAAAAGATCATAAGAATTCAATTCAACAAATATTTTTAGATTCCCTAGGATCACTAGCTGAATGACCACGGGACAAATCACATGTACCTCTCATTGCCTCTAAGCAATTAAATAACCATGATGAATGCAGGCTAAAAGAGAAGCAGCCATTCCTAAAGAAGGATACTGTCTCACAGGGATATTAGTTACAGGAGAAGGACAGATGCCAATAGGGAACAGCATGGGTGGCAGTCTCCTCCTCTCATTGTCTTCAGTACCACAGGCAAGCTAGTGGTTTTGCATTCAGTACAATGAGTGCTATGACCACAGGCCTCAGACTTACATAAAGAATGTCCCCAAAGTCTTAGTGCAATTAAAACTGCACTAAGACTTTAGGGACAGCTTGTAGCACTTTATACAAAGAGCCGATGTGATACAAATAGCGGACTGTCCTTTATCTGTGGAGCAAGTCAGTAGGGTAGTCTACACCACTGAAATCAGAGTACCTTATGAATTGCCTAAGAAGTAATGAGGGGTGAAGGGCAGGGACGCAAGATATTTAAGTCTAACTATGCCAAAGCAAGTGGGGCAGGGAGACAATGCCCAATCTCTGGCTCAGTTAAGCCTTTGACTTCATGCATTCTTGGGAGCTGAGGATGCATTAGGCAAATTGGTTGTCCTCAGATAATGAGTTGCTGATCTGCATTGGTGAAAGGAGTTTACACTCCAAGAATTTATTATACCAATGAAACTGCACTGAACCACAAAACAAACCTATTTACTAAGCTCCTACTATGTGCAATGTACTGCTGTAGGTACTAGGGTTTAAAAAAACCCTAAAATATAACCATTCCTGGTCTCAAGGAGATGGTACTCTATTGGGGGACACAAGGACAGAAGCAAACATAATACAAAACTGGGAGTGATGAGGGCAAAGGAAATGTTACTAATGAGAAGAGTGAGAAAAGCTGGAAGGATTCGAGAAAGGATTTCACAAAGAAGGTGGAAGCTAAGATTAAGAAAGAAAAATTTTTATAAGGAACATAATAAGTCCGGTGGACAAGTGATCTGTTAAGCTAGCCTGGAACTAAGGTAATAACATTCATGCATTAGAGTCCCTCTGTTCCCCAAGTCCTAAGAGAAATCTCCTTTACCTAGATACCAACACAGGGGACCAAGATGACCCTGGATCTTGGGCAAGGCCTTCATTTGGGCAAGAATTTTTCTAATTTAAGAGAGTCTAATGACTGCTCCACTATGGATAGCCTCTATAATTTGTTTTTAGGTTGATGTTTTTTGCTTTGAATTCAGCTCAGGCTTTCTGGATTCCTACCAGCAGAAAGTGAGTTCTCACTTCTCAGAATTCTTATAATTACTTGTAACCTGAGCCTTTCTGCGCATGCCCATTTCTAATATGGAAACCCATGAGGAGCCTTTTGAGCATGCCTAGTTTATCTAATATGGAACCCTTCTTTCCCTATCTCATGCTAGCTGCTGTATCATTAAATCTAATTAAGCTATGGACCCTTTGCCCCCTTTTCATGGTCCCCCTACACCCCTCAACCCTCTTTCTGCTGCCCTCAGCATGGATACCATGAATTGAACCAGTGAAAGTGGATGGACTTACCATCCTCTTTTCCCTGTCTTTTACCCTAGTTAGGTGAGAGTGTTGGTTTCAGTTTTCTATTGTTTGTCCTTGGTTTCAGATGTGGACTGGAGGTTATCCCTGCAGCTGCCTTGGAGCCAAGATAAGTCAGGGTACCTGGAATCCGAGCGTGAGGGGTATTTTGGACTTGGAAGTGGGAATGCATATTATGGGAACTTAAGATATGGACTGCATCCCCTTTCCCTCCCCAGAGACTGATGTGGAGAGCATGTGTGAGGAGTGCTTTTCCTCCTGTGTGTTGGGGAAGTAAGTTTGTGCGCTTATGATTATGCCTTTTGCAGTAAGTATTTCCATGTAAAAAGACCTGTCTTTCACTATTTTGTCTAGACCTTTTTAATTTATCCATTTATCACAATGGATAGATGTGGATAGATGACTGAATCTCTCAAGAGATACCCTCAGGATTTACCACTTGCATCCATATATGACCTCTCTGAATCTCAGTTTCCCCATAATGAATAAGTGAAAATAATACTTGTACTACCTACAGGTATTATATGTGTGTATGTATGTATGTGTGTGTGTGTGTCTATATATATATATATAGACACACACAATAAGGAGGCTAAAACCTGCAGTATCTACCTTGTAGGGTTGTTGTGATAAATACATACATGCATTCATATACATATTTGTATCACTTTAAATTTTGTGAAGTGTTTTATATAAGGTTATTTCATTTGTCACACATGTTGCATATATTAAATGTGTTATATGTATGTTTTATATGTATGTATATATCTATATCTATATAGATAGCTAGAAGCACAGACATATGTGTAACAGAGAGTTGCTTAACATGTGCAGTGTGTTCCTCCCATGCAGTCCCCATGTGAAAGAGTCTGGGTAGCCTACTTCTGGAAAGGCGTGATGGCAAGTCCTAGAGGGGCCCTATTTCCTGATTTGGAGCATGCACAGACATGCTGTAACTAGTTTGGTTCTCGATGTGATGAACTAGAGTCTTTCTAATGGGCTGTTGAGCTAGAATTAAGGTTCATTCAAAAGATACTAACCAGCCAAAGCAATTCCCTTGCTTTGTCTCTTTCTCTGGAAATAAAGGATGAGCCACTGCTTCCTTCGTGTTGAGGAGAAGTTTCAGTGTATTGGTAATAACAGATTATCAAAATGTTTCTTTAAGAGATACTGTCTAGCAACAAGCGCCATATTTGCTAGTTTGGCTTGGAGAACCAAATAGCTAGATTGTCTAGGCACAAAGCCAAGTGATCCTATTCTTTCTGTCTCTGCTGAATCCATTCTATCCAGCTCCTAAGTAAAGGATATTGGAGATAGCTATGACTTTACAAGCCTTAAAAGGTCAGGAAAGAAAATTACCAGAAGTTCAGAGGTGGATCAGTGTTGGGATTTGTAGAAGCCAAAGGGTAAGGAATCATGTCTCAAATCTGAACACAGACACTTCTTAGCTGTGTGTTCCTGGGAAGCCACTTAACCTTATTTGTCTTAAGTTTCCTTATCTGTCAAATGAGTTAGAGAAGGACATAGCAAACCACTCCAGCATCTTTGCCAAGAAGAGCCCAAATGGAGTTACTAAGAGTCAGACATGGCTGAAAAACAGCTAAACCACAGCTACAACTTTCTGACTCTATGCTCAACATTCTTTCCACATGACTGACTTGTCCAGGGAGAGGGATGCCTTGGCCAATGGACATTAGTGTTGGGTACTGGTAGTCACACGGCTCAGAAAAGTGGATAGAGTGGTAGCGTTAAAGGCTCCAGTACCAGAAGAGTGGGCAGAAAGAAGTCTAATTTGGCAGGAATGTAAAGTGTGTGAGGAGAAGTAGTATGAGATAAGATAAATTGGACTCAGGTTGTTTGGGACCTTGAGTGTCATGCTAAGGCATTTCTTTTTTATCCTTAGGACACTGGTCTACAAAGTGGGGACTAGGCACCCCTAGAGGAACCTGGCATGACCCTAAGGGATATGTGCTTAGCCAATCAGTAACTTGGAAAGATGTTGATGCTGGTCTCCAAAACAACCACACCATCTTTTTCACCTGTTATGGTTCATCCTTGGCTTTGCCCCTTCCACTACTGGTGTCCTGGGGCCTCAATGGGCATTGACCCCAGAGGTCAGGTATAGCATAACTGTGCCCCAGACACCTGAGGCAGCCTGGAAAACTGAATTCCTCACTGCTTATCAGCCACTGCTTCTACATTCTGACCCCCTCAGATCAACCTCATGGTTGCAGCAGGCATCCTTGAGCAGAAAGCTCAGTGCTTCAGGACAACAGCCAGTGATTCTAAGCTCCTTGAGGTCAGTCACTGTCTTATTTCACTGTTGTATCCCCAGGGTCAAGGACAGCGCCTTGTCATACATAATTCAGTGTTTCAAGTCTTCATGATTTCATCTACCTGGGTTCTTGTTTTGCCAAAACAGATTATAACCTCTGAATACCTTAGTAGGAAGTCTTTGTGGATTCTCATAGCCTAAAGTATCCATCACCATAGGGTCAATTGTCTTATGATAGAGTTCTGATTCTTGGTTGAGAGATGCACTGTCCATCACTATAGGCCTTTAAATGATGATTTTCCCTCTTGGTAGGAATGATTAGAATTTTGGTTCATTGACATAGCATTTGAGAACCCAGGGTCATCTCCATGCCACTATGTTCAATCATTTTTCAGTCATGTTCAACTCTTCATGACTCCATTTGGGATTTTCTTGGCAAAACTACTAGGGAGTGATTTGCCATTTCCTTCTCCAACTCATTTTAAAGATGAGGAAACTGAGGCAAACAGGGTTAAGTGACTTGCCCAGGGTCACATAGCTAGTAAGTAGCTGAGACCAGATTTGAACTCAGGTAAATGAATCTTCCTGACTCTGACCCAACATTCTATCCATTGTACCACCTAACTGCCCATGCTACTATGAGATGCTAGTATGGCATTTTACACAATAAACAATAAATACTTTTAGAATTAAATGGAAAGTCATCCTCATGGACTTTCCAACCCTGAAATTCTATGGATGTATAAAATAACAGAACACAGAATATCAAACACTCACTTATCTCACAGTGGTCTCCCTCTAGTCCTGGTGGACAAATACACTTTCCTAAGTAAAAGCAAGTTCCTCCATTGAAGCATGTTGTTGAACAGTTGGCTGAAAGATAACAAGAGGGTACTGCATTAGACACTGAGCTTAAATCAGGGGCCTCAACTCAATTAGAAACTGATGTCTGCTGGCCACATATTGACTTAGAAAGCCACAAATGAACATTATCTATGTTGTGTTGTATTTTTATTTATTTTTTCAACATTTCCTAATTATATTTTCATCTGTTTCAGTTTCATAATTGAGGGCTTCTAGTTTGACATTTATGTCTTAAATTTAGGAGAAAAAGGAGTTGAAGATACTGTCCATTCTTGAGATGTTTTTATAAACAGCTACAAGTTGTTCACTATTTTCAGATAGAAACATCACCCCCCTTTTTAGGACAATATTTATATTAGCAACTGTATCAATTGAAACCATTTCTTCAGTTTGGTGATTTGGAGTGACCGGTGGAATATCTGTTGGCCAGACAGTAGTACAGGAGAATGTGAGCAAAAGAGTAAAAGATTTGGAATTGAGGACCTGAGTTTAAATCATCGATGGCCTCCTAACTACCAATGTGATCCTTGACATGTCGTTTGCTGCTCTAGGTCTCTGTTTTCTCATCTGTGAAATGGATCACAGAGGACATGGGCTCCAATTCGGGCACTATCTGTATATTATACACATATACACTTACTATATAATACACATACTACCTGTGTGACCCTGGGCACATAACTGTCTCTCTTGGCCTTTGTTGCTCATTTATAAAATGAGGGAACTTGATATTAGATTTGGAGTCAGAGGGTCTGAGATGAAGTGCCCCCTCTACAAGTTACTTTCTGTGTGAGCTTGGATAAGTCAGTTAACTTCTCTGAACTTCAGTTCATCACTTGGAAAATTTGGGGGTTGGATTAACAGGGTTCTAAGGTGTCTTGTGGCTCTAAATCTAAGATTGTAGACTAAACAATTGATCTCTGAAACCCCAGGACCTAATCGTAGAAAGTAAAAAAACAATTATTAGGTATTTAACTTAAAAAAAATGTGACCATGCCTTTATGAAGTGTGAACAAGTCTCTTGAGTGAATTAGAAAGACAGCAATGACATTGGTCAAAAAATGTCTAGCCATGCCCCCAAGCCACCCTTAAAAGGAAGTGGAACAATTCGTGATGAGCAAAGTTTTGGTAAATTCAGGAGAACACAGTTCCTAATGAGTTGCATAGACTTGTGGAGCATGCATGGAGCTGAATGGGGGTGAGAGGATATGTGGAGTTGAGAGCACAAAAATATGGGAATAGGAGAATGGACCTGGGAGAATGGAGGCTGTTTGGGCCAAGTGGGTATAAGGGATATTGGACAGAAACTGTGGCACTCTAACCACTATAGACCCCAAAGTAGTAATTCTGCATTTCCTTTCTGTCCTTGAAGCCTTCAGACACAGGGACAATCTGTTTACTTTTCTTTGTTTTAAATGCTTACTTTGTTTTCATAAACTGTGTGAACTACAGACATTTGCTAGTCTGGTCATACTTATTGGAAATATTGTTGGAAGGCAATAATTAAGGGGAAACATCCTCAGGGAAAAAAGAGATAGAGATGTTTTGCCAGAGTACCCTCTGGGACTGGGGGCTCACAGCTAAAAACAAAACAAAACAAAACAAACACTCTCTCCTCCCGAATTTCAGACTTTTTTGGACATAATTTCCCAGAGACAATGTTTATACTGAGAAAAACCATCTAGGCAATAAGCTAATAGTGATAAGATAAAATGAATACTAGGTATAAAATGCAATTAGTGGACTGTGAGAATCAGGACCAATCGGATTTTATCTTTGAACATCGACTCTATTTTGCTGCTACATGTATGTGCCACCATTTTGGTTTTTCTTCTGTTATCCATCCATGGGAAATTAGATTATATAAGCTATCTATTGTTTTACATATGTAGGCAGATGTAATTAATCAACATATTTTCATTATGGATAGGGAACCCCAAAACCTACCCATCCTCCTCCCAACTGGACCAAAACTTATTCTTTCTCCCTCCTAACTCGGAAAAATCCTAAATTTTCCTCTAATTAGAAATTAGATTACCTAATTTTGTATCCTGGTTAATTGTTTTGTTATAACTAGTTGAATTTTGGGGATTTATTTTATTTTGGAGGAGGGTATAAAAATTTGCTTTCTTTCATATTCAGGGTCTTTGGATTAACTGGGGCATCCACTGACCCATTCTTTTGAATACCTAGCTAATAAATCATGAATGCTCAGATTGTTTCTGATAGTTGTCAATTACCCATTACAATAGGAAGGTAGGTGTGAGTAAGAGTGACTAAACCACTCTACTGACCATAGCATCCCACTCCTGTTATGCTCTAATCCTATAACTAAATTAACTCTGAGGCTCCAGTCTGCTTCTAAAGCTACAACATTTTTTTCCCCAGGAAAATCACAATTTCTACCAGTGAAAGCAAATATTTTAACAAAATAGGTCTTGGTATGAGGAGAAATAGAAGCATATAATTTTTTTAGATTTTCTAATTATTTCTTTTATTATCATTGCTTATTTTTTTTATTGAAGTTTTCCAGACGTTCTAGTATCATGTATCAGATTTCTTGAATGACATGTTATAATGTGTGTGGAAAAAGATCAAGACAAGAGTGGGAAATTAGGCATTCTAAGATAAGGTTAATGTAACTGGATTAAAAGAGGCCAATTGTGGAGGACCTGAAAGACGCGTCAGGGAAAATCGGTTGTTTGAATGAGTCAGAAGACACTGTGCCATCAATTTGAACTTGATGAAGAGAATATTTTGGATCAAGGAGAGGGTTTTAAAATAGGATGAAAGTGTTTGGAGATCACAGGGAAGAGAAGAAGGAAGAGGAAGAAAAAGAGAAGAGAAAAAGGAGAAGAAGAAGAAGGAACAGACGAAAAAGGTGATCCAGAAGGTTTAATTCTGGATTAATCAGTCCAAAAGAGGTCAAATATAAGTAAAACTCTAGTTCCTATGTCTGGCATTCAAAGCCTCCACAATACGGCACCATCCCACTTTTCCAGTATTATCTCATAGTACGCACTTTATACACCAGCCAAACTGGTCTACTCTCTGTCCACAAACATGCCTGGTGTTTTTCTATCCCTGTCACTTTGCTTACTCTCTTCCCCATGCTTCTATACTTTGTGTATCTTCTCTTTGCCTGTTAAATTCTACCCACCCGTTAAAGCCTAAATTACATTCCCCCAATCAATAACAACTTTGTCCCTCAGATTTCATGACATTCTATTTATGCCTCCTTAATGCAATTATCATAATAAATGCAGTTTTCTATGTTATAATTATCTGTATTAGTTTGTATCTTCCACAAGACCTAACATGATATTCTGCACATAGTAGGTACTTAATGTCATTGAAATTAAATAAAATATGAAATTCCTAGGAAAATGAAGTTGACAATGTCTGTTCTGCTATGTTATGAAAATGCTTGTTTTATTTCTTAAGTTCAGAATAAAATAAGAGCATTTTAAAAAATTAAAAAGAGAGTAGAAAATTATCTAAGATGAAAAGATGACAACACCAGAGATTTTTCCAAGTTGAGACTGAGCCTAAATGAGAAGACGTTGACTCATGATACAGGTGCCAGAGTGATGGGTCTGACTGTGAGATCCTGCGATTGAATTCCACATCTGCCTCCCAGATTCCTCTTGGACCTTGGACCAGGCATCCAACATTGGGGACTTTAGTTTCCTCATCTTTAATGAGGAGGTGAGGCTAGATCACCTCTAGCTTTCAGTTTTAGGTCTGTGATTCTATGAAGGAGGTAATTTTAATATATATATATATGTATATATTTATATACATACATACATATAAATATATGAAGAGACAGACAGACGCACACACACATATATGTATATATATATATATATATATATATATATATATATATATAGAGAGAGAGAGAGAGAGAGAGAGAGAGAGAGAGAGAGAGAGAGAGAGGTTTGTGACTAGAAAGCTAGCCTTATCAGGCTTTGAAAGTAGGAAACCCTGAGCTGAAGTCCCATTTCAAATACATACTGACTGTGTGATCCTGAGTCTTCTCACTATTGCTCTAAGTCTATATAATTTGCAGTGAAAGTGATGGATGACCTGTATTGGCCAAAAGAATTTCCTCATCCGGGAGTTTCCTATACCAATTAAATCACTAGTCCAGGCCCTAGCCTTGTAGAGGGAGAAGTAGCAAGGGCAGACTAGGGATATGCTAGGATCAATTTATACTTCTTGAGAGAGCTAATTATCAAATTTTCAGTGTCAACTTTCATACCTCAGAAATCACCAAATACTACAAATTAGGGCTTCATTTATCTTGTTGATTGTCTAGACCTAAGAAAGTGATAAAAAAATGGTAATAATGTAGATTAAGCCTTAAAATTGTGTCGTGTATTTTCAGAGAACTGGTTGTTAAATGTTTATAAGCATACCACTGGGGCAGACAGAAGGAAAAAAAAATGTAGAAGAGGACACTGAGATTCTTCATGTGGAAATGAATGGAGGCATTCACCAGCCTCTATGATGCAGAAACTGGATGTGACAATGCAGTCATATGCTGGCTTTTATTGACCACCCTGGCAAGGGACATTCATAGGTTGAATGCTTCATCTTTCTCTTTCCCTTATTTTGTCCTTCAAAATGCCAGAGGGAGAAAAAAATGGAAATAAAAGAATTTAATTTCTAAAAACAGGTAATTTGGTTATTTATTAGTGGCTCCAGAGGCTTTGGGGGTAGCTAGGTGGTGCAGTGGATAAAGCACCTATCCAGGAGTGAGGAGGACCTGAGTTCAGATCGAGCCTCAGACACTTACTAGCTGTGTGACCTTGGGCAAGTCTCATCTGTAAAATGAGCAGGAGAAGGAAATGGAAACTACTTCAGTATCTTTGCCAAGAAAACCCCAAAGGGGATCATGACTGAACAGCAAAAATATAGCATTTTAAAATTTGTAAAGTGCTTTACATCTATGTAATTCTCATAATAACCCTGTGAGGCAAGAAACCAAAGTTCCAGGGGGAGGAACTAGAAACACTGAGAGGAAATTGAGTAGAAGCAAATTTAGGTTTTATGTTAGGAAAAAAAAAAACTTTCTAAAACTCAGATCTGTAAATGAGATTGACTACCTCAGGAAGTAATGCTTTTCCAATTTTTCTTTTCATTCTCTCCTCCACCTTGGAGGTGCTTAAGCAGAGTCTGGGTCACTTGTCTTATAGCATAATTTCAATTCCTTTACAGGTATGGGTTAGTACAGATGGCAACAGAGATTCCTTTCAATTCTAATGTTCTATGGGTCTGTGATTTCATTAACTACCAGTCCTTGACCTGGAATGGGAGTACTGAAGACATTGCTCATGACTCACAGGCTCTCTTCAGACTAAAAAATCTGACAGAACTACTTAACTGGCTAGTATTTATATAAGGGTTTTAAATCCTTAAATAAAGTTCCCAGTCCTTTCCTAGTTAAGGAAACCAAAAGAGAGACATGAAGTGACTTTCCTCAAGAATGGGAATTAGGTAAATGATTAACTTCTGGTCTCCTAAAGCAGGGGTTTTTAATCCATGTTCTTTGAAATAATTTTTAAAGAAGATGGCTGAGTAGAAAGACTCACATATGCTAGCTCCGAACCCACAGCCCATAAATTTTCTGTAAAAAGAACTCCCCACAAATTCTGGAGCAGTGCAAGCCATGCAGCAACGCAGTGGAGGAGATTTCCATTCCAGAGAGCCCTGAAAAACTAGCACCAAAGGTCCGTCACGCACCTGACAGCAGAGCCCACCCCTGCCCTGCCCTGGCCACATGGCCCGAGAGGAGCAGATCCGAGCAGGCTTCAGGGATGGAACCTCCGGCAGCCTCGAAGGTCCCTCCACCCACAGGTGCTACAGGTCAGTGAGAGAGACTTCTGGGCTAGCCGAGAGGGGAGCGGGGTGTCTCCATGGCTCGGCCCCCTTGGGAGGCAGCGGTTGGGGAGGTGGTGGACAGAGGCTCCTGGAGCAGATGGCAGCTCAGGGCCATTACTGAAGGTCTCTGCATAAACCCCCTGAGGGAACTGAGCCTGGGAGGCAGCCCTGCCCCCACCTGAGCATCAGAACTTAAGCTCACATTGAATAGCAGCCTCCCTGCCCCTGAAAGCCCTGAGGCTGGGGAGCAGCATTTGAATCTCAGACCCCAAGCACTAGCTGGACAGATCTAGGCAGGGGTGGAGAGGAATCTCAGAAGTCAAGTAACTGGCTGGGAAAATGCCCAGGAAAGGAAAGAAAAATAAGACCATAGAAGGCTACTTTCTTGGGGAAGAGATGTTTCCACCTTTCATTTCTGATGAGGGAACAGTGCTTACCATCAGGGAAAGACATAGAAGTCAAGGCTTCTGTACCCCAAACATCCAAAATAAGTATCCAATGGGCTCAGGCCATGGAAGAGCTCAAAAAGGATTTTGAAAATCAAGTTAGACAGGTGGAGGAAAAACTGGGAAGAGAAATGAGAGAGATGCAAGAAAAGCATGAAAAACGGGTCAATACCTTGCTAAAGGAGACCCAAAAAAATGCTGAAGAAAATAATACCTTGAAAAATAGGCTAACACAATTGGCAAAAGAGGTTCAAAAAACCAATGAGGAGAAGAGTGCTTTCAAAAGCAGAATTAGCCAAATGGAAAAAGAGGTTCAAAAGCTCACTGAAGAAAATAGTTCTCTCAAGATTAGAATGGAACAAATGGAGGCTAATGACTTTATGAGAAACCAAGAAATCACAAAACAAAACCAAAAGAATGAAAAAATGGAAGAGAATGTGAAATATCTCATGGGAAAAACAACTGACCTGGAAAATAGATCCAGGAGAGACAATTTAAAAATTATGGGACTACCTGAAAGCCATGATCAAAAAAAGAGCCTAGATATCATCTTTCATGAAATTATCAGGGAAAACTGCCCTGAGATTCTAGAACCAGAGGGCAAAATAAGTGTTGAAGGAATCCATCAATCACCGCCTGAAAGAGATCCAAAAAGAGAAACTCCTAGGAACATTGTGGCCAAATTCCAGAATTCCCAGGTCAAGGAGAAAATGTTGCAAACAACTAGAAAGAAACAATTCCAGTATTGTGGAAATACAATCAGGATAACACAAGATCTAGCAGCTTCTACATTAAGGGATCGAAGGGTGTGGAATAGGATATTCCAGAAGTCAAAGGAACTAGGACTCAAATCAAGAATCACCTACCCAGCAAAACTGAGTATAATACTTCAGGGGAAAATATGGTCTTTCAATGAAACAGAGGACTTTCAAGAATTCTTGATGAAAAGACCAGAGCTGAAAAGAAAATTTGACTTTCAAACACAAGAATGAGAAGAAGCATGAAAAAGTAAACAGCAAAGAGAAGTCACAAGGGACTTACCAAAGGTGAACTGTTTACATTCCTACATGGAAAGACAATATTTGTAACTCTTAAAACTTTTCAGTGTCTGGGTAGTTGGTGGGACCACACACACACATACACACACCCATGCACACCCTCACACACACACGTACACGTGCGCGCGCACACACATATACACATGCACGCACATACAGAGACAGAGAGCACAAAGTGAATTGAATAGGATGGGACCATATCTTAAAAGAAATTAAGGTAAACAGTGAGAGAGAAATGTAGTGGGAGGAGAGAGGGTGAAATGGAATGGGGTAAATTATCTCTCATTCAAGAGGCAAGCAGGAGACATTTTAGTGGAGGGAAAAAGAGGAGAGCTGAGAAAAAAACATGAAGTTTAACCTCATCACATTCAACTAAAGGAAGGAATAAAATGCACACTCATTTTGGTATGAAAACCTATCTTACAATACAGGAAAGTGGGGGAGAAGGAGATAAGCAAGGGGGGGATGATGAAGGGAGGGCAATGGGAGGAGGGAGCAATTTGAAGTCAACATTCGGGGATGGACAGGATCAAAAGACAGAATATAAACAATGGGGGATCAGGATAGGGTGGAGGGAAATACAGTTAGTCTTACACAACATGACTATTATGGAAGTCATTTGCAAAACTACATAGATATGGCCTATATTGAATTGCCTGCCTTCCCAAAGGGAATGGGTGGGGAGGGAGGGATGGGGAGAATTTGGAACTCAAAGTTTTAGGAACAACTGTTGATTATTGTTCTTGCTACTAGGAAATAAGAAATACAGTTAATGGGGAATAGAAAGTCATCTGGCCCTACAGGACAAAAGAGAAGATGGGGACAAGAGAAGGGAAGGATGATAGAAGAGAGGGCAGATTGGTGATAGAGAAAATTAGAATGCTTGGTGTATTGGGGTGGGGGGAGGGGATAAAAGGGGAGAAAATTTGAAACCCAAAATTTTGTGAAAATGAATGTAAAAAGTTAAATAAATAAATTTATATTAAAAAAGAAATAGTTTTTAAAGTATTTTGATAACTGTATTTCAAGGTAACTGGTTTCCTTTCTAACCCTATATATTTTATTTTATGTATTAAAAAAATTATTCTGCAAAGGGATCCATAGACTTTTCTATACTACCTAAGGGGATCCAGGACACACAAAAATGGTAAGGAACTCCTGCTTTCAAGTGAAATTTCTTTCTTTTTTATTTAAATAAAATAAAATTTTAATTGATTTTTGGGGGGTTTATCTCACCTTCATTTTTTAACATATTTCCCTTACTCTATCCATAGATTTATCCTTGATAATAAATAATTTTTTTTAAAATGATGGGTAGGGGGGAACAGTTCGGCAAAACTGACTAGCACACCAGTCAGGTTTAACACTATACGGAGAAGTGTGTTAGAGCAAGCTTGTACTGGCTCAGTTGATGGTTAAATTTTCAGTGTGAACAGTGTAAAATAACAAATCAAGACTTGATTTATTGTTTTTGTGTGCTAAATCTGGCTTGTACCTGCTCAGTCAGCTAAATACTCAAATTGGACTGAGCTAGCTCTAGCACACAAACACTCTACATGAGGTCTTGATTTGTTTTTGTTTTTTAAAATATTTATTTATTATTTTTAAAATAAATTTTCTCTAGTTACATGTAGAAACAATGTTTAGCATTCAGTGTTAAAACTTTGAGCTCCAAATTCTCTCTGCTCTTGATTTGTTCCATTGATTGTCTAGACTTAAGAAAGTGATGGAAAAAATGTTAACAATGCAAGTTAAATTTAAAAGCATGTAGTAAATTTTTTAGAGAGCTGGTTGTTAAATATTTACCAACACACCACCCATGAGTCCAAACTAATTCTATACTATTTCTACAATGAAGGGAGGGAGGTACAGTCACATGTTTCTTCTTTGGGAGCAGGCTTAATCATTTTAATTTTACTGTATTCTTGGGGAGTTCTTCATTTCCATTGTATACATTGTTTTCCTGATCCTACTTGCTTCAGTTTGTATTGGATCATATAAGCTTTCCCATACTTCTCTGTATTCATTTTTTAAAAAAATATATTTTTCAATTGATGATTTATTTATTTTTTAGCATTCTTTTCCTTTCAAATTTTGAGTTCTAAATTCTGTTCCTCCCTGCCATCCCTTCCCCTCTCAACTGAAAGGGCAAACAATATGATATTTATTTTTGGTGACTCAAAAAGCTAAGGAGTTACCTATTAATATTTCTTCAATATGAAGGAGGTACTAACTCCATGCCAACTCTGAAATGAAACTTTTCAAAAGCTTCTTTTCCCCCCTTTTTTGAATAATAAAAGCCCCTTTTGTTTGAGGAGATGAACACCATTTTTAATGTTCCTAGCTTCTACAGAGGGGCCAAATGGAATTTCACAAGATTTTCCAAAGAACAGTCTAATGTGAACTAAAAGCAAAGTAGGAAAATCTTCCATCCAAGAGGTGAGATGTTCCAAAAAAGTTAATGTACTGGGTTTCTGTGGTAGATACTCTTTCAACAATGCCTGAGCATCACTGATGACTGAAAGATAGCAAAAGGAAAAACACATGTGCACACAAAATATTCAGTTGATTGTCTTCTGGGCTAACCAAGCCAATAAAATCACATTTATGCAAACAAATTACCCAGGTGGACTTTTAGTAATGTAGAGTAGGAAGAGAGATGACATGAACCTTTGAATGCATGACTCCTAAATGTTAATTTCATGCCACTGAAGAACATAATATTGAAAAGGTCTTTTTTTCTATTACACAAGAGGGTGAAAAAATTAATGGCAGGAGTCCCCATTTAAGAAATACTAAATTGCAATTGTCCTGGTGTGAGGTGATGTGGAACTGTGCCCGAGTGGTAGCTGTATGAATGGAGAGAAGGGGACATATACACAAGATGCTATGAAGGTAAAAATGACAAGACTTGGCAGAAGACTGGGTATGTGGGATGAATGAGAGTAATGAATCAGGGCAAAGGTGCCATCAAGATTATGAGCATGGATCACTGGAAAGATTATTTTCAACAATAATAGGAAAGTTTAGACTTAAAGGCAGATTGGGGATAGGGAAGGAAGAGGAGAATGAATTCTGGTTTTTTTCTTATTTTGAGAGGTGTATGAGTTACACAATTTAAGATGTCTAAATGGCAGTTGGTGATACAGACCTGGAGCTCAGGAGAGAGTCCAGGGCTAGATATCCAGATATGGGACATTCAAGAAGTGGATTTTGTAGATCATTGAACACATGGAAACTGATGAGATCAGCAAGTGAGATAGGATAAAGGGAAAAAGAGAAAAGGGACCAAGGCACAGCCCTAAGGGATATCCTTATTTAATAAAAATGACATGGAAGAAAAACTATCCTAAAAAGAATCCGAGGAGACAAGTTGCTTCATGTGACTGAGTCGTAAGTCTCTTCTAGGATAATGCAGGGCTTTGGAACCTGTGGTCCTCTAGGTCTTTAATTGTGGCTCTTTGAATCCAAATTTCACAGAACAAATTTATTTATTAAAGGAATTTATTCTGTGAAATCTGGATTCAGTCAAAACGTTACACTTGAGGAACTATAGGACCATATGTGGCCTCAAGGCCGCAGGTTCCTCACCCCTGGAACCACTGTTTGCCTCTCACTATAAGGATCAATAAAATGTTTTTCAAAGGTGCTAAATCTTTTTTAGTCATTACATAAATTGCTGTTCTAAAACAATAATTAATATTACCTTTTTCACAATTTACACCGTAGAATCCAGGTGGACAGATGCACAAGCCAGGAGTAACACAGAGACCACCATTCATGCATCGTGGTGTGCAGAGTGCTAATTGAAAGAGAGAACCATGAAGAAAGGCAAATAAGATTTGAGAGCATGACCATTTTGCTGTCATCAGTAACACAGACCGGTTCATTTGTTCTGACAATAAAAGTTTGTGTCAAGTAGGTTGCAATCAGATAGAGTTTTTCTGGTGGAAATAATGTTATTGATACAATCTCCATCATTTTCAAGATTTCAGAGAATTCACAGGTCTTTCTATAAGAACAACACCTTAATCAGAGAACCTGACACATATCAGGAGCTTAATATATTCTCGTCTCCATAAGTTAGGTGCACATCTTTTTGCCGAATTATTTCTATAATCTTTACTGTAAAACATCCAAGTCATCCTTCCCAAATTAAAATGCCAAGAAAAAGAATACAAAATGTTCATACTTAATGTTTTTAATAATGAAAAAGTTTTTTTTGGCCAAATGAGTTAATAATTAAACATTTGTAACAATCAGTTATTTTCTTGTTTGTGCCTTTTTCCTTTTCTCTTTTTTTGGATCACATCTGTGATTTTTTTGACTTTTTGGAACTCCCAATAAGAGCATTCTCTCTATCAAATGAAATAGGGGAGACAGTCAGGTGGTGCAATGTCTAGAGTACCAGCCCTGAGGACTCAGGAGGATCTGAGTTAAAATCCAGCCCTCAGACATTTACTAGCTATGTGACCTTCGGCAAGTCATAACTCCTATTGCCTCCAAAAAAGAAAAAAAAAAATAGGTACCTTCTCGGCAACTGAACATCTTAGAAAATTTCCTGTGGTACTAGGAAGTTAAAGTGACTTGTCCAAAATCACACACAATTATTATGATTTCTGATTCTGAAGTGGGCTTTCTAGCCACTCTACCATGTTGTTCCTCTGAGTTGTTGGGTTTTTTTTTTTCATAGAAGAGCCTTTAAACAAACCATTTTCCCCCAAAGGCAGAATGCGCATTAAACACTTAATGGTGTTTATCAGCTTGTAGACCCATAACCATTTTATGATGTATGGTTAGATATTGGTGACTAGAGCTACTTTTGAAAAAGTGGAAATGAACATTTTTGAATGCATTTAACTTGGGGCCGAATGGCTTGTTAACACTTCACAGGATTGAAGAAAATCCCCAGTGTATTATATAGCCCTATAAGCTTATCCTTAGGTGCTTTAATGATGGCATGTGGGACCAAATGGAGTTATGGTCTTCCAGTTTTACCACTATACAAGTGACTGAAGAAGTCAACAGGCATAGTTCTTTGAGGAAAGAATTTTCATTTCCCACATAGACTTTTCTTGGATTTTCTGAGATTTCGTTAATGTACACTGAAGTGATTATAATAAAGTGACTTAAAGCAAGAGGAGGCAATTATAGTATCTCTGGGTCTCTCTTTATATACAACTATATCATGGACAAGTTACATGAAAGAAAGAAAGCAAGATCAGTCAATCAGCAAAGCTTTGTGAAGTGCCTACCCAATTCCTGCAACTCTACTGGTGTCCCAGGAATACCAAGACAAGAAAAAAGCAGTGAGATACTACCTTTCTCACAGTGAGGCCCATAGAATCCATCGGTACATTTGCAGACACGTCTTTCATTGCAGATGCCTCCATTTCTGCACCCTCCTGGGCATTCAGCTTGAGCAAACAGAAATAATTCTAACATTAAGGCTCTAGATGCATTAAAAAGTTAGGTGACTCATACCCAACATGAAAACAATCTGAGGCTTTCATTTTCTTATTGGTATCAATAGTAATAATCCATTTGACAATGATATATCTTAGTTTTCCTGTGTTTTTGCTTGTATCTCTCATTCTTCCCACCCATTTTCATTCTCCATCACACACACTTCTCCTTCAATATATGAAAGTTACCCATTCTAACTTATGACAGAGAACAGAACAAGGAAAGAAGGAAAAATAAGAACTTTTTTCCCATCCAAAATAGTGTTCTCTTTAAAAATGTTGTATTGAATTACATAGTTCCTAAATATAAATATTTGTATTTGGAAGCTGGAATGGCATTTCAGTTTCAAATTCCATTCATTTTCCTTGTACAAATATTAACAGAAATATGCATTCACTGTCCCCTTTATTTAACTAAAATTTTTTATATTTTTAAATACACAATTGATTTTTCTTTTGCATCTAGCAGTCTACTTGATAGCAAGGAAGAAGCCAAATGAGATGGAAAGAATTCATAAATGAAGTCTGTCAACCTTATATCCATCCATGCAGTAATCAATCAATCAAAAAAGCATTTATTAAATTGCCTACTATATGCCAGGCATTTTGCAAAGCGTTAGGAATGCAAATACAATTTGCATTGAGACATTCCCCTCTTCAAGGAGTTTATTTAACTGATGAAGGACTATGAGAAGTATAACATAGTAGCACTCCCCCCATAAAAGCTCTGGATACTTTTCCTGTAGCTTTAAGGAAGAATGGAATCTCGAGGGGTTACTGTTTAGTTCTTTACTATGAGGAGTTAGTCTGAAGAGGAGGTCAGTTTCATTGTGAGTCTAGTTTGTTTCAGTTGCCCTGCTTGAAGAGACACTGGGGCAGGCACAACCATAAAGAACTGAGAGGACTTCCCTCCTGTAAGACTCTTGGCTTGTGAAGAAACATTATAAAGAGAATTTTTAAATCACTTTGGCACCTATCTTGAGAAAACTGAATGGGAGAACTGTGTTTTCATAATTTAAAAATTGGCAGTAGCTATAATGGTTAGTGTTGACTCTGACTGTAATTTTACTCAAAGCTGCTATATTGTCATTAAATATCTGTATCTTTGTTATTTGATTTGTTGTTTGTATAGTCAATAAATTTAATATTTGTTTAAGAAAAGGAGATGAGGGATTGATATATGTATATATATATATATATGTACACATATACACATACATATATATACACCTACTTGAATATATACATACACTAACACACATACACATATGCATAATGTGTATAGAAACAGATGAATGAAGTTTATGGGAAAAGAGTTTTCTTCACTTTTTAAATAAGTAATATTAGGGTTGGTAGCTCAGAGATAATTGATTAATTAATGATGGAAATTTTGCCATTTTAATAAACTCATGATGATATATCCAAACATGCTCCTTGATTTCCTTAGAACCTGAATAATGAATGAATAAAATAACAAGTCAGGTAGCAGATAGAGAGGGGTAATGACTCCACTTAGGCTATATATGGTTGTCATTGCCCCTGTTTCCTTTATAATTTATAAAAATCATGACCACTACAATAGCATTAATGTGATTGAGTTTTTCCTATGTAAAGTTTCCCAAAATGTGACATCATTCATGATACTCATAATTCTTTTTCAGCCATTCGTTGAGATCAACATTTTTATAACTGTTACAAAACATACTATTTCACACAAATAAGAACTTATAAACAATAGTTAAATATGTGTAATTTTATTTGATAAACCAAAGAACTCTTTATGTATCCATAACCAAACTATCCAAAGATTTGCTGTTTCAAGGAGCTATCCCAAAACAAGTCTATGGACTATTCTTCCTTTATATGGAATAAATCCAAAAGTGGATTAGTTGAAGGAACCAGGAATGTTTAGCCTCAGAAGACTCAGGGGAGACATTATAGCTATCTTCATGTATCTAAAGGATTATCATGTGAAGGAGGGATCAGACATTTTATTAGTCCCCAAAGGGTAGATATAGAAACAATGTAGTTGCAAAAAAATCAAATTTAGGCTTAATATCAGAGCAAAGTTCCTAATAACTAAAGTTGTTCCAATGTAGATTGGACTGCTATAAGAGGTGATAGTAAGTCTTCAAGCATACTCTGGATGATCATTTGTCAGGCACTGGTAGAGTGAAAGGAGATTCCTTAGATTAGACTTGAGGTCCCTCCTAACTCTTGAATTTTGTGATCCTGTGTGTTTCTGCCAGTGTTTCAATATTTTATATGGCAGGTATATCTATCCTTATCTATTCAAATTTAGAAATATCAGATTTAAGATAAAATGATAGATAAAGTGGTTTATAAATCTTTCCTTTATTTTTTCCCATTTAATTTGCAGGCCAAATATTTTAAAATTGTAAAACATATTATTTTGCAAAATTATTAGCCACAGCTCTAATTTGTTCCATAAAGGCTGTTGCTTTATCTTTTTGGAACAGAGGAAGGATCAATTTGAGGAAGTTACTGATTTATTTAAATCACTCAGTTTAAAAAAATGTTCAACAAATCTACAACTTTGAGGAGGAGATTTCTGATATAGAATAAATATGATTCATTGTTATGACTAAGAACCTTCAAAGGACTTTGGCTCAAGAAAACCAGTGTGTTTTGCAATAGTACAGAAATGCTCTGTGCCCTCCTTGGCCTTATACTGCTGCACAATTTTGTAAAGAGTCTTCTTTTTAATTGACTTAAAAAAAAATAAAGTTGATCACCCTTATAACAACTTGAAAACTGTATGGCTTTTTGACTGTATTTATCAATACAAATGGTTTTCTATGAACATACATGTCCAAATTGCATAAAGGACCATTTTAATTAGTGTTTACAGAGCTGTATTTCCTCCTGACATTGAGCTCCATCAGTGAAGATTGCAATTCTCCCACAATATATAATTTTCCATTAAAAAATTCATCAATTATGTTGAAAGTATATCTTAATTTGTCATTGCCATCAATAGACTTACAAAGTAATAAACCTTTCCTTCCAACATCAATTTCAACAATATATCATGCCTAAATAACCAAAAAGCATGGTTAACTATGTCTGTTACTTCATCCATTTGCAATGTAAAATAGGAATGGTTTAGTTTCTCAATTAATTGTCAGACATATAGACAATTCTCCTTCCCTCCCTACTGTATACAAGTAGAGCTACTTTACACTTGTTTTGAGAAATATTGTTTTAATTATATTGATAGATAGCACTACTATGTTTATTCTATCAAAATGAGGCTTTTTATACTTAATGATACTATAAGCAACTTTTATCACACCAGCAGTCCTTTTGAGGTTACGGGCACAGATTTTGAAAAAGTTTGATTTTGCAAATGACTGGTTTTCTGTAGGAAAATCATAGTTTCTTGCTAACATACTCTCTATATATTCTTTCAAAATATATTTTGAATTCATTAAGTTTTGTGCCAGCTGCAGCAAAAGCATTCACACAAAGGAAGGAATAGTTTTCCTTTCTATTAATAACAATATTTGTAAATTTCAGGGATAAATATAATAGATCACATTTTCTGGATTTGGGCTTTTTACTTCAAGTTAATTTCTACTACTTAACCTATCTTTATTATTTTTGTATCAGTTTTAGTTACTGTAGTGGACTTTTCCTTCAAACTGGATATTTATTTATCATGAAGGTATTTTATTTCAGTTTTTGAAACTGAAAGACCATAAAATATTTGACAATTGAATTGAAATTTAATTGTTGAAAATTTCAAACAATTATAAATACTCTTTTCAAGTCATTTCAATTTTTCAAAAGTTATTGTTGTTTTAAAAATTAGTTTATTATATTGTACTCAGAACTGATCTTAAGAAAAATGGCAGACATTGTGGTACCTTTTAACTTACACAGATTGTTTAGCATTGAAATTATATATTTTCTGTCAAAATGCAACAAGCAAATAAATACTACAAACTTATTTGGATCATGAGCATCCACAGACTAACAGGGACAGCCTGAAATTTGTCATATTCTGACTCAAATTTAATTTCATCTACACCTACCATATTAAGTAGTTTTTGGACTGGAGTTTCCGTCAGTTGGGGTGAATATGTTGTCTTGCCTTTGTTGATTTTGATTTAAATTTTGCTTTTACTTTAAAAAATTGATATATTTATGTGGGAGTTGTATTTAAAAATAGCTAATGATTTGGTCCATTGGTTTATATTTCCCTTAGAGAGTCTTAGGCCCATCATGTCTTCCCATCCTCAGAATATGTATCATAGTTTGAAAAATTGGGCCTTAATTGAATGTAATTTTACTTTTACATCATTAAAAAGTCCAAATCTATGCTTTAAAATTGCTTGCTGAATATTATTTGAAACATATGAGGTGGTGGAGTGAACAGAAGGCTGAACCTGCAGTCAGAAATATCTGAAATGAAATCTAATCTCAGACACTTAGCTATGTGACCTGGAGCAAGTCACTTAGCCTCGTCTATCTTAAAATGGTGATAAAAATAGTATCATCTCCTGGGTTGTTGTGAGGATACATTGAGATAATATCTGTAAAGCACTTTGCAGACTTAATAAATACTAGCTATTGTTGCTATTATTTTAGTTCTAGCAGTGTACTGTTTAAAGTATCGAAGTGTAATATAATTTAAGTATTCCTTTGTCTTTTAGGAGGCTTTATTCATGATAAAAAAATGGAAGAAAGAAAGCTTATGTAGAACTAGACTGGTATTCTCTAAGGGGCAAAACCAGATTTCTCCGTGTCCTCTATAATATGGGTCTTTTAAAGGTTTTCAGAAAACAATTGAAAAAGAGGAAACTGGAAGGAGAAGAAGTGAAATAGCATGTTTACTAGTGTTTAAAACATCTTTTTGGAATTTTCCATTAAAAATTGGTTCTGTCTTATTAAGTCGTTTTTGGTCATGGCACTGTGCCTTTCTTTCCAAATAGGAATTCAAATTCTTAAGTCCAGAGAAATAAACTCTCAATTCAAAATTGTAAAAACTAAAAACTTCATTAAAATCACTAGAATAATAAACTGATTCAGTGGGAAAAGTACTGGATTTGAAGGCAGGGAACCTTAGTGAAAATCCTGATTCTACCACTTATTACAACTGTAAGTTGGACAGCTCATTTGACCTCCATGGACCTCAGCTTTTCAGTCTGTAAAATAAGAGGTCTGGGCTATATAACATCTTAGTTGCCTTCAAGTTCTAAATATATTACTAAGCTATGGAATGCTATTCCATAGCAACCTTTTTGTACCTATATTCTGGGCACTTTCCCCCTTGGCTTTCAATTTCAGCGATAAAACTATGGAGTGGAGAGTGGAAAGGCTTATCAAGGCAGCCATCCTCTGGGAAGGCTGTAAGGTAGAGTAATGGAACAGGTCCTTCAGCCATGGCCTGGAACAGCCTGTGGATCTCTTCTCAAAATAATATTTTAAATTCATAATATAAAAGTTTTAGCATTACAAAGGCAACTAGTTATGTTAATATTCAGTTATCTATAAATATATATACACACATATTGTTATTATTATTTAATTGATCCATTGTGTATGACTCTTTGTGATCCCATTATTGGGTTTTTTTCAAAAATATTCTGGAATTGTTTACCATTTCCTTCTCTAGACGATTTAGGCAAATACAGTTTAGGTGACTTGTCCAGGGTCATACAGCTAGTAATTGTCTGAGACTAGATTTGAACTCCAGTCTTCCTGATTTCAGTCCCAGCACTCTATCCACTGAGCCACTTAGGATATACATACGTAAATCTGTGTGTGTGTGTTTACACATGCACACATATACAGACACACATGCACTATATATATGCACACACATATATAGGTATACAAGCATATACATAAGCATATATTTGTATGTTTATGCATACACATGTATACATGCACACATACATATGCACACATTGATGTTATATATTTACATATGCATACATATATGTACATAGATATAGGTACAGATAAACACAGATACATAAATATATATATTATATATATATCCATCTATATTTCTACCCATCTCTATATCTCTGTCTTTATATACCTATATTAAATCTATGTCTATATACATTTCTCTCTGTCTCTGTCTGTCTCTCTGTCTCTCTGTCTCTTTGTCTGTCTCTTCCATGGATCCCAAGTTAAGAACCCTTGCTCTAAGGTAAAAATCCCCAACTCTGATTTTTACAAAAACACAGGCTGTTTATAATTATTCTATGAAACATCGCAAAATTCTCATTAAAAAATAAATTACAAAGATAAAAACATGCCTTTCAGTAGTTTTAGAGGAAACAGGGAAGCAAAGATAGGAAACATGAGTGTCACAAAATCCAAAAAATGAGGATAGACTTGCATAGCCCTAAAGACGGGAAATTATTGTTACTGTAGCAGGAGATGTAGAGCAGTGACACTGAATCACATACATCCTCATGCTTCTTTGCTCATTCTCATGGCTCCAGGCTTCTTTTCATACACTGCCTTTGGGCAACTACCACTTCAACTTCCTGATTTCCTTTTTTTTAAGATATGAGATACAAAATGCTGGTTACAAACTTGCATGACAAAGCTCTTCTTACTTTTACCCTTTATTTGGTCATCCCTTCCCCCTCCCCCCACTATTTCCATGTCCAATGAATATGAGATGTACACTCAGATACTTTCCTCCTGAGCCTGTGGGTAATGAGTTTTTATTTATGGTCCTATAGCAAAGAAGAGGAAAGTGTGACAGAGAAGAAAAACTACTGGATGTGAAGTCAGAGGACCTGGTTTGACATCTTGGCTCTCTATCATTTATTCCCTGTGTGACCTTAGACATGTTACTTAAACCTTCTGGGCCTCACTCTTCTCATCTGCAAAATGGAACTTTGGATTAAATGACATCTCAAATATCTTTTGAGTTCATATCTTTGGGAAATGAATTTATCTTTTAGTTTCTCCACCTAAAAATAGAACTTCTGATCCTCCAACATAATAGGAAATGCTTTCATTCATTAGTCAGTACTGAAAGCAGGTAGGATCTCAATGATATGTTTTAAAAAAACTAAAACAAAAATATTGTATAGCTAGGTTATCTGAAATTAGTCCAGAGTTACATAGCTGTCACATACGTAATAAGAAGAATTTGAATTTAGGTCTTCCTGATTCCAGGTCAGAACTCTACAACAAAATGCAGCTTCTAATGTCCCAGTGCTTTTTAGCTAGCACACTGGAGAGCTTTGTGAAAACTTTAAAAAAAATACAATTATTTTGAAGAAAAAAAAAGATCTAGTAGATAACATAATAGTAGTTAACTATGATATTCTATAAAGAGAATTAGAATGGGCTAGATACAGTGTAAGTTCCCCTTAACGCAGATTATATTCAGGGACCCAGTAGTCTTTACTCAATCCTTACCTTGTTGGCATGTTTTAAAGAAGATGGCATTCTGGGGAGTTTGGAGGATGATATTGCCTTCAGAGTTCATTATGATAACATTCACTTCAAATGCTGCCACTCCATCTTGTTTTCCAAGACATGGGAATCCTACTTGAACAACTAAAAGAAAAACCAAGAAAAATTATGACAATACTAAAAAAAATTAGTCAGGTTCTAATTCTCTAGCAATTTTGGGATGGGGGATGCAGACTAAAGCAAGAAATGCTCACATTACATTGAAATCCCATTCATTTGGGTCCTGCTTATTTGAAATCTGCAATAATGTAGAGATAGGCGGGGCTGGTTTTGCTCAGAAAATCAATAGTTGAAAACATGGTTGCAGGGATAATGATTCTTTGCAATTTCATGTTTGAATTTAAGGCCAGCTCTCTATCCACTACCCCAGTGGTGTCAAACTCAAACACAAACAGGCCAATAAACTGTACATAAGGATTCCTACAAGCAGCATGTTGACTTAGAAAATCACAGGTTAACATTATCTATGTTCTGATGTATTTTTATTATTTTCAAAAACATTTCCCAATTAAATTTTAGTCTGGTTGATCAGTACTCAGTAGAAAAGATGTATTGTGGATGTGACCCAAGGTTGGGTATTACAAAAAAAATGACCAACAGAAGGAATTCATGAATGAAAAATGCTGCCCTTCTTGAGTTTGTTAACTATAGAATCAAAACGATTGTAAGTGTGACTAGGGGCTCAGATAGCTCTTCTATGGACTTCCTGTCATGTGGGCCTAACCCCTTACTTGGGCTGAATTACAGAGATTAGAGGAACAGAAAACAAGTATTTGCTAGCTACAGGACATGGGGAAAACCAAGTAGGTAGAATTTCAATTTAAATTGTTCCCAAGCTTCTAATGAAACTATTTTTATGAAGGTCTATTTGTCAATGGCAGATCTTCCTGACCATTGCTACTTTCACAAAGATAGAACTGGAAAGGACCTTAGTCCTAACTCTTGGATGTTTCAACCTTCACATAAAGTCATACAATATAGAAGCTAGGTGACCCAATAGATAAAGTTCTAGGCCTGGAATCGGAAAGATTCATCTTCCTGTGTTTAAATCCGCTCTCTCTCTCTTCCTCTCTCTCTCTCTCTCTCTCTCTCTCTCTCTCTCTCTCTCTCTCTCTCTCTCTCTCTCTCTCTCTCTCTCTCTTTCCCTTTGGATCCCAAATTAAGAAGATCTGAGTTGCTCCCAATTCTGATTTTATAAAAACTCAGGGTGTTTCTAATTATCCTATGAAACATCACTAAATTCCCATTAAAAAATTACAAAGATAAAAACTAACTGTATGACCCTGGGCAAGTCACTTAACTCTGCCTCAGTACCTCATGTGTAAAATGAACTAGAGAAAGAAATTGCAAACCACTCCAGTATTTTTGCCAAGAAAACCCCAAAATGGAGTCATAAAGAGTTGGACATGACCAAAATGACTGAACAAAGTGGCAAAATGAATAGTGTTAGACCCAGAGTCAGGAAGATGTCAGTTCAAATACAATACAATACCTTGGATATTTACCAGCTGTGTGACCATGGATGAATCACTTAACTTCTATTGCCTCAGTTTCCTCATCTGTAAAATGACAAGTATAGCACCTACACCCTAGGGTATCAGATTTAGATGGAACTTTTGATAACAACTCATTTTGCAGACAGGAAACACAGACTTAGTGACTTGCCTAAGGTCAGAATAAATACCAGAGCCTGTATCTGAACCAGTATCTTCTGACTCTGAATCCAGATCTTTTTCTTTTCCAGACTTTTCATTCAGTTGGTCTGACTTTATTAATGACGTTCATTCATGAAATTTTCCTGAATTCATTGGCAAAAGATATATATGACACTCTAACCTGGTTCACCTTCCTACCTATCTGATGATTCCATATTAGATTCCTTTGCTAGTTCTTCATTCATAGCACATCTACCAACTGGGAATATTCCCCAAGGTTCTGTCTTGGGCCCTTTTTTTCTTTTCTTCTGTTATTTCACTTGGTGATTGTATTGTTGGTGTATTTTTTTTCGCTTAATTTGAAGATCTTTCCCATCCATTAATAGGCCCATGTCACCTGCTTAAATCACATGGAAAGCTAAGTTACATGTGGTGGGAGGAGCTTGCTGAATGGGTGGAGCAGGAAGAGGCAGAGCTAGAGCAGAGCTGAGAGTAGTTGCTCAGATCAGTCAGAGCTGAGAGAGAGAGAGGAAGCAGGCAGCTAGGATTGTGAGTGTTTGTGGGAAGGCCTGATAATATGTACAGACTTCTTGGTTACTATGATGAATTTCTTTGTTGCTATGATGGATTTGGCTTTCTGGTGTTTGAATACATGTTTTGGTTCTGTCTTCCATGTGAGAATATGTGATATTTTACAATTCAGAACCGTGCTGGCATATTCATAGCCACAGTAGGCACTATGAATATCGCATTGGTGCTACAATGATCTAATCAGCTATAATGGATTCAATGACCATCTCTCAGCTGATATATCTAAATATCCCACCCTACTCTTACTCCCGAGCTACGTATAATCCTGTGTCACCATCTTGTAGAATCTGCAAAAGGGTGAAACTGGCCATTTAAATTTTCAAAATCTGCTAATCCATCCCAAACATGGGATAATGGGAAAAAAAAACATTGGATCTTGAATCAGAGAACTGAGTTCAAACATGAGCTCTGGCATTTACTATCTGTGTAACTTGGGCAACTCACTTAACCCTTTAATTTCTTCATAGGTAAAATGCAGAGAGGTTGAATTAGATTGTATCTAAGAGCCTTTTGCAGCTCTGAAACTATGAAAAATCAACTTGTTGAAAGAAACCTGTTCTATTTACAAAAATGAGATATCCTAAAGAGACATTTCCCAGCAAATAACATGCTCTAGGATCATAGATCTTGAATGGGAAGGGACTTTAGATATTATCTGTCCCCTACCTAATTTTCCAGATGGAGAACCTGAGGGCAGAAAGGCCAAGTGACTTTTCCGAAGTCACATAATTAATAAGTGCCAGGGCTTCTGTTTGAACTCAGATCCTTTGACTTCAAGTTCAGCCCTCCCAGAATTTCCCTTGGTTTTAGTTTTTGTCTGCCTGATTCATCACTGCCAAGCTCAAGGAAATTATCTCAGACGAAGGCAAGTTCTTTCCCTTTAGAGTTTTCATAAAACTCTTTGCTTACATTTATAAAAAGAAATGGAACTGGAAACCAGGCTATGCTTTTCTATAAAGCACTGCCTTCAAGCCAGTGCCAAGGCTTTCCCAAGGTATTTAGAAACCCAAAGAACATCTCAAGACATTGATATTGTCAGCATTCATTAGAGTATAGTTTCTAGAGTAATAGGTAATTTTAGTTTCCCTTGATCTTTGAGACTTGAGTAGTATAAATAACCGATTAAATAAAAGAGAAAAAAATAAACAGCAACAATTTAAAAAGAAAATATGAAACCAAAATTGGTCTTGGGGATTCAAGGATGGAATTTATCCCAATGAAACTATACCTTGCTTTTTTATAAAAATGATATATGAAAACCTCTACTTAAAAAATAGAAAAAAAACTAGGAGGCAGGGGATTATTTGAATTACAGAGGGAATTTTTACATTTCACCAATAGACTTAACCACTATACTTCTCCCCCATAAATTGACATGCCTTTCAAATTTGCTTCTATAATTTCTTTCCCATCCATCCCCTTCTCTTCCCTTATAAGACCATCCATTCTTGTGATCATGAATCTGACTACTGGCATCTCTAGCTTCCTTTTAGTCCCAACTATAATCCCACCTTCTACAGAAGCCTTCCCCACCTTCTTAGTTCCAGTGCTTTCCCTCTATTGATTATTTACTATTTGTCCTGTATATAGCTTATTTTGTATACATTTGTTTGTAGAAAATATACAATTGTATATTGTCTACCCCACTAGTTTGTAAGCTCTTCGAAGGCAGTGACTTGTCCTTTGCCTCTTTTCATATGCCCAGTGTTTAGTACAGGGCCTGGCATGTAGTAGTCATTTAATAAATGTTGATTGATGGATCGATCATCCTTCTGGTTCAGGCTGTCATAATCTCTAATGTGGGTCATTGTAATGGTTTTCTGACTGGCCTCCTTGCTTCCAATTTCTCCCCTTTATCATCTATATGCCTGTTAAAATAAACTTCCTAGGGGTGCAGTAGATACAGCAGCCACCCTGAAGTTAGAAAGACCTAAGTTCAAATCCAATCTCACTTGCTTATTAGCTGTGTAACCCTGGATGCGTCAATTAACGCCGATTGCCTCCAAATCAACCCCAACAACAAAAAAAATCTTCTTGAAGCATAGATCTGTCACTGATCAGCCCTTCTTCTAGCAGCTTCAGTGGTTCCCTATTACTCCTAGGATAAATGAAATGCCTTAGCCTGGTTTTTCATTCTCCTTGTAGTCTGGGTCTAGCTCCCATTTCCAGACGTATTTCATTGTATTACTCCCATTCACGTATTCTTTTTTTTGTAGCCATATTGACCTACTTGCTGTTCCCCAAACTCTGTATTCCATCTCTTCTCGTCCCCCATCCCTGGAATGTACTCCTTCCTTTCTTCTGGCTCTTAGAAGCAGGAGCTTCCTTCAAGCAGCTGTCACAGCCTATAGGAAGCCTTTGTTGATCCCCCTACTCATTAGTGCTTTCTTTGTCCTTGAATTACATTGCTATTCTTTTGAGAGGCAGGCAGTCAAGGGTTAATTGACTTGCCCAGGGTCACACAGCTATTAAGTATCTGAGGCCATATTTGAACTTAGATTCTTCTGACTCCAGAGTTGGTACTCTATCCACTGTGCCACCTCTACTCCTATATTATTATTTTTAAGTGTTCTTTCCCAAGCAAAACATGAGGGCAGCAGCTGAGGGCAATGGGCAGCCCTCTTTGTACACAGCAAAGTGCCTTACTAAATCTTGGAACCACCAAACCTCAGATCTGGAAGAGGCATTAGAGGTCATCTAGTCCAACTCATACTTGGAGAAGCATCTTTTGCTACGTCCTGCTGGCTCACATCTAAAAACAGTCAGTGAGGTGGCGCACATCACCTCTCCTGGCAGTCCTTCCTACTTTCAGATAAATCTAAGACGTATACATTTTTTCATCCATCATATCTAAAGCTGTCTCTTCACTCTCTCTGTTGGGCCTTCAAATACCTTTAAACCACTATCATTACTCCCTCCCCAAGTTTTCCCTATGCTGACCAACTTCGTTCTATCAAAGGAATGTAATGTTTTTACTTGTCTTTCTCTTGAAACTCTGCAGTGGTCAATGTTCTTTCTCTAATGTGATATCCAGGACAGGATAGAACATTACTGATGCAGAGTGACCAGGGGAGAGTGCTATGGAATTTATCACTTCTCTAGTCCTCGAAACGCTGGCTTTCTCAGCAGAGCCTAAGATTTCTTGACAGTCTCAAGACACTGAACTCCCAAATTGTTGAATTGAATTAGGTTGCGTTGGATTGAGTTGTGCTAAATTGAGCTGAGATTTCTCCTAGTGTCTCTGTGATGTAACAAAGAATGTGTTAAAGGGGAATGTAATTATTGTCAGGCCTAGATAGTTTATAAAGCATGGATTTCATTAGAATGACTGGTTTTGCTTTGTTTCTCAGAAAATTATTGCTTTTGTTGTGGAGTTGTTTTTCAGTTTTGTCTGACTCTTCATGACCCCATTTGGGGTTTTCTTGGCAAAGATACTGTAGGGGCTTGACATTTCCTTCTCCAACTTGTTTTACAGATGAATAAACTGAGGCAAACAGGGTTAAGTGACTTGCCCATGGTCACACAACTAGTGTCTGAGACCAGATTTGAACTCAGGAAGATAAATGTTATTGACTCAACACCTGGCATTCTATCCACTGTACCATCAAATTGCCATACTTAGGCAACATAAAGTCAATTGCCTAGTTTTATAACTTATACTCCTTTTGTTCAACATTTTCATCAGTGATTTGGATAACAATTTTTATTAATCAAATGTGTAGATAATGCATTTCTTGATGGGGAAATTGGTGATGGAAGCAAGGATAACTATTAAGTTGAGTGAGAGAATCAAAATTTCCAAGTATCTCAAGAGACTGGAATGATGGACTGACAGGAAGATTTTGTTTAATAGAAATAAGCGTATTGTTTGTACTCTTAAAAAAAGAAATTTCCTCTACTGTGCTTAAAATGCGATTCGTTTTGTGAAAAATTTGATTCAGTTTTTCATGAACACATCAATAGTATTAAAACATTAGAAGGTAGGCTGGATCTTATAGGATATTTTAAAACACCTATTTTAGGCTCTTCCCCAACTTCATCTCATTGCTAATTATGTCACTTTCTTTCTAAATATATCTTTTCCCCCTCTGGATTTTATTTAACTCCCCCTTTCCATCTTGTCTGGCACAATTAATGTATTGCAGCATCAGTTTCTTGGAGTTTTTAGACCTTCCTTGGTGAAAGGGGCACAAGATCCAAGAAAACTCTTCATTTAATTTCTCTCTGTTTACCACTTTGTCAAATTCCAAGGATATCTTGGCTGTTGTTAACCAAAAATCTCTGGTAAGACATGTGGACAGATCTGTTAGTAACATCAATTAATTCACTCATTGTTATAGATGTGTTCAAAAGCAAATGAGGTAAACAGTCAGTTGAATGATTACTATGATAGTAACATGCTACAGGACTCACTCCCAGATCCATCTTCCAGAGGTTCTAGATTAGGTGAATTCCATATGCTGGCAGAAAAGTTTACTGTTGATTTGCATGACCTCTCAGTCACTGAAATTAAGATTAGCCCCAGTACATCATTTCTCCTTTCTCTGGTATATTAGTTTCGTGGAATTTTCACTAAAGCTCTATTCTGTTATCCTCTTTCACAGACTGTTTTTTCTATCTCAAATGGCCTAATAACTATTTCCCTAAATTTGACCTTCAGTCACTATCTTTGCAAAAGTCATTCCCGATAACAACATTTGAAATACTACCTTCTTCACCTTAGTTTCTCTGGGAATTCTTTGCTTCCTTCAAAAATTCTTCAAGGTAACCTAAGAACTAGGAACTTTCCCTTAATGCCCTAGTAGTAGAACATTTCATCCCCTCAAGTTACATTATCCAGGTCTTATACCCCTATTGCTATCCCATTTACTTATTATATTTTCCAACACAATGTCCCTTGAATGAGGGATTGTTTTTCACCTTAGTTACTTCAATCCATGCCTTACACATCAAAAATCCTTAGCAAATATTTGTTGAGCAGAATGAAGACTTGCCGGCCATAGCAAAATTCTTGAGAGGTCCTACCAAGCTGAAAAGGCTTTAAGTTCTGGTCTAGTATTGGATTATATGCCTTTTCTCTAAGTCTGAATTTTAGTATAAGTTTATTGCTTATGCATTGGGGGTGGTATTTACTCAGTCATTTTATAGGAATGAGGGGTAGAGTTGTCAGGGAGGTTGTTACCTCTTCATCTGAGGGTGGTACCACAGAATTTTAAAGTATTAAAGTATTCTGAAATAGCATCTGCCATTGCTTGGTTGATGTTATGGCCTCCGCTTTGAGTGTAATAATTGCTTTCATTTTTATTGTGCATTATCGTTGTGAGCACTTTCATATTCATTTATCTTATTTGAGGTTGTTTTATATAGTAGATAGGGTGCTGGGTGTGGAATCAGAAAGTTGCTTCTTAGTCCTTTCAGACTCTTTGAGACCCCATTAGGCAAAGAGACCAGAGTGGTTTGCCCTTTCTTCCTCCAGCTCATTTTACAGATGAGGAAACTGAGGCAAACAGGGTGAAGTGATTTATCCAGAGTCACACTGCTAGTAAGTGTATGAGGTTGGAGTTGAACTCAGGAAGATGAGTCTTCCTGATGCCAATCCCAGTGCTCCACCTACTGCACCACCTAGCCACCCTACCTAATCTAAACCTCTTCACTTGTCTACAGCTAGGCTCTAGTTTTGCTGCTTCAACACACTTGTTACCTTTGACCTTCTGCAGAGCCCTTGACTTATCATGCAGTCAGAGAAAGGTTTTCTTTCTACTGTGGTGTCACCATAAGCTTTCACTCTCTACTCATTTTATTAAGGACCTAGTATACTGAAGTGGAGACCATGGAAAGTATCACTGAAAAGGTTCTTATAAACCTTCAATTTAGAATCTGGTACTCTGTTGGCTTCCCAAGGTGACAGAGACAGTGCCCAAAGAGGGACCACCACACTTTTCCATAAATCTTTTTTTCTTATACAATGGAATAATTTTAGTGAAACCACCCTGCAGTTTTTAGTTCCTGTTTTTGCTCTTTTCAGATGCCAGAAAGCAGACCCTTCAGGAATTGTTAAAAGATCAAGAGTTTCTATAGTGCGGGGGTTTAGACATATAGGGGTCTGCGGGACATTTTTTTTAAGGACCTAAGCACTTTGAGGATATAAAAGAGCACACGTGCTTTGTTCTAAGCAGAATAATGAAAGCTACCTGGATGTTTAAGAGTACAGACACACTTACTTGGTTACTTTTTAATAATTCAGTCCACCTACAAATGCTTCCACTGTGGAGTCTGTGCTAATTAGGCTAATGAATAACTGCCCTGCACCAATTACAGTCTCTGGGGAATGGGATAAGGTCCCAATAAAACCCTTGCACCTGCATTTCTGTAAAGGAGTCCTAAATCTGACCAAGAAGCCCTCCAAACCTGTTCCTAGACATCACTTCAAAGGGAATTAGAATGAATTCCTCAACTAGTTATTCTCTCCCCCTCCCCCCTCTAAAATTCTTAGTGTCTACCTTCATTTCACTCATAGGAGCATAAATTCTCTTTGTTATAACGACCTGGATGCCTTGGAATTTATGTCTGATCCAAATATATTATAAATTCTATTTGCTGCAATTCAATTTGAAACTATTCAATACTATATTACAATATTATGTATACAAAATAATAGAATAAATACATAATACAAACACTATTCTACAAATATTTATTCCTAGTAGGTATCTTTGGAGTTAGGAATATTTGGATTCCAGATCACCTCGACACATAGGGATGTGACTATGGGCAAATCACTTAACAACTCTTTGCCTTAATCACCTCTGAGACTGTAAGTGACATAAGACATGAGATGTAACTCTAAGACTATAAGTAAAGTAAGACATAACTCTAGGACTGCAAGTGACTTTAAGTTGCTGATATGTTCAGGAGGAAGAAGGGTATGCTTCCATACCTGGAATTCCCCAACTCCGATTAAAATCACAGACTCCGGCCTCCTACCCCAAAGAAAAATTCCCAAACAATTGAAAAAAATCTTACATTCAGGTTACTCTACTAGGTATTGTGGATTCAAAGTTAAAAATAAAACCGCTTCCCTCCCCAAGTTTAAACTCTACTGCCATTCACTACCTCCATGACCTTGGGGGATTTATATAGCATCTCTGTGCCTTAGTTTCCTCATTTGTATAATCGGGGGATGACTAGATGACCAGTTCTAAATCTATGATCCTGCAACTGTTCAAAATCCAAGTATTAATATTGTCCTTCTGAGAACAAGTTAAGAAATTCAGCAAGTAATTTAGCTTCCATAGATACAAACCTGACTGATAGACATAGAAATAGGAGAAATTTGAATCCAGGACACCTGATTTCCAGTTTTGTTTCCCCACACTCCAGGGTACTGTCCCGGCTTCCTGTTAAAATTGTCTCAGTAAGTAACCAACAAATTCCATATAACTCAAGGTTTTTAGATGGAGATTGTATAGTGCTGGTCAGGAAAAAGCAGTAGGGATTCCTGCTCAGGGACAGCCTCCTTGAAGTTCCCTAAACTCCCTAAATTTTAACTGAATATTCTGTGTCCTACATTCCCATGTTCTTAGCATCATAAAACATTAGTAGAAATAGTCACAATAATAATAATAGCAATAAATATAATAAATAACATAATAAAAATAAAGTGCAATAAATATGACACTTTTTAGGACTTGCAGAGTGCTCTACAGTATTATCTCACATGATCTTCACAGTAATCCTAGGAAGTAGGTGCTATTACTATCCCTATTTTACAGATGAAGAAATGGAGATGTACTGATTCGTTCAGTCCTATCAGTCATTGACTGATTCTTTGTGACCCCGTTTTGCCATTTTCTTGGCAAAGATCTTGGAGTGGTTTGCCATTTCCTTCGCCAGCTCATTTTACAAATGAAAAACTGAGGTAAACAGGATTAAATGACTTGCCCAGGGTCACACAACTAGTGTCTGAGGCTGGATTGAAATTCAGGTCTTCCTGACTTCAGGTCTAGTGTTTTGTCCACTGCACCACCTAGCTACAATACCGGTACCTGGGATCATAAATTTGGATCTGGAAGGGACTGACTCCTTTATTTTACAGAACAGGAAACTGAGGCCCAGAGACTCCATTTGGAGCATTCTATTTACTCTGAGATGAATAACATGAGAATTGTAATTTTTTTAAAAAAAATTATCTTTCAAAGCAAAATCAGTTGAAAGGGATGGGAATAGAAGACCTTAGGGAGACAATTCAAACCCCAAGGCATTTTTTCCATGGAGATGGAGACATAACTACACACAAACTCCCTGAGACTGCTGCTGAGGGGCAAGCTACTGGGGTTACAAAGAGCAGGGGTAGGTTGGACCAGAAAAATACTCCCCAGAGCTATTCTTGCCAACAAGGTACTAATCTCCATCATCTCTGTTTTCAGGAGTCTACGTGTTTTTTCAATTTTCTTCATGAGTCAGAAATTGTCTGGTAAGACAGCCAAGAAACTCTAGCATGGCTTCATGGAGCCTTGCTTCCCAGGAAATGATTCTCAGTCAACTTGATCTACTTTTTCCTATCTCTGAAAAACTGGGTGGAATAAAAAAGACAGCTCTGTAGTATTTTCAAGATGTGGCCAGGAAAAAGTATGTTTCTGCTTAAGATTCTCTTGAAACTTTAAGTGTTTTAGACTGGAACTAACTAGGACAGGAAATGTTGGTCCTTTGGAAAACATAGAAGGTTCATTAGATGAAGAATGTAGCCCTCTCTTTTCCACCATTCCACATCTCTCCCATCCTTCAAAATGCTATTTAAAACTCTCCTCAGGAAAACCTTCCTTAACTGACCCCAAGAGCTCCTTTATTGCACATCTCCCTTGTGAACTTACTTCCACCATATTAATTTGTGTCTGTTTTTTGTATTGTAATAGTTTAACACTGCACTAAGACTTTTGGGGCATCCTGTATAATAACCTAATAGTCAAAGAAAGCCAAAAGCTTTAAGAAACTAAAAATCCTTTATTTTATTCATATGTTTAAGAATCTTAAATTTCTAAGAGGCTGTAAAACTTTTGTTTTTTCACTTCTATCATGCTCTTTTTGCTTAATGGGCTTGAGATAAAATGAGAAGCAAGATGGTATAGTGAATAGGATGCTAGCCCTGGAATCAGGAAAATATGGGTTTAAATTCTCTCCCCACCCCTCCCCCTACCACTAGCTATATGCCTAAAGGCAAGTCATTTTCTCTTGAACTTAATTTCTCCATCTGTAAAATGAAAAGCTTGAATTGATGGCATGAAAGTTTCCTCTAGTTCTATATCTCTGTTGTATTTTACCTGTGTCAAATGGTCTACAATTCTTAGACCCTATATTCTCTAGTCATTGTAAGAGCAATTACATTTAAAATAAAGTTTAATGCATGAAACTGCATTTCATTATTTTCACAATAGCTTTCTCTTAGTTGAAAACTACCAACCTGATGCCTTGTGGGGAACTGTCCCAAGCAATGGGATGTTGACGGTGGGATCATCCATGATGCCTTTATCCAGAGACCGTAAGGATAAGAATTCATAGAAATATTCAGCCTACAACAGAATGCATTGAAAACAAGCACTTATTGAAGTCAGCATCCAATGGAATAAAATATTTAACATCTACTCAATAGAAATTTATCACATTTCATCAGAGTCACTGAACCAAGCAAAGATTGAGGCATTATGTAGATATAACTCTCCAAAATGAGAACTCTCATTGAAACTCTTCATTTTGAGAATAGTTCTGAAATACCAACAGCAGACTCTGTTCCAAAAAATTAGCTTAATCATTCACTTAAAGGAATTCTTTGGCTGGTATGTTTGGAAAGACTGGAGTTAGAGATAATAGATCTGAGACTGGGAGGAACTTTAGGAATCATCTAGTTCAACCTTCTCATTTTATAGCCAAAGAGGTTGAGGGTCAGAAAAGTTAAATGATTGGTCCAATCCATAACTGATAGCCATAGGAATTAAAACAACTGGAACTCAAACTCATATCCGCCATCTTTAAATTCCCTGTTCTTTCTATTTTTCCACAGATTCCTGTGCAATATTTTGACAAGTTGCCCTTATAGATAAATTACTTTAAAGCTCTCTGACTAGCCATGAGAAGGGCTTTTGCAAAGGAAGGAGTCTGGGTCATCCTTTGAATTCTTTCAAATCTGCACTGAATGAGTTTGCCCCAAAGTGGAAAGCCATAATAAAAAATGCTAATGGATAGAAATGATAGTTTATTGGGAATGCTTTGGTTGTCAACATGGGAATGAAATAAGAACGGCAATGATTTTACTATTGCATTTATTTTCTTGTCTCTTTATCATTGGGGATATTATATTTAAGACCAAAATTCAATCAAAGGTAGAAAAGGATAACAAGTCAATAACTATAATTATGATATGAAAACAAATCATATAACATTATGTGCTAGACATTCATATTTTTTCAACAAACATCTATTGAGAAAATTGTTGTTTGTTTCTCAAATATCCATGGTAATCCTGATACTGACAATGACTTCTCTCTCACTTCCCAGTTTTGAAACTTAATTGAATCTAAAGCAGATTCTAAATTAAAAGGACTGTCATTGAAACTGACTGCTCTTAATGTGAAAGAGCAATCAATAAGCAACTCCAATCTAAGATGAGTGATGGGCAAGGGGAGTGGCTCCCTAAATATGCATGTGTTCTTCCTGCAGAATTGAGAAGAGAATGAAGTATATACAGGGGAACAACTCTGAGTATTTAAAAAAAGGACCATCAGAAGAGTTCCACATACAAAATTTATTTTTCCATTATGATACAACTTCTGAAGAAACAAAGTTGAGAATCATCTGAGATGCAATGGAGAGAAGCATGGACAGGCTTAAATATATCACAAAAAAAGTTACAAAGAAGTGGTTTAAAGGATATCATCAGAAAAAAAGAGATGGATCATTTAAAATAAAGTTGAAGAGAGATGGAGGCATTCACTAGATGGCCCATGTACTCTGTTGGTATCCTCGTGGTATCAGAAGGAGGAAAGGAAGCTCATCAGTATGTTAGGGGAATCCCTGAAGAAAATCTATTTGAGGAAATGGATGAAAGTCAAGCAGGATGGGAAAGCAGCTAGGTGGTACAGTGGGTAGAGTACAAGTCCTGGAGTCAGGAAGACTCATCTTCACGAGTCCAAATCCAGCCTCAGACACTTACTAGCCATGTGACTCTGGGCAAGTTACTTGACCCTATTTCCCTTAGTTTCCTCATCTATAAAAAGAGATAGAGAAGAAAATGGCAAACCACTTCAGTATCTTTGCAAGAAGATCCCCAAAGAGGTCACGAACAGTCAGACATGTTGAAACAACTGAACAGCAACAGTGGGGTTGTGATGTGTGTCTTTGGAGGAAAGGAATACTCCAATTGATGATATCACAGGTAGTCTAGAGTATTGGACTATAAGAGACCTTTTCTTTTTGCTCCCCAATCCCAGATGATTTCATCTCATGAGTTAAGCTAGAATGCTCTCTCTTCTTTGCTTGGTCAAACATTTTAAATTTTGAACTCTCTCTCTCTGGGGTTATAACAGCTCACAAGGTGTTACCAAGTTTTCTCAGCCAATGTGCATGCATTTTCTGTGCAACTGTCTTCCGGTCGATCAAGAATGTTTTCCTCAGTCTAAAATCTATGACAGATTGATTGCGAGGAGTTTGCATGTAGTAAAGGTGCCAGGGCATAGCTGTGGATCTCTTACTTTAAATGGGATGGGGTGACTTGATTGATTTGCTCAATTAGTCCTGACTCAGATATTACTGGGGATGTGATGAGCATTAGAAAACTTTTCTCTTAATAAAATCACAAGAACAAAGGTATGGAATTTCATTTAGATCAGAGAAGAGAGAAAAATACAGAGAGATAGACAGTGAGAGAGAGACAGAGACAGAGAGAGACAGAGACAGACACAGAGAGACAGAGAAAGACAGAGACAGAGATAGACACAGTGAGAGAATATTTGTGTGTATATGGGTGTGTAAGAGAGAAAGAGAATATGTGTGTGGTGAGAGAGAATGTGTTTAAGAGAGAATATTTGTATGTGTGAGAGAATATTTATGTATGATAGAGTAAGAGGGAATATGTGTGTATGTGAGAGACACAGAGAGAGAGACAGAGATAGAGAGACAGAGACAGACACAGACACAGAGACAGAGATAGAAAGACAGTGACCCCATTTGGGGTTTTCTTGGCAAAGACACTAGAGTGGTTTGCCATTTCCTTCTCCTACTCATTTTACAGATAAGGAAATTGAGGCAAACAAGATTAAGTTACTTGACAGCTAGTAAATGTCTGAGTCTGGATTCGAGCTCAGGAAGTCTTCCTGATTTCAGGTCCAGCACTCTATTCACTACACCACCTAGCTTTCAAATACTACATAACTATAAATTATAACACTCATTCCATAATGATACTTATTAGCTTTAACCTGTTTGAAATTAAATCTTTCTATTAGTAATTTTTAAAAAGATACTTGTGATTTTATAATCATAAGTAACTTTCAAAAGTTTTATTTTTTATCATGAAATTGAAAACATCAATCAACATAAGTATTTCAATATTAAAAAAATATTTCAATATGCAAAGAACTGAGACAGTTGTATGGCATAATTATAATAATAGCTAAATTTATATAGTTTTTAAAGTATGTTAAGTGCTTTACAAATATCATCGTTTTTTATTCTCATAACACCCCTAGGAGGTAGATACTGTTATTACTCCAGTTTTATAAATGAGGACACTGAGATACACAGATATAGTGACTTTCCCAGGGTCAGACAGCTTGTAAATGTCTGAGGCTATATCTGAACTCAAGTCTTCTTGACTACAGACCCCAGTGCTCTCTCCACTGAGCTACCACTACGAACATGAACTCCTAGTATGAAGTTTTTATGTGTATACTAAAGCTAACAACTGGAGATGGCCCTGATGCAGATCTTAGCTTTAAAAGGTCAAGGTCTCTCACTGCATCCTGGGTCATCTACAGTCACCCTGATCTATATCTGGCCACTGGACCTAGATTGCTCCAGAGGAGAAAGTGAGGCTGGAGACTTTGCTCAGCCTTCCCTCACTTAAATCAATTCACTTGCAAGTCAGGGCATCATCTTCCTTGTGTCACAATCCTCTTCAAGAATGAAGGACAAGCAAATACAACAATGAACAAAAACAAATGCCCTGCTTCCTTGCCCGTTTGAACATCTGATCTCTCTGTGTTTTTAAAATTTTATTGATGCTGTTTTTTCTTCCATTCCTTTTTTTTTTTGGCATCACTATCTCTACTAACCAACTCCCCTTCTACAACTCCACCCCAGTAGAAGCTCTCCCCAGTGATCAATGAATATTATCCAACAAAATAAATCCATACATTAGCCATGTCTAGAAATCTATGTGATATTTCGCACTCCTAACCCATCGCTTCCTTGATAGGGTGGAAACAAACTTCATCACCAGTCACAATAGGTCATTACATTGTTTAGAGTTGTCTTTCAGAATTGTTTTCCTTTAAGTTACTTTAATTACTTCATAAATTATTCTCATAGTTCCACTCAGTTATCTCCTACAATTTTGTACAAGTGTTTGGAGGATTCTCTGGATTTTTTCATGATTTCTCACAGTATGATAATATTCCATTACATTCTTCTACTATAATTTGTTCAACAATCCCCCAATGTATGAGTGTTAGTTTTGTTTCCATTTTTTTATCACAGTAAAAAGTGATGCTATAAATATTTTTTTGCATATGGGTCCTTTTAACTCATCTTTTGTAGTTTTGTTCCTAACCGAGTATCACTAGGTTGAAAGGTATGCAAAGTTCAGTGTCGTTTTAAATCATTTAAGTGCAGTTCAAAATGGCCTGCAAGAATGTTAACAATAAATTAGTGCTCTCTGTCTCTGTCTCTCTCTTACTCTCACTTTCTCTCTCTGTCTCTGTGTCTCTCTTTCTCTGTCTCTGTCTGTCTGTCTGTTTCTCTCTCTCACACACACACATACACACATATGCACACACAGAGTCCTTCCAACAATTGTTACTTTTCTCCTTTGCTTTTTGGACAAACTAATGACTGTGACGTAGCACTTCAGAATTTTAAATTTTCATTTCACTAATTAGTGATTTAGAGCATTTTATAACATTTATGTAGTTACCATATAAGCTATATATAATTTATATAGTAACATTTATTTTTTGGGAATATCTGTTACTATCCTTCAACTCTTTGTCTCTATTAGGGAATGGCTCTTTTTCACATCTATTTTTATATCATTTTATTCGATATAATAAATATCAGACCTTTAGCAGGAAAAAAATACAGATTTTTTTTAACCAGTTGACTTTTCTTGCTAATTTTGATGTTCTACTCCTAATATGTTTGTTCAGAAGCTTTTCAATTTTATATAATTAAAATTGTCCTTTCAAATGATTACCTTTATCCTTTTTCAAGAATTCTCTCAAACAATAATTGTAAAAGGTATCTTCTTCCCTTCCCCTTTCATTTGTTCAGTATATGACCCTTTCATTTAGCTCTTGTAGCCATTTGGAGAAAATTATCTTATATGATGTGAGGTTTTGATCTAAGTCTAATTTTTGCCAGACTGCTCTCCAGTTTTCCCAGCATTTTTTTGTGAGTAAGTCCTTACTGCAGTAGCTAGAGTCGTTGGATTTATTTAATATTATGCTAATATGTTTAATGACTTCAGGGTCTTGTTTACCTAATCTGGTCCACCGATCAACTTTCCTATATGTAATGGGTGTCTGGCACATGCGCAGACCCCACCAGCTTCCTCATCTGATTTAACCTTCACATAGAGAGAACTGGCAAGATTGCTTCTAGAATTATCATGATGGTGTAGAAGGAAAGAGAATGAAAAACATGTGTGGACATGCTGTAATTGGTTCCAGTGGGTTAAGCACATGATTGAGAGGAACCTTTTACAATTGGTTGAGTAGGGAGAACTATCAATGCTTTCAAAAATACTTGACACAGATTTGGCCACCTCTTTGAATAAATCTCACCTGAGAAAGCTTGGTAACTTGTCTTCTTGCTTCCAGTGAGTGACTCTTCTGTAAGGGGAAAGATCTCAGGGCTTTCTTCCCTTTTGAAACTACACAAACCCATGAAATAGATCTAGGTCCTCGATCTTTTTGTTCAGTCATTCTTTCCTGTTCCAGGTGCAAAGAGTAAAGTCTCTGACCTTGGTTGGGATAATGAGCCACAGAAATCCAGGAATCAGAAATCCATTTGTCTGTTGCAGCCATTGTAGCATCAATGTGCTGAGGAGAAGGGAGTAGTCCTTAGGGATGACATTTGGGACCCAAGTAGGAGGATTCTTCCAGCAATCATGCCACATTTGGACATGAACTTGGTAGAACCGAGGTCATGTAATAACTGAACAAAGTTTTCATTGTACTACTTTAGAGTCTGAGGTGATACAGAAGAGAGTATACCTGCAGGAATTGGTGAATAATGCTTATAATTTGTTCTTGCTATATCTTTGAATAGAGCTAACCAAGTAGCTTTGTAAATCAACCTAATGTTAAGTGGTTAAATGGAACTGGGACCGCTATGGTGGAGGGAGAAACAAAGCCATTGGGAGCTCAGATCAATGGCAGAGAGAACAGACAAACCATAAATTTCTTATGGTATCCTGGAGTAGTTTTGATGATTACTATTTATAATATAGTTTAAGATCTACTACTGGTAGACTCCATTCATTCCTACATTTTGTCATAATTTCCATTAAGATTCTTGACCTTTTTACTCCACATGGATTTTATTATTATTATGCTAGTACCATCTGATGTAGTCTCACTGCTTATTGCTTTTGCCTTGTACCCAATTGTTTGGATTCATCTGAAGTATTATAAATGCTGCTGTAGTCCCTAATTTTAACTTTGGGAATCTTTATATTTTAAGTGTGTTCCTTATCAACAACATATTGTTGGATTCTGTTTTCAAATCCCATCTTACATGGTTACATTCCTCCATTTCTTAGGTGAGTTTATCCCATTCACATTTACTAATATGATTATAAATTATTTTTTTTCCCTCCACCATATCTCTATATAATTTTTCCTCTATCATTCCCTTCTTTAGTAAGAAAAAGAAAGTGTGTGAGGGGAAATAATGGGATCAACATTTAGAAATTATAGGGTCCTAACCTTACTTCTCTGTTCTTTTTTTCACTCAACCCAGACCCAAATCACTATTTCTTATACTTTCTTCCAATCATTTTAATTCTATCTCTTTCCTATTCCCTTATGGTCCCACCATGTTGATTCTCTTTATAATTTCATTTCTAAATCAGGGAAGACTCCTGAAGGAGAGGGGGAAAAAAGTAGTATGTGCCAAGAAAGTTGAATGGCTACCAGCTTGACCACTGTTATATCTTCTTATGTACTTTGATGAAGACAGCTCAGGACCCTGAACCCAAGAGCCTTCTCATATCAATGTTTCCAGCCCAATGCTCTCAGCCATTTTGCTGGGAGGCAGCCTCTGTGGAGATATATCCTGGCAACCACTCCTGCAGATGCTACCCCATAGTTACTGAAGACATAGGAAAGAAAGTTTTAGCTATAAGCATCCTTGGCACTGTTGAATGGTTCAACATCAGAAAATTATACTAATTGGTGGAAATGATATTAAAAAATAAGCATTATCATCTGCTTTGTTTCTCACCTTCCCATCTGATTTGCAGCTACAACCTTTCATACTGTGTTGTCTTCCATATCAGAATGTGAGCCCTTGAGAGAAGGGACTGTCTTATTTTTCTGCTAATATATGCAGTTCTTACCACAGTATTTTACACATAGTTAGCATGTAATCAATGCTTTAATCATTCATAATTAGAGCTGTTCAAAAGAAAGAAAATTCTGTCAGTGATATATAAAAGATGGTTCAGAATAGAGAGAGAAAAAAGGGAGAGGGGAGAACATAGCAATAATCCAAGTGGGTAACAATGAGACCTTGTTAGAAGTGGAAGAGAAAAAAAATGGGAATGGAAAAAAATTGAAATTGCTGCTGCGTCAGACTCAATAAAGCCTCAGCAAATGACTGGATATGAAAAATGAAGGAAGGACAAGAATCAGGGATTACCCCCAAGATTAAGAATATGGGCAACATATTCTTGGGCAAGAATTACCCCCAAGATTAAGAATATGGGCAACATCATGAAACCAATGTTTCATGGTGGTGAAACAATCTTCCTGCCCCCTAAAAAAAGACAAGTTGAGAAAAAGAGCAAATATAGGGATGGAGATAATAAACTTAGTTTTAGATCTGTTGGGATATCCAGGTGAAGATGTCTTAGATATGTGGAAATGTATGTCTGCAGCTCAGAAGAGAAGTCAGGAGTATACTATAGAATGAGAAATGATCAGCACAGGTGATAACTAAAGGAATTTCTTGAAGATAAAACTGATACTTCAATTTTCATAATCCTTTGGCATTTCCTTGGAATTTCATTCATAATAAAAAATTCTGTGTTGATATTTGCACGTTGCCCTTTGTACCTACTTGAAAAAGCATGGCACACAATCCACTCAATCTAAGAAATTTTCTATTCTTTATGGCCCAAGCATTTACTTTGACTTTCTTAAAAATTTACCATAGTTTTGTAAAAAAATAAGATTAAAAAATGATGAATATTATATTGGAATCTTTCCAGTGTTTAGCACAATGCCTGGTATATAGGAGGCACTTCATATTTATTGCTAAATTGATTTTCTAGAAATCTGTGATCTATGACACAGATTACAGGAGGGAAATGCCTACATAAATACTACAATATGCCTGAAATAGGAAGCAAATATTAACCTTGTTTTACTGTAAAAACATAAAGTCTTCTCCCAGGGTCACAGGAAATAGGTGATGAAACCAGAAACATTAATAGTCTAGTTCCTAGACAGGACTTACTGTTCTTATCTTACTTAAAAATGTAATAAATACTCTAAACTCAAAACCTCTGCATCAGAAAAACTTGCTTTGTGACAGGTAAGATCCGTAACAAAAAGAAAAAAGAGCTAACTTTTGATGTGGGGAACATAGCTTCACAAATTGAATATTTTTTATATAAAAAGGGAAAAAAAAAGTATGAGGATCAATGTTTTAGAAAGGGTCCAAAAAACCTATTGAGAAAAATAGCATTTTGGTTCCCTTAGGGGTGTGACTAGAAAATTACAAAAGAGCAGGTAAGATGCTTAGCTGGACTTTTTTAAAAAAAGTCATTCCATTGTGTTTGAACAAAGAATGGAACTAAGCACTTGTGAGTCTAAAATAATTTCTCTGATCTGTTTTTTTATGCTAAGTGATTTTTTTTCTTTCAATTAGCATGAAGGGATACTCATCTAAAGAATGCTGGAAAGTAGGAAATTGCTTCCAAGAGACTTGGATTAGCATCAGGGTCATTCCCTTTAGTGGAGATCTGAACAGGACTTACATCATAGTCTCAGCACTTGCACTCTTTTTGGGGAGAGTTGGGGAAAAGAACCACAGAAATGGAATCTGACACTTTATTTCTAACAATTAAAGCTTTGGATCTTGATATATTCTCAAGAGTATATGTTCAACAGAGACACATTTGATGCCATAAGAATTAGAAAGATAAACTTGCAAGAGAAGACCACCTTCAAATACCCCATTTATTTAATGTATTATGATGACCATCAAGTTACTCTGCTTCCCTAGACTTATCTCATCTTCTAATCTCCAGGTACCAGCCTCTTCTTTATTCTGGACCACTTGACAGTGTTGAATCATTTTTCAGTCATGTCCAACCCTTCGTGACCCTATTTGGGATTTTCTTGGCAAAGATATGGAAGTAGTTTGCCATTTCCTCCTCCAGCCCATTTTTACAGATAAGCAAACTGAGGCAGGGTTAAATGACTTGCTTAGGGTCACACCACTAGGCCACATTTGAATGCAGGAAGTCGAGTCTTCTTGACTCTAGGTCCAGCACTCTATTCTGCTCCACTTAGTTACCTGCCTAGCACATAGTAGGTGCTTAATAAATGGCAAGATTTAACGACTAATTGTTCATATGGCATAAGGAAGAGTGAATATTATAGTATAATGTACTTATATGTATATATGATGTATATTTTTATATGTTATAGTATAGTATAATGCCAGGTTACAAACCCGAGTAACTAGGATTGTGGTGCCTTGGGCAGAAATAGTGGAATTTGGAAAAACAAATAGTTTGTGTGGAAAGATAACACATTCAGCTCTGGATATGTTAAACACCCATAGTAAGAGATTGTAATATAGACAATGAGTCCAACACAGTGCATTAACAATCAGTCAAAGTGACCTAGATTACTTCAGGAGATACTGAGTTCCCCATCACTTTAGAGATGTAAGCAGAGCCTGGAAGACTGTTTCATCAGGGATATATTATATAAAAGATTCTTGTTCAGGTACAAGTTGATGAGATGGCTTCAAAGGTGCCTTCCAATTTCTATGATTCTCTTTCTCTCCCACAATGCTTAGCATTTAAGCACACTTCAACAAATATTTCTTGATTGAATGATGATATAGCTGAAGAACATCTCAATCCCTAAATCTGATGTGCTCCAGAATCCTAACTGGAACACTGGAATAGTTTCAGTCTCTGATTTTTTCAGAGACAGATTTTTTTTTCCTCAAAGCACAACAGTCAAATTTCTTCCAGGGTTGGACAATTCTTTCTTACCTTGACGCATAGCCAGACACTCCAACAACCAGCCAGTCAGACTAAAAGGACAAGTATGTGCAGGGTTAAACCTTTTTTTAGGCAATCAACAGAAGACATGAGCATGGCTATTTGATATCTTGCCAAGTCTGTGATGATTACTTTTTCTTTGTGGGACAAATGTTTAGCAACAAGGTTCTCAGAAAGAATGTAAAAAGATAATGTGAATGAAGTCCAGATCTGAAGTAAGACTTTCTACAAAGATGTCCTGGTCTCCCATTTCCTATAGGACTCTCTAGACATCTTTCCTTGTGTAATCATGGAGAAACAATTAGGACATTGCTGAGGAGTTGAGCATAGGGGCTGCTTGTTCTTTCTGTCTTTGTATCTCCAATATCTAAAGGGTCAGTGCCCCAGGGCATCTAGGTGGTTCAGGAGCCTCAGAGTACCTGACCTAGAGTCAGAAAGACCTGAATTCAAATCTAGCCTCAGACACTTACCAGCTATGTGACCCTGGGCAAGTCACTTACCCAGTTTGCTTCAGTTTCCTTATCTGTCAAATGAGCTGAAGAAAAATGGCAAACCACTCCAGTATCTTTGCCAAGAAAGCCCCAAAAGGGGTCACAAAGAGTAGGACCTCACTGAACAACACCAAATGTTAGCTATTATTAAATTAGTGAGGAAACTTGCTCTACTGATGTAGATTGGCACTAATTTTACAACTTAACGCCTTAGAATGCTACCTAGGGCAGGGCTTCTTAAACTTTTTCCACTCTTGACCCCTTTTCTTGTTTCAGCAGCATTCCTTGGCATTGTGTGGCCTGGCTGAAGGCATGCTCAGCACAAAGTGTGCATGCTGCGCGTTCAGAACAAAGACTGCTGTGAGGTTGCACAATGCTACATGGGTAAGTGTTGCCAGAAACACCTCGAATTCATTATGCCTTTGATTTTTAATTAATTTTTGGTCATTGTGTGTTCAGAAACCCTTTACTGTTGCCAAATTTTTCAGGACCCCATGTGGAGATGTGGCCCACAATTTAAGAAGCACTGGCTTAGGGTACTGGGAGGTTAAATGCCATACCTAGGGTCATGTACAGTCAATAAATGTAATAAGGAGAACTTGAACCCAGGTATTCTTCCAATAGCTCTCTATTCCCTTTAGTGCTTCTTAAACTTTTGGTCAAGTCCCCATATGGGATCATAAAAAACTTGGCAACAGTAAAAGGTTTCTGAATATGTAACAACAAAAAATTAATTAAAAATCAAATGTTTAATGAATCCGAGGTGTTTCTGGCAGTGCTTCTTGCATTGCACAATTTCACTGCAGCCTTGGTTCTGAGCACATAGCATGTGCACTTTGTGCTGCACATACCCTCATGCCACATAATGCCAATGAACACTGCTAAACTGTGAAAAGAAGTCGAGTGGAAAAAGTTTAAGAAGCCCTGCCCTAGATTGTGTTATCTCTCTGATAGATATGCTTCTTGTACATAGTAGGTGCTTAATAAATGTTTACTGAATTGAATCAAATCTTACTTAGCTAAAAATGACTATACTAAATGAGCTCTTCATTTTATAGTTGAGAAAACTGAGGCTCAGAGAGGAAATGACTTCTCCAAAAAGAAGTAGCTGATGAGAAATCCAAGCCTCCAAACTCAAGGCTCTTTCTGTTGTACTAATTTGCTTCTTCTTTAAACGTTTCCATTTTAAAATTTAGTCTAAATGTATGCTGAAATGTTGGCTGTAAGAGAAAGGAGACTGATCAGTTCAGCCCTTCCTTCCCCTACATTAATCCCATGTCTATACAAAGAGTCATTGTGGCAAACAGAGAGACTATAACTACTGGCATGTAAATATAATATTAAAGCTTAAGGGTCAAGTAGATACCATTCAATCCATAAGGGTTTTGTAAGCCAAAACTGGCAGGGGTTCACAAGGAGCATTTTCACATGAATCTGAAATGATCAAGGCATGCATTCCCTTTTTTCCTTTTAGGATTCAGTATCCTCTTTGCCCTGTACAAACCAAAACCAGACCTCAGGATCTGAAGATAATTGACTCTTCGCATTCCTTCAAGTATTCCTGAGCAGCTGAAGATGGCCCCTTAAGTTGGTGATTATTTGGTTATCCCATACTAAAGTGAAAAAAAGCCAAGATATTTTGAAAGGGACCACGAAATAGGGAAGCAAGGTTGGGGGTAACTAAAATGATTTTCTCGGACTTTCACGAACAAGCTATAGACATGTAATAGGCTAGTGAATCCAAAGGTCCTTATTGAACAAACCAGCACCTTGTAATCAACCAACCAACCAATCAATCCATAAGTATTTATTAAGCTGACTACTGGGAATAAAAAAAGACAAAAGAGAGAGAGACCCTATCCACAGAGAACTTACATTCTACTGAGCATGCAAGGAAGAGAGGAGTTACCACACATTAATAGTAACCAAGATATCTAGAAATCTAACCTGGCTGATCTCCAAGCCAGTTTAAGCCCACATGCCTCAATTTCCTTAAAAACTTTTCTGAATCATATCCCACACTCCACTGTTGACTAAGCTTAATAGACCTTAGACTGTTAATGCTATAAGAAGTGTTAGAGATGATATAATCTGGGGATCATAAAACTATGGACTGAGAGCAAAATCCACCTGGCTTGTCTTTGTATGCTCCCAGCTAGGAATGTTTTTTTTTTCACTTTAAAATAAAAAGAAACCCTATTTTAAAATGCAAAAGCTATTTTAAACTCACAGACAGATTGCCAAAACAAATTTCAGGCTGAATTTGACCCCCAGTTCAGTTGCTGACCCTGATCTAGTCCATTTCCTTCTTTCTATAGAAGGGGAAAATGAAGCCAAGAGGTTAAACAGACCATATAAGGTCAAACAGTATAAGGACTTCATGAGATGTGGAAATACATCAAAGACCTGCGGTGTTGGAGTTGTGAAATGTCTTGGCAATATCTGTCTTCTATATATGTCTCACTACTGTTGTATTCTAAATTCTATATGTATTTGTGGTCATAGCTACTGTTCTTAGTGTGTCATCTCAATAAATGTCTTTGCTTTGATATAACTGTATCTACTAATTTTTTGTAAATGGAAAGCACACTGGTGGGGGCTCATGAGCTATAGTTTTAAAAGGCCAGCCTGGCTGAGATACACCACAGACAGGGATGGGGAACCTGTGCTGAGAATCCAAGAGTAGCAGTTGTCCTCTGAGGATCCAATGCACATGTGTGAGTGTGAATTCTGAAGGTGGCCTCCAGAGGAGGAACTACACTTTAAAAATTATGAATTCTCTCATATTTAACACTAGATGATTGTTTTCATAGTTTAAACTTAAACTGATTTCCTTAAAGTATCAATCAATAAGCATTTATTAACCTCCTACTATATGTTATACATTTTGTAAGCTCTAAAAATATGAATACAAAATTAAACAGTATCTTATATTCTACTGGAGGAATATTCATTTACGTGAATAAGTAAATACAAAACAGACTTGCAACTCATTGCTCAAGACCCCCTAATGTGCTCTGGGTTCATAGAAAAGGTAAGTTCTCTCTGATTCTTTGCTTCTATCTGGAGTTAAGAGACGAAAATCTCCCCGAAAGTTAAGGTTTAAGTTGTGTCTAGATTTTCTCAAATGTGAGTAATAGGGTTGTCAACTCCTGAACAGGGACTCAATATAGAATATGAATATAAGGACTGAGTATGGAATAGCCTTTATTTCATATTGAGAGAAAATGGATATAGCTCTAAGGATTCATAGGAACCTATAAACAAATATAGAAATATTTCTATTATTTTTATTTATTCATAGAATAGCATATTATATCTTATGCAATATTTTCAATAAATATTATATTTATATATTACATAAAGAAATATAAAACTCTCTCTAGAAAGGAAGTAATTTGGAATTGCTATCAAAGTAATCTTCTATCATTCTAGTAGCTGTTATTTCTTCTTTCTTACAGAGTCTTACACAGTCTTCCAAAGACTCATAGTACCACCCCATGGTTCAGACTCCCTTTGGAAGATCCTTGGAGTTTTCTGGATGAGCTAAGTTAGTCCTTCTCATTAGACCTGTACTGTGTGAATAACTCACTCCTTTGCTTTCCAAATAAGACCCCATGAAGGAATCATGTGAACTGTTTTCTCTTTTCCCCAAGAAGATTTCTTCCTTGAGAAATGTTTCTTTAGAAAATCTGGTATCTGTAATCAAGCATTTTAAGAAATCTCGAATGGGAATTATCTGTGAGGCAACCTCCAAACTTGACGCTACCCAAGACATCTTGCTTCTTCAGCTAGAAGAAAAAAACTGGGAGCCTATAGAATTTGAAATTACTGCTCCTCTCCACAGGAAATTAGGGTTTAGTAACAGTGAACTTCTCTTTTACATTTGACTTGAAAGAATAAATAATACAGAAAAAAAAGCAAATTTCAGCAAAATCAACAAACACATAAACTCTGTCTGGAAAATATATTCAGTGTTCCCCAACCAAAATTCCCCCACTTCTACAAAGAAAAGAAGGTGTCTTTCCAGGTAAAAGCAGTATTGCTTTTGTATGATCAAAGATATCCTCCGGCTCAACTCCGTCCTTTTATAGGTGAAAAAATCAAGTCCCAGAAAGGGAAAGTCAAACAACTATTCAATACCTAGAAACCAGAACAAATTAGGCTTTTGTTATTTATTTTAATGATTCAAAAAAGTCATTTTCTTCCCTTTTGGTAAAGGTTAGATGCTTCTTGCTTTGATTTTTTGTTTATGTAATTTGACATTCATATATATATAATATATGTACATATATACATATATACATATATATATCAGAGTTCTTTGGTAAGAGCAAGGAAGGAAGAAAAGAAAGAAGGAAGGAAGGAAAGGAGGGAAGGAGGAAGGAACCTGGAGTCAGAGGTTTGCTTTCCAAACTCGTTCCTTGCTCAGTACATGGCCATGGTCCTTGCATGTGACTGCTTCTGTCTGTCCTGTATCTGTGACCTTGAACTGGGTAGTAGGCAATAAAGCTTCCAGAAGGTACCCATTCATAAGTGCTATTATTGTCCCCATTTTACAGATGAAGGGGTTGAAGCAAAGACAGGTTAAGTAACTTACTTAGAATCACACCGCTAAGAAGCATCTGTTGCTAGATTTGAACGCAGGCCTTCTTGATTCTGTACTACCCCCTGCACCACCTAGTTGCCTCTGTCAAGATATTAAGAGACACCCTGTTTTCCAGAGCTAAGACCCAGCAAGCAAGCTGTACCCTGAGCCTGGCATAACAACTATCCTTTGTACTCACCCTCTGGATGATCTCAGCCACAGGAAAATCCCAGAATTATTTCTGGTCAGGGAGATTTGTTTTTGGGATTGTTGCTGTTATCCCTCATTGTCAAGCATACAGCTCACTGCGTAGCCATAGGTGTAAGTATTGAGATCTCCCCACATTAACATGGCACCTTCCCTCTAGGAGCAGGGCCCCGGCACATGTGTCCTTGCTTGCAAACCATTTCCCTCACTTTGAAATTAGACTTGTTTGGTTCCCGACTGCCTGTCTGTAGTCTGCTTTGTTTGGCTCCGGCCACCCACAGGTTGGAGGCTGGTTCCAGTCTGGGTGACACCTCCAAGAGACAATAATGTACACCTCTAGTGATCAGTTTAATCCGCTCTTAGCTGGTCAAGCAGCAAGATGACTGTGATGAGATAGAAACTCCGTCATCATGACTTTTCATAGTCTAAAATCTGAGTCCAAATCTCAAAAAGAGTAGAGTGTATGAAAGGGAAAGAATAAAATTAGATTGGAAAGGTTCAAAATGTTTTAAGTTCTAGGCTGAAGATTCTGTATTTTATCATGGAGGTAATAGGAAGTCACTGGATATTTTAGAAAAGAGGAGTGCCATGGTCAAGACCCTATTTTAAGAACATCAATTTGGCAGCACCAAGGAGGATGATTTGGAGAGGGGAATGGGAAAGCCAATTAGGAGGTCATTCCAATACCTTTTTGTGTGTGTTTGTCCTTTGTTGCCGAGGAGGACCATACCGTCAGAGAAATGATGACATGACTTGCACTTGACTTTGTTTTGAGTGAGGCAGGGCTGTGCAGGTCACCAGCCTCACTTCTCCTCCAGGGCCATCTAAATCCAGTAACCAGATATTCATCAGAATGACTGGAGATGACCCAGGATGAGGCAATTGGGTTTCAGTGACTTGTCCAAGGTCACACAGCTAGTGAGTGTCAAGTGTCTGAGGTAAGATTTGAACTCAGGTCCTCCTGACTCTTGCACTGGTGCTCTATCCACTACACCACCTAGCTGCCCCTATTCCAATGGCTAAGGCCACAGGTAATGAGGGCAGGACCTAAGGTAACTTTGGAGAAAGCAGCTTTAGTTGAGTGATAAGGTTAAAAGTCTGATGGAAAAAGGTTGAGAGAAAAGGAAGTATAAAAGAATAGAAAAGATTCTTTTTCTAGGAGTTTGCATACTGTCTATGAGATGATAGAGGTTGAGGGGGGTCAATAAAGCCAAGTAAAAGGTTATTGCTATTGTTAAATGAATGAGGAAGACCTGGGTATATTTGTAGGAAGCAGGGGAAAAATCAGTAGAAGAGACTGAAGACAAAAGAGAAAAGGAAGGTGATTTTGAGAGCAATCTCCAGGAGCAGATACAAGGGGATGGCATCGAGTACAAGTAGGAGGGTGGGCCATCATTAGAAGAAGAGACACATTTTCTTTTTTTCTCTTCTTTAAATGACTGAAACTTAAATAAACGGTAAGAAAAAGAAACACATTATAAACTTAAATATTCAAGCTTAAATACAAAATAAGAAAAGAAAAAAAGCATGTCATGTGCAAAGCAGACTGGAAGAGAAGACTCAAAATATATAGCCATAAATTTCCATTTCAAGAAAGCCTACATAATAAATATTATTTATTTAATAATAAATTATTATTAAATAATTAGAGCTGTCCATCTTTTCTTTGCTTCCTTGTTAGTTTTTTTTGTTCTCTGCTGTGTACTTTTTATTTTGTTCTTTTTTTCTCCCTTCCTCTCCCCCTCCAAGGCTACAATTAAGCTCAGATATATTTATATATATCCATATACATACAAACATACAAGGACATATACATACATTTTCATCAGAGACTGAAATAAAGGAGGAGGGAATGGAGGATGTGTAAATAGATCATGAGATATAGAAAGGGGGAGAAGAGGGAACTCATTCTGAATGGTCTCTATTTTCTCATAGTCCTCTGTTGAGAGAGCTGGGGCAAGGGGATGCTGTGGGAGGCTTGAGGAGAGAAGAGGGGTTCATAGTGGATGTAGAGAATGCAAACTCAATGACCAAGGAGTAAAAGGGCTTTCTAGCTGTAGTGAGAGTCAAGTTGAGACTAAATAACATGAATGTCATAGTATCATAGATTTAAAGCTTAGACCTTAGAGGGCATCTTGTCCAGCCTCCTCATGTTAGAGAAAAAGAAACCAAGGTCCAGTTTGTTCAAAGTCACATTGATATTAAGGCATAGAGGCAGAATTCTAATCAAGTTTCTCCACCTCCAAATGTAGTGCTCTTTCCACTGTATCCCATAGCTTCTAACTGATCCATATGATAATAAAGCATTAAACTCTTAAATATTAACCTTTCCCATTGAAGAGTATATAAGGGAATGAGTTAATTTTAGCTATTTTATGATAATCATGGAGACATATGGAAAGACATGAAATTAAAACAATTCTGAGGTCCTGTCTCACACCCATAAGATTGGCTAAGATGATAAAAATGGAAAATGACAAATGCCAGGGGGGATGTAGGAAAATAGGTATGCTAACGCATTCTTGGTGATGTAAACCAGTCCAACCCTTCTGGAAAGCAATTTGGAACTATACCCCCAAAGCTGCTAAAATATGCTTAACTTTGATCCAGCAATAACACTAGTAGGTCTATACTGTGTGGGGAACCTGCAGCCTCAAGGTCATATGTGGTCCTGCAGGTCCTCAAGTGCAGCCCTTTGACTGAATCCAAACTTCACAGAACAAATCCCCTTAATAAAAGGATTTATTCTGTAAAATTTGGACACAGTCAAAAGGCCTCACCCAAGGACCTAGAAGGCCACATATGGCTTCAAGGCTGCAGATTCCCTAGCCCTGGTCTATACCCAAGAGATTAGAGAAAGAGGAAAAGGACCCATGTGTAAAAGTAATAATAACAATAATGAGTTTTTTTGGTGGCAAAAATTGTAAACTGAGGGTACACTCATCAATTGGGGAATGACTGAACAAGTTACGGAATGTGAATGTGATGGATACTACTGCGCTTTAAGAAATGATGGAAGGGATGGTTTCAGAAAAACTTGGGAAGACTTTTATAAATTGATACAAAGTGAAGCAAACAGAACTGGGAGAATGGTTTATATAGTAACAGTAATATTGTAAAGATAATTAACTGTGAAAGACTTAGTAACTCTGATTCCACAATCCATGATCCCATGACCTGCCACAATTCCAGAGAACTCATAATGAAACATACTACCCACATCCAGAATGAGAGCTAATGGACCCAGTGCCCAGTGTGCAGATAAGAGCATATTTTCTATTTCTTTATTTTTAATGCTTTTTTCCCCTTGGAACATGACTAACCCAGAAATTTGTTTTTCCAATCTGTCTATATATAAACAATCAATAATCGATGTGGCAAAATTACCAAGAACTAATATGAGAAGACACCCTCACCTCATTCCTTTGCAGAGGTGGTAGGGGTGAGGAGGGGAAAAAAAGAGTCCCATGCATGTGGAACATTGCATACATAGGCAGATTTTTTTTTTTGATGCATTGATTAATTTTGCTGCTCTTTCTCCTCTGTCCTTTTCTTTTTTTAAAAAAAAAAAAACAGTTTGTTATCAAGAATGACAATGTAGAAAGAAGAAGAGAGACTTGGGAAAATGTTGGAGATGTGAACAAAAGATAGTAATAAAAAATATATTTTAAAAAGTTTTTAGCTACTCTTTGGTAGGAGGCATTATTAAATGTACCCTTTGGATAGAGATGGCTAGGTGGAACAGTGGAGAGAACACTGCATCTGGAACTAAGAAGACCTGAGATCAAATCCAGTTGTGTGACTTTGGGCAAATCACTTAATAGTCATCTGCCTCAGTCTTCTCATCTGCAAAATGGGGATAATGATAGCATCTACCTTTCAGGGTTGTTGTGAAGGTACAATACTATTTGTAAAGTATGTTGCAGATCTCATAGCAACATATAATGTGAGTTATTATTATGTAGCATATCATGTAATGTGAAACCACCAAAGTGAGAGCTAGTTCACTGAAGATTATGAAGTGTCCAAATGTGGAACACAGGAATTCCTCCTATCTGTGTGTGTGCGCATGTGTATACATGTATATGTGTATGCACATATACACATACATACACAGATATGTGTCTCTGTGTGCATATATACATACATATATGTGTGTGTGTATATATCTATATACACACACACAAACACACCATGGTCCATGGTCCAACTTGGTAATGGCAGAATGCCTGAAGGGTTAACAGATGAATCACATGAGTCAGATACATAAAGGAGCAACCCTGCACAAATCGTAACACTGAAGATGTCAAGAATAGCACTTGAAATATGGAGACATTTTCCTAGCTTAGTTTATCAATGACTTTACTAAAGTTCCCCTCTTTCAGTGGCCCATTGTGGTATGGAGGTGATGTGGGGATTCTTAAAGGCTTAGACAATGGATAACAAGCTCTGTCAGGTCCTACCAAACTCACAAGGCTTAGAGGATGTGCCAAGTGATAAACTATGTCTATTAATCCAAAAACCAAGCTGGCCACTTTATGAGATGCTCATCATCAGAACTGCCATACAATGACGAATTTTTCAACCACTTCTTGTTGTGCAGTTGTTTTCAGTCATATCTGACTGGGACTCCATTTGGGGTTCTCTTGGCAAAGACACTAGAGTATCTTTCCATTTCCTTCTCCAGCTCAGTTTACAGATGAGAAACAGGCAAATGGGATTAGGTGAGTTGCCCAGTCTCACACAGCTAGTAAGTATCTGAAGCCAGATTTGTACTCAGGAAGATGAGTTCTGGCCCTTGCACCTATCCTCCATGCTACTAGATTTTCAATCACAATGGTTCTCAAAATCCTGTTTATATCATGGAGGACTGGTGGTCTGTGCCTGGACATCAATGAAAACACAAGTCATGGAGGCATCGGAGTAATATAGGGATTGTAAGGATAGGAAATGAACCTGTGATTTCACTGGCACAAGAAACTCCCAGACACAGAAACTATTCCACTGCAACTTAGAGACTTAGTGAGCTACCTAAAGATCTGAATGGTTAAATGACTTGCTCAGGATCACACAGCCACAGGTAGCAGACTCAGAACTTGAACCTGAGCTTTCAGGGCATTTTTCTATCCACTATGACATAGTACCTAATATGGCAATTAGAATTTGAAAATCTATACCCCAGAGTACTGGGTAGCCCAACTCTCAATTTGCATCGATTAGTCATAGGATCACAAAATGAGCTGGAAGAGACTTCAGAAGCCATCCAGTCCAGTTCCCTCATTGTTACAGATGGGAAAACTGAGGCCACAAAAAAAATCAGGTGATTTGCCCAAGATCATGCACGTAGCAACCAGTACAGATGGGATTTGAACTCAGGTCCTCTGCTTTCAGAGCCAATGCTCCTTCCAATGTACCACAGTGCCTCAGGTACGTAGCTTTTTATTTTGAGATGGCATGGGATAAATGCTTTTTGGTGCAGGAAGCATTATCTAGAGTGTATTCTTCATATTGAGATAGCTAGGCGGAACAGCGGATGGAACACTGCCCCTAGAATTAGGAAGAACTGAGTCTAATTTCTACCTTTTGGGACAACTGATTGGAAAGGCGCAATGCTGTGTATAAAAAGAAGACTGGATAATAGTAAAGAAGACCTGGCCCTCTCAGTTGTGTGACATTCAGTAAGTCATTAAGCCTCTTAGTTTCCAGGGAACTTGATCCAATCTAGTGGAAGGAATTTCTATATCAGGAGTTCCAATACTTTTCCAGATTGTTCCCCCCCCCGCCAGAAAAAAGCCAATTAATTTCCTGTCTACCTAAAGATATGTCCTCCAATATCTAAGTCAACCTGAACACTTGTATTAACATAAAAGACATCATGCTGTAGTAGATAAGAGTCAGCCATGAGTTAGAAAGACCTGGATTGAGTACCATCTCTAATATGTCCCAGCTCTTTGGCCATGGAGGACCAAGTTCTCCTCATTACCCCCAAATAACTCTCTAAGACTAGAAATTGCAGATGAATTGCTAATCTGCATCACTGAACGGATTTTTCATCCAAGGATTTCCCCACACCAATGATATGATAGGTCTACCAGGGGTGAGGAACCTGTGGCCTCGAGGCCACATGTGGTCCTCTAGGTCCTCAAGTGAGGCCCTTTGATTGAATCCTACCTTCCCAGAATAAATCCTTTTACTAAGGGGATTTGTTCTACAGGGTCACATAAGGTCTGCAGGTTCCCCATCCTTGTCTCTAGACCTTTTCCCCTAACTCCTCCAAACATATTGACTATTGTAACAAGGGCCCTACCAGTTTCCTTGTTTTAAATGTTCTTTTGTATATATTCTATAGAACTGACTTTCATGTATACCTAATTCATTACAATTAGGCAGCTAATTGTCTTAGGCAGCTAGGTGGCACAATGGATAGAGCCCTGGGCTTGGAGTCAGAAAGACTTGAGTTCAAATGTGACCTCAGACACTAACTGCGTGATACTGGATAAGTCACTTAACCTCGACTTCCCTTAATCCACTGCGGAAGGAAACGGCAAACCATTCCAATATCTTTGCAAAGAAAACCCTATCCAGAGCATTGGTGCATGAGGTCACAAAGAGTTAGACAGATTGAACACCAATTGCAATTACTTTCTCTTTAACTCACAATGAAATATATTGATTTTAGAGTAAAATGCCCTTTAAAACAATTATGAAACTGATGGGAACTGACGTCGGAGTTAGTTAAGACAATTCACATAAAACAACTGACAAATTAAAGCTTTTGCCTCTGTCATCTTTTAGCGCTGATGGTTGATCTGATGTGATGAGAGAAAGTTCCCAGGAGCCAAATGGGGGTGGCTTCAGTTCCTGCATAGTAAGTTAGACCACAGTTAAGTCATACAGACTGGCTTTGGCCCTGCTTCAAAATCCTGATCCTTTGTTCCTGCGGCTTAAAGGATAACTTTGAAGTTCAGGATAAAACTCTTCTGACACACTATTACTAACGAATAATCTCCTGATTGTGATCTCAAGAAAGTATAATCAATAACGTATAGTACATAAGTTAAAACTGGGGCAAACGGTGATGGGCCAGTAATTGGACCTTTATAGACTCCACATGTTCTGATGGCTGCATTAAGCAAAAAGCTGCGTGTAATAAATGTCTGTTCCCCAAACGTGGTGGTGGTACTTTCTCAAAAGGATGAAAATTGTCCTAGTTACAGGGAATCTTATAGTTTTTCAGGTTCCCACGATGAGGTCTGCATACCTAACAGACTTGTCAGGAAACCTAAAATAAAGAGAAGTAAACTCTTTTTGAAAAATAAAATAAAATCATAGCATCTCAGAGTCGATTAGAAGGGTATTCAGAGGTTATCCCACTTAAACGCCAAACCAAGTAGAAATTCCTGACAGTGGAACAAGTAATCAAAAAGCCCTTGTTCATATCTCAAGAGTAGGCATTCTATCTTATTTATTTTTGTGTCTCCTCCAAGGCTTTAGCAAAAGTCTCATACAAAATAAGTGCCTGAAAAATGTTTGTTAGATGGATAAATTAATTACAGATCCATCAACTTAGTCAATAACAAACTCACCTGATCTTACATTATCATTTTTTTCACTTCTCTAATATTTTCTTTCTTTCAAACATTTATTTTTTTATGATGATAGTATTTTTGTTATGTGTCACATGCCACTAATAGACAGCAATCCTTTGTGTAAGCCCCAGCATCTAATGCAGTGTTCTGCATAAAATGGCACTTAAATGTGCATAAAATGGAATGGAATTTCAGGATAGATGGAAACTGGGGTCAGCATTCATCTCTGACAGCCAAGCTTAAAAAAAGATGACCTTGGCAGCTTAGTTTGATCAATTTCTCCCACCCTGAACAGGAGAGAAGGGAGCTTCAAGGTCAGTACAAGTTGTATTGACAGAAGATTCTTCTTTCATAGGCGTTGGATTAAAGAAGAATATTAAAATGTAACAGGAAAAAAAAAAACTTTTGGAAATAGGCCATTATGGAGAGAGGCCAGCTTTTGGGAATACTTTAGGAGCAAAAAAAAACAATGGATGCCATAAATATTGGCCAGATTGAATAACTGAGTTAGATAATCTATATCTTTATGCTTTTTTGATGTTGTCTTCAGTGAAATTCCTGCAGTTGTGGGTCTCAAAGAGCTTTACAAAGTATATCAATTCTCACAATGACTTTAAGGGGGTAAAATGATAGAACACAGAATTTTAGAGCTGGACGTTACCTAAGAGAATGTCCAGTCTAACTGCTTCATTCTATAAATAAAAAAACTATGTCCAAAGATACTAGCTAGTTAGCTAGTGGAAGAATAGGGAACAGACCCTATATATCCAAATTTTCAATATATACCACCCCATCTATCATTTCCAGTCTACAAACGTTTAAATTAAAGATGCATAAATATTAAAGCTATAGTTTTTTTTTATCAGAATAGCTAAGTTATGGTTCTAAGACTACACAGATTATTACAGTCAAAAAGGTGTTATGGAGTGAGCCTTGGGTTTACAGGCAAATTGTCACTGAAGCTCTCTGAGCCTCATTTCTCTTATCTATCAAATGAGATTACTGGGCTATTAGGAGAATCAAAGTGAAATAATGTGTGTAAAATGTTTTATAACAGTGAAGTGCTACATAAATGTGAATGTGTCTTAGTAATCAGAATTTGAAATAATAACCATAGTAATATTAATCATAAACACCCTGCTGATTCATCCAGTTGGGCAATGCGACACAGCTAGACATGAAGTTGGGAAAAAAGAGAAACACCATACTATTAGAAAATTTAGAAGATTATCTTCTATAAGTTTTACTGTGGGGAAGAAAACAGAGAATTCTGGAACAGACAAGGGACAGAAGTAAAATCAGCTTTGACTTTGTAAAATGTAAAAACCTATGAGTGAATAAAATTAATAATTGCAGAATAATAAGAAATATTATAGAAAGAGGAAAATATTTGTATCAACTATCACCAGTAAAAGTCTGATAACCAAGATATATAGGGAGATTTTCCCCATCATGAGTTTAGATGTTTTATGGGTTGGCATAAGAAATTAAATGGGAATTTGGGAGGAGTTTTGCAGAAGCCACAGATGACACAGAGCCTATGACAAAATACTTAATCCAAATTTTATAATAAGGTACTTAAATGCCCCATAAAAGTAAAAGAAAAAAAATCTAGATTTCTTCTCTGTTATGAAGGGAGGGCCAAAATATTTTGTATGGATTTTCCAGATCACAGGGGCTCTGGGCCCCTTACCCCCATGATGTGGAAAGGATAACTGTACTTAATTCTATCTCTAAAGGGTCTGAATGGTTTTTAAATGGAAAATAGCAAACTATAAATAAACTATTGGAAAGCATGTTTCAGACTACTGATATTAAGAGAAATGGAACTTCTGGTTAGGATAGTCAGTGGAAGATCACCAGCTCTCCCTCAAAAATCTCAGAAAACATCTGAATAGGGCCCCAGAAAGATGAATAATAAAGAAAAATAGGAGGAAAATGTCTTCATGCAGTCTAGAACTTCACAAAAAGATTGGCAGAGATAAGAAGACAGGGAGAGGAGTTTCACCTGAGCTTTGAAAGCTCAGGTAGATACAGAAGCAGGTGGAGGTTGGGGAGGGGAATCTGTGTAAAGGGATCTAGTAATGAGCTCTTGAAAATGGATTTATAGCCAGCTAGTGCTCTGAACAAAGGAGTTCTAAGCTCAGATTCCAAGAATCGGGTGCCTAAACCCAGTCTCCGCCTTGAACTATCTGAACAGAATCAGGAAACAGAGTGAGCCTCCATAGGTCACTGTGCACAGAGCTCAGCTGTGTACTCCATAAAGCAATACAAGTCACTCAGAGCCAACTTGGTGACTGAGTACCAGTACTGGCAATGGGAGGGTTTTACAAGACCAGTGTCATCTCCAAAATCCCAGTGAGGTCCATCAGTGACACCTCAGAGAAACGAGCCAACTCTCTATTGTGGACTGTGCAAGAAGACAGTAATTGGACACAGCCAGAATCCATAATGAATTAATTAGCTGGAGACTGACATAAAAGTCAGAGATTACGGCGGAGAGTGGGGCCTACCGTCAATTACTTCATCCAGATTAGCAGAGGAAACAGCATTCTAACTGGAACTCAAGTTATCCACCACTTCCTTCCCTAGCAGCTTCCTTGTCAACTTTCCTATTCACTAGTTGGTGAGTCCCTACTAGGGGCCACCATTTCTGGAGGAGCCCCACTCTTGCTTTCTCACTTCACTCCTGGCTCAACTCTGAACTGTTCCAATCTTGCACCTATGCGCATGACTTCCCTCATTGCCCTCCTCCCTTGCAGCTTCCTTTTATGTTTTTATCTTTCTCTTTAAGAAGGCAAACTTCTTGAGAGTAGAGACCATCTTGCCACTTTCAAAATCCAGAGCTGGCAGGTATAAAAAATGCTCCAGGCAATAAGAAAGCATTCGAATACTCAGGGGCTACAGTCAAAGTCACTCAAGAGTAACTACAATAAGAAAAGAAAATAATGGAACGTGATATTCCAAAAGACAAGAGAACATCTCATAACTAAGAATAACATCCTGCAAAACTGAATATAATCCTACAAGGGAAAAATGGATTAGCTTTCAAGCGTTCCCAACAGAATTAATGGGGGGACAGGATAGGATGGATGGAAATATAGTTAGTCTTTCACAACATGACTATTACGAAAGGCTTTTGTATAACTGCACATGTATAGCCTATATTGAATGGTTTACCTTCTCAGGGGGATCAGTTGGGAGAGAAGAAGGGAGAGAAGCTGGAACTCAAAGTTTTAGGAAGGAATGTTGAGAATTGTTTTTGCATGCAACTGGGAAATAAGAAATACAGGTAATGGGGTATAGAAATCTATCTTGCCCTACAAGAAAAGAGAGAAGATGGGGATAAGCAAGGGAGGGGTGTGAGAGAAGGGAGGGTAGATTAGGGGAAGGGGTAATCAAAATGCACAGTGTCTTGGGGTGGGGGAAGGGAGAGATGGGGAGAAACTTTGAAACTCAAAATCTTGTGCAAATGAATGTTGAAAACTAAAGATAAATAAATTTTAAAATACAATGAAATAAAGCATCCTGATGAAAATATCAGAGCTAAGTTGAAAGTTTGAAATGCAAACACAGGCATCAAGAGAAACCTAGAAAGGTAAGTATATTTGAGCAACTGGAAAAGAGTAAGTGAAGCTAAAGTGCTTAAACTCTAATGAGGGATGACAGAGAAGTGACCCATTAGAATTTTAATGTTTTAAGATATGCAGAAGGAGCCATAAGGAATGGTTTTATTTGTTTTAATAGAGAAAAGAAAGGGAGAAAAAGATATCCATTAGAGAGCAAATGAAGAAGTGAGGGGAGGAACTAATAATTTTCATGGGAAGAGTATACAAGCATGGAGAAAGGGATAGAAGAAAAAGTATGTAATGACCCCACTCCTATGTAAAACAAATAAAGGAGGGTTGAACATACACACATACATGTGCAAGAGCACATGCACAAACACATATGAAAACAGAAGTTAGAATAAAAATATATTCAACTCAATAGAGAAACAGGAAGAGAAAGAAAAAGAGCAGTAAGAGGCAAAGAGGGAAGAATCAAAAAAGGAATAATCATAAGCAATCCAATTGCAGATTCAAAAATTAATCACTAAAAGGGAATTTAAAAGGGAGAAAGAAAGTGCAAGAACTAGAACAAAGGGTCTGGGCTTAGAGTGAGGAAAGGAGAGGCAAAGGAATATGAACAGAAAACTTCAATCATTAATGAGTGCTGATAAGCTTATTTCTTTTTCTTCATCTGATTAATTCTTTATAAAGGCCTCAAACTTGAATTGTAACTAAACAATTTAATTTTAAAGAATCCTGAAGTCAAGGAATAAACCATAGGAACAACAAATAACTTCATTTACAAAATGACAACAATGAGACAATATGCCAAAATTTGGGAATTCTGTCAAAGCAGTCTGTAGGGGAAATTTTATATCTATGTATCTATCATCTATCTATCTATCTATCTATCTATCTATCTATCTATCTATCTATCTATCTATCTATCTATCTATCTATCTATCTGCTGTCTGTCTGTCTATCTACCTATCTATATCTAGAGGTAGATAGATATAGATATTCATATATATATTCCTCAGCACTTACATCATCAAAAGAGAGAAAAAACAAATAAATGAATTGTATGTTCAATTGAAAAACTAGAAAAGCAAAAAATTTTTAAATTAAGAAATCCTCAAAATAGGAATTCTGAAAATTGAAAAAGACAGATAAAACTGAAAACAAAAAATTGTATTAAACTAGAAATTGATTTTAACAGAACAAAAGCAAAAGAGAGAATTTAAACAACCCAGTCTTGAAAAAAAAAGGAAATACAACAAATCAGCAAAAAGGTGAGGTGAAAACAAAAAAACCAGGACCAGATGGATTTCCAAGTGAAATGTATCAAAGAATTAATTACAGTATTATATAAATTGTCTGTAAAAATAAAGAAAGAAAAGAAACTCCTTAAATGAGACAATAGTGTCCCGATTCCCCAGTCAGGGTGAGATAAAGCGAAAGAAAGAAATCTAAAGTCTAAAATCTCAAATGAGATAAGCACAAAAATATTAAATAAAATATTAACAGAGATGCTAAAGCAACATAAAAAAATTATTTGCACTATGACCAGGTTGGATTTAAACCAAACGAAGGATTCAGAGTTGGTTCAATATTAAGAAAATTGTAAGTATAATTTTTGTTGTTTAGTCATTTCAGTCATGTCTGACTCTTCGTGACCCCATTTGGGGTTTTCATGGCAAAGATATTGGAGTGGTTTGCCATTTCTTTCTCCAGTTCATTTTACAGAGGAGGAAACTGAGGCAAATAGGGTGAAGTGACTTGCCCAGAGTCATACAGCTGGGAAGTGTCTGAAGTCACATTTGAACTCAGGTCTTCTTGACTCCAGGCCTGGTACTCTAAACACTGTGACTATATTAATAACAAAAACATAAATTACATGATTATATCAATATTTCTGGAAGGAGCTCTTAATAAAAATCTTTCAAAGGAATGTTCAATCCAAGATTGGGAACTGGAGAATTTTTGCTTTTTTTTCAAAAATTAGAGCTATACAGACAAGTGGTATCAATAGAATATGTGTATATGTACATATGCATATAGATATACACATATTTAGATAGATAATAGTTGATGGAAATATATATATATATATATATATATATATATATAGATAAAGATATATTTTTAAAGAACGAATTGTATGAACTGATTTGGTTACATTTTCCCAATAGAGATAAAGTGATTCATCTAAGAATGGTGATGACTGCATATGATTGAATGAATAGATGTTTGATAATGGAAAAACTGGATTGACCCTAAGAGTATCTTAGTGTAGCTATAAGGGTGGGCTTTCAACCACTCCATTCCATTTTAGCCTTGATACCTCAACTAGGTAAAGAACCTGTCTCAATAAATCAATCACCTTTTAGCTACCTTCAAATAAGAAGCGATGCTGCACAAGAAGCATTATTAAGTTATCAAGCAAAGAGAGGAAGGATTAAATTTAAAAAAACACTTGAGAAAGCATGGAGTTGTCTGAGAGGGATCTGCTTTTGGAAGGGTGCTTCAGCCTTGGTCAAACCTCTTATCCTCTACTCCGGGCAGCTATGTAGTGCAGTGGATAGAGCACCAGTGCACGAGTCAGGAGCTCTTGAGTTCAAATCTCACTTCAGACACTTGACACTCACTAGCTATGACCCTGAACAAGTCATTGAACCCTAACTGCCTCATCCTAGGTCATCTCCAGTCATCCTGATGAATATCTGGTCACTGGATTCAGATGGCTGTGGAGGAGAAGTGAGGCTGGTGACCTGCACAGCCCTCCCTCACTCAAAACAAAGTCAAGTGCAAGTCATGTCATTATTTCTCTGATGGCATGGTCTTCTTCAGCAACGAAGGATGAACACACATACCCTCTACCCTTTTTGGTCAAGAAAACTTTCTAAAATGAGATCACAGAGTCAGATAGCTAAAAACACTGAAAATCACTGAACAACAAAAGTATATTCTCTGTATACCTATATATGTCCATGTTACCTCCCTGACAGATTCTAAGCTGTTTATGGACAGGAATTCTTTTCAATCAATTGATTAGTCATAAAAAAGAGCTATCAGTAATGATGACTGAAGGAACATGAGTTAAATTCTGTTCAAAGCATGGCATGTTCATATTTTCTGTTAGTATCTATTTTGGGGCAAGCTGACCCCAGAATTTGATGACAGTATTCTTGCCAATGCTAAATCACAGTGTGGAGTTAGTACAACCCACCTTCAGCTTCTCTTGCCACAAACTTTGTTGGCGATCCTATGGCATCCCTATTTTATCTTTAATGAGTTTCCTTAAAATCACATATGCTTGAAGTGGATACTCATTTCCAGTATCTGGACGTATTAGAGGTTCAGGTTTGATTAGTGTTGTGGGCTGGACCTGAATCAAGTTGCAACACTTAGAGTTTAAGCCCAATATGGGAAAGAAATGAAATTCTTCAAGGCCATTCAACAGTCGGCAAAAACTTTGCTTAACCATTGCAAAGAAAGGATATGCAATAAGGACACAACACTCAGGCATTTTTATGCCATTAACTGACCAGGTAGTCATGCTAAAGGGACCTAAAGTCACTAAAAGAATCTGTATCAAGAGTGACTTGGCTTGATCCTTAGCCTGCTGGGTCAAAAGGATCTTAAGGACAGTTTCTTCATGTTTTCAGGAAAGGGGAAGGAAGGAAGGAAGGAAAGAAGGAAGGAAGGAAGGAAGGAAGGAAGGAAGGAAGGAAGGAAGGAAGGAAGGAAGGGAGGGAGGGAGGGAGGAAGGGAGGGAGGGAGGAAGGAAGGAAGGAAGGAAGGAAGGAAGGAAGGAAGGAAGGAAGGAAGGAAGGGAGGGAGGGAGGGAGGAAGAAAGGAAGGAAGGAAGGAAGGGAGGGAGGGAGGGAGGGAGGGAGGAAGGGAGGGAGGGAGGGAGGGAGGAAGAAAGGAAGGAAGGAAGGAAGGAAGGGAGGGAGGGAGGGAGGAAGGAAGGAAGGAGGGAGAGAGGGAGGGAAGAAAGAAGGAAGGAGATACCAGAATGGGGTTGTTGAGAGTTCTTCAGCACTCTTCAGCCCTCTTAAAAACTGCTGGTTTCCCTTCTGTCTCCCATGTGTGCACAGCAGGAAGGTCATGGAGAAGCCCCCGTCTCTGACCTTTGAAGTAGCCATAGAAGATGCTCCTCAGTAAAGTAAAACCAGCGCTTATTCAACAATAGTCTTTGAGTCTACCTGCCAGACTGTTTCTTTTCCACTGTTTCACTCCACAGAAATCTGCTTCAACTATAGCCAGAAGATACTTCAAAGGCTCTCAAGACTTGCTTCAAGGAAAAGCGAGTGATCTGAGTGCCTAAAGTTCTGTTAGTAGCTTATCTCTATCTTCTTTTTTCTCATCTCCTTAACTCCTTTCCTTTGAATACTTAAGCCTTAGAAGTTCTCATAAGCAAATAAATTGCTTCATCTCAGCACCAATGAAAATATTTGTAGGTCACTGAGAGTTCTCTTCCCTTAGATAAAATTTAGCAAGCCATGTCATTCCAGCTTTTAGGAACAGATAGGATCTGGTGTTTTGTCTTAAGTCCCCAGGAACAATTTAGACCCTGAAAGTGATTTCTTTGATGGTCCTGACCAAGTCTCTGAATTACAGCTTTGGCTTCATTTTATGGGAAAAAAAAATGGGGAGAAATAACGTGATGATGGGGAAGTAAAATTACTTAGTATCTTAAAAACATCTTGAGTTGTAGGTGCAGAGAAACATTGTAAAATATTTAGGGAGAAATACTGACCCATATTTGTATGAAACGTGCAGAGAAGAATAATAGAAAACTGAAGTTCTCTCTCTCTCTCTCTCTCTCTCTCTCTCTCTCTCTCTCTCTCTCTCTCTCTCTCTCTCTCTCTCTCTCTCTCTCGTTTGTCTCTCTGTGTTTCTTTGTCTCTGTCTCTCTGTCTTTGCCTCTCTCTGTCTCTGTCTCTCCTCTTTTTCTCTCTCTGTTTTTCTGTCTCTGTCTCTCTCTCTCTGTCTCTGTCTGTCTGTCTGTCTCTCTCATTTCTTCAGTGTAGGCTATCCCTGCCATGGAAATTCCCTCAATTAATATAGATAAGCAATAATATAATTCACAGTCTTAGAGAATTGGAGTACAAAAGTCTTATCCACAGATACTCACTCAGCTTGTAGCATGTTGCAAAAATAATACTTGAATTCAGATCTTTCCGATTCTGGACTGACCCTCTGTTCTACTATACCCACTTTGCTTCTTCATAACATGTATTAAAATGAAATGTATTTCAGTAGGACACCTAATAGAAAATGATTTCCCTTATAATATATGCATTTCTAATCGCATTACTTTTTTTCTTTTTACTCTGTTTTAACAAAGCTTTTACTGTCTTTCTCCCTCCCATTCCCCCACCTTTTCTGAATTTAATGAGAGAGAGAGAGAGAGAGAGAGAGAGAGAGAGAGAGAGAGAGAGAGAGAGAGAGAGAGAGAGATTAAGAGAGAGAATAAATCCTTGAAATAAATATGCCCAGACAAGCAAGACAAATTCCCTCATTGACCTGGTCTAAAATGCATGTCTCATTCCACATCTTGAGTGCATCACTTCTTTGTCAGGAACTGGGTAGCATACTTCATTTCGAGTCCTCTAGAATCATGGTTTGTCATTTCTTGAATCAGAACTTGAAAGTATTTTGAAGTTATTTTCCTTTATAATGTTATTATATAAGTTGTTCTACTGGGTCTTCTCACTTCACTCTATCAGTTCATTCAATTCTTCCCAAATGTATTTGAAATAATCTATTTCATCATTCCTTATGGCACAACAATGTTCCATGATTAATATCACATTTGGTCTAGCCGTTCCCCAACAAGTTGTCACCCCCTTGGATTTCCAGGGTTTTTTGCTACTACAAAAAAGAGTTCTTATGAATATTTCCGTACATTTGGGTCTTTTTCTTCTTTCTTTGATGTCTTTGTGGTAGATGGCCAGAAGTAGTGTCTCTGGATCAATACTAGGCTTGTTTTTAATAACTTTGGGGGCTTAGTTGCAAATTGCCTCCCAGAATGTTGGACCAATCCATAGTTCCACAAGTAATGTATGAATATGTCTATTTTTTCCACAGGTCACCCAACATTAGTTATTTTCCTTTTGGGGTCAACTTTGTCCATCTGATGAGTGTGAGGAGCCTTGGAATGGTTTTAATTTGCAACTTTCAAATTATTAATGATCTGGAGCATTCTGTTATAGCTTATGACTCTTTTTTTGAAAATGATTTTTTCTTGTCTTTGATGACTTATTTGGGAATGGTATTTATTCATACAAATTTCAATTTGTTCCTTATATATTTTGGATAATAGACTTCTGTCAGAAAAACTTGCTGAAAAGATCCCCCACCCAGTTACTTGTTTCCCTTTTAATTTTAAAATCATTGGACAGTATCTGCGCAAATACTTTAAATATATATATAACGTATTATTTACATATCATCTAATTTATGATATCAAATTTATAAAATGTTATATAATTAAAATTGCCCATTTTATTTTCTATATCTTCTCTATTTCTTGTTTGATTATAAACTCTTTCCCTATCCACAGATTTAAAAGGTAATTTCTTGCTCTTCTCATTTGCTTATGATGTCATCTTTTATGTCCAAGTACATCTTTTATGTATCCATTTGGAATTTATCTTGGCATATGATGTAAGATGTTGATCTATACCTAATTCCTTCCAGGCTGCTTTCCAAGTTTTCCCAGAATTTTGTTCATTACCTTAGGTGAATTCCTCCAAATTAGTTTTATTATTATTTTTCCTATTTCTACAAAATAAACCTCTTGTAGTTTGGGGCACCGAATAAGTAAATTAATTTAGGTAATATTATCATATTTATTACACTTAACTAACCTACTCATAAGAAATTAATATTTCACCAATTACTTGTGTCTATTTTTCTATAGTATTTTAAAAGTTGCATTCATATGGTACCTGGATGTATCTTGGTCAACTAATTTCTCAATATTTTATAGATTCTCTACTTATTTTAGTTGGGTTTCTCTTTCTATCTCTTTTTTGTTGAGTTTTGTGGGCAACATAAAGGGATGTTGATGATTTTTATGGATTTATTCTATATCCAACCACTTTCATTCCTTTTCATTAGTTGATTCTTTAAGTTTCTCTAGCTAAACCATCATATCATCTGTGCTAAGGTTAGTTTTGTTTCCTTTTTTTGTCTGTGTTTGTTCTTGTGATTTTTTTTGGCTTATGGCTAGAGTTTGCACTTCTAGCACTTTGTAATAGTAATGAAGATAAGGGCCGTCTGTGCTTTACCCTTACATAACTCACGTATATACTTTAAAAAATAATTAGAGGTTTTATCCCTTGATTTTTTTCCACTGCATTATGTTAATTGTAACTATCCAAGAATATAGTTATTTAAAATCTATTGAAATATGCTAACAATTAATAATCCTAATTATGTACATCTTTTTTACAAATGGTCCTTGAGAACACTTTGTAAACTTACATGGGTATACATCACTCACCACTAACTGATCATCCATTTCCACTAATTGAGTTCCAAAAAAAAATGACTTCTTAAAAAATTCCAGAACAGATACAGTCACAAATCAGTAATAATAAGAGCTGACATTTATATAGAAATTTAAGGCTTGCAAAGCACTTTACATATATCACCTCATTGGTGCCTCATGGCAATATTGTGAGATAAGTACCATTAACCCCATTCATTGAGGATGAAATGTAAATATGATGATGACTTGCCCAATGTCACATGACAGAGATAAGATTCAAACCTAGGTCTATGTGACTCCAGGTCCGTTGCAGGACACTGCCTGTGATAATAAATTGTTAAGGTAATATGCCTAATCAACCCTCAAATTCGAAATTCTTTTCCATGGCTATAAAGAAAAGCTAACCTCAAAGAATAAAAAATTTTTAAACAGGCCTACTTATGTTTGCAAGTGAGTAAAAGATTTTATGAATCTGTAATTACCACCAACACTACAATATCAGATTTCAATTTATAGCAGAAAATAGACCGAATTGTTCCTTCATCCCCCACTGCGTCATTTCTCTACTCTCCCTAGAGAACTCAGTCTACAACTGCTTGGAATTTGTAAAACAGATTTTTGAGAGTGAAATATGTCTCCATCTTGTCTACCTGCCCCATGTCCTCACTTATATCAATCCATTCATTATGGCAAATAAACTAAACTGATAACCACCATATGTGAAAGAGACAAATGAGCCTTAATAGAACTGACCAAAAAAAGGGGACGACCTTTTTGTACAAAGTATTTATAGCAGCTCTTTTTGTGGTGACAAAGAATTGGAAATTGATGGGATATCCATCAACTGGGGAATGATTGAACAAGTTGTAGTATAAGACTATAATGGAATATTACCATGCTATAAGAAATGATGAGCAGGAAGATTTCAGAAAAACTTGGAAAGACTTATAGGAACTGATGCTGAGAGAAGTGAGCAGAACCAGGAGAATATTATAAACAGTAACAGCAACATTGTATGATGATCAACTATGATAGGCTCAGCTCTTCTCAGTAATACACTGATTTAAGACAATCTCAAAGGATTTATGATGAAAAATGCTATCCTCCTTCCAAAAAAGAAGTTATGGACTCTGAGGGCAGATTGAAGCATGCTATTTTTCACTTTCTGTATTTTTTCATGTTTTTTTTTGAGGGGGAGGGATGTCTGAGTCTTCTTTCACAACATGGTAATGTTCTGTGTGATTGGACATATATAACATAACAAATTGCTTACTGTCTCACAGAGGGGAAAGGTGTAGAAGAGAGAGAGGAAATTTGAAGCTCAAAATTAAAAAAAATAAATGTTAGAAATTGTCTTTACATGTAACTGGGGAAAATAAAATAGTATTTTAAATAGAAAATTTTTAAAATAGAGCTGACCAGCATTATTTAGATAACCATTCAAGTCTACTCATCATTTCATTTAGGTTTTGCCCTGATATGTGAACTCTTATTTTATACTATACTCTTATTTCAAGCACAGGATTTTTAACAATGTAAAAGTGCAAATGGCTAATTAAATAGGCTCCTAGAGCTTCAGAGTTATAAAAGAACTTCGAGGACCTCTGTAATAGATGAAAAAAGTGGAGCTCCAGAGAAATGATATGATTTGCCCAAAGTCACACAATTAATTAGCAGTAGACTCCAGGCAACAAACACAGTCCAGAGCTCTTTTTCCTGCACCATTCAGCTTGAAAAGCGTAAAATTGTCTCTTTTGATTTTCTAGTGCTTTTGTATAAACAACCAATTACAAGCATATGGGTTTCAAGCACAACAAACTTAAAAGACATTCCCTTGCACAATATCCCATCCTAATTTCTTGAAAATCAAACAAACTAAAATCATAGGAAGAAATGATTTTTCTACTTTTTCTTCATCTCACTGTATAGACCCCTGCAATATAGGGTAGAGTTGGGAAACAAAATTCTAATAAATGTGAAATGTGAAGCTGTTGTGTGTGATCAGTAGATAGACTAGAATGTTAACTTTTTCCAATGAAAATGTTTCAATTCCATTCACCAAAAAATAGTTGAATGTCTATTATGAAATTCCTAATAATTCACTCGCCTGTCTTCATTAAAGAACAGGTGCAAGAGTTTTCAAATGCTTCAGATCAGCATTTTATTGCTTTTGGCCAAAGGTGCTATATATTTATATTCACTGCTATCTTACTAAAGGTGCTAATGTAGGAAAGATAGTAACCTTTGGAACTCAAAAGTATTCACTTTGTAAAAGTAAATCTTCAACCACCCAAGAAGCTTGAATACGGGTTTCATAGCACAAATTTGGATATCAAAAGGCTATTGATATAAACCTCTCACTTTGGATCCAAGAGCTTTGCATTAGGACTGTCTGTATTTCAGAATACTTGGCTTCCTGACCAGGTTCCAAAGTAACAAAACTGCTTGTGTGCATGATAAAGTTTTAAACTTTTGTCTTATGTTGTTGTTTTTCAATATTTTTCAGTTACCCCAGGGTAGCCTTTCTTATGGTTTGGTGATACCTCACCTTGCCAAGCATTAGAGGATTTCTAATGCTATACAACTTAAAGGGGGGGGGGAGGGATGTTTACCTAAGTATTATGATAATCCCCATTTTACAGAAAAGGAAACTGAGGCTCACAAACATGAATGGATTTACCCTGGGTCACATAAGTAATATATATTTGAAGTAGAATTTGAATGCCAATCTTCTTGACTCCAAATCTAATACTGTATCGGTTACATCATGTCATTTCTCCACAACAAAATATTTTTGATGGTAGTGTTGAATATTCAGTATAAGCTGAAATTTCTCTAAAAAGATTGTATTCATATAAATATTTTATATCCTAGGTAATATTATTTATAAACTTAGGGAAGATAACTCACATGTCTGTGCTATATTAACAATTTGCTCACAATATTCCCAACATGTAGGTAGCACAAATATTATCATCTCAATCTTACAGATGAAAAATCTAAGGCGACTAAATGTGCTCAAGGTAGTAAGTGGCAATGAGATTTAATCCCGGTCTTCAAGTCTAGCATGTTTCCCACTACTATAACCATGCTGCCTATGAGTAGATGAAACAAATGCATAAATTAAAAACCTGAACTCAAATTATTACATTTTGGCTATTGTTTTTAGTGTTAGATGGTTACATCAAAAATACAAATAACTGAAGAGCAGTGACAGGTTTTACCTATGAAGTCCTTAGCATATAGCCTGGAACACTATAGATTCTTAATAAATGTTTTTGGGTTGATTGAAATATTTATTAGTTCTGCTTGAATTTTTTGATCTTAGGTCTGACCAAACAGGTGAAGTGGAAAAGGAAAGGGAGAAATGGGCTAATTATAACAGAATAAGTCTAGAAAGGAACCCTGAGTAAATACTGAAAATAATTGAAAGTAAGGGGTATTTCTATCAGAATATAATCAAATGATCCCATTTTTAGTTGTATTAGAGGAATTTTTAATGATGAATTTGGCTTTAATGGTCTAATTCCTTAGGGGGGAAGTATTTTTCAGTGTCTCGAAAGAGCTAATAGAGTACCCAAAGGGCAAAAACTCCTAAAAATGAGACTATCTGCTAGATAATTACTTTAGGGGATCTGCAGCCTTAAAAATCTTTCTTCAGGTCTTCAATATCTATTATTTCATTAGTGTGGATATTTCCTCAACTGGCACACATTTTAAGGAATTGTTGGGTCTGAAAAAAAACTCATCACATTAAAGATTGTGGTGATGAGCCTCTTTGAAATTAACTAGACTCGTCTTCAGACAACAGATACAAAGCACACCCTTACTGACCCTGGGAAGTATTTCCAAGTTGTAGGACCCACCAAAGCTTGTACTCTGCTAAAATAATATCAGAGATCTCAAGGTCACCTCTGAATTATGAGAACACGTCCAAGATGGATTTTAGTGGATTAGGTGGGAGAAATCAGTCAAGAAGCAACTTTCACATTGCCATCTGCTGGATACTGAGATAAATGACAAGCTTAACTGAGGTAAAAATTCTCAACAGTCTCGAAAGAATTCTGAAATCAAAGAATGAGGAGAAAATTTGCTGCATTTTCAAATAAATGGAATGGTACTGCTTTGTGAAGTGTTGAAATGACACTTTCAAGAGTATTTCTGTAGAGAGACTCTAAGTCACAATGGAAAGAATCAATCGCAGGAAGACCATCTTTCAGGAACAACCTCTAACATAGACTGACTGTGTGACCCTGGTAAAGTCACACAAGGCAGTTCTCTTGGATCAAGGGAGAGAAAATTATGGCCTATCCACTCAATTCAGCCAGCTTTTTTTGTCCTTCCAGTTAGCTAAATTGAATAAAAACAGGCAGTAGACTGAATTTGGCCAGAGGTCAAAATTTGCTGTCCTTACTTGTTATTGTTCAGCTACTCAATCGTGTCTGACTCCTTGCGACCAACAGCTCCTTCTGCCCTCCACTATCCTTAGAAGTCTGTCCAAATTCATGTTCATTGTTTCCATGACACTATGCATCACATCCTCTGCCATCTCCTTTTTGCTTTTTCCTTCAATCTTTCCCAACATTAGGGTCTTTTCCAATGAGTCCCATTTTTTCATTGTGTGGCCAAAGTATTTCCAGTGAGTCACCTGAATTAATTCTTTTGACAATTAATGATTTGATCTCCATGTTGTTCAAAGGACTCTCAAAAGTCTTCTCCAGGACCAGAATTCAAAAGAGTTGATTCTGTCGCACTCAGCTTTCCTAATAGTACAACTCTCACAGCCATACTTTGCTACTGGAAAAACCATAGCTTTGACTATCTGGACCTTTGTTGGCAAAATAATGTCTCTGATTTTTAGTATGTTGTTCAGATTTGCCAAAGCCTTCCTTCCAAGGAGCAAGCATGTTTTAATTTATGACTGCAGTCACCATCTGTAGTGATCTTTGAGCCCAAGAATATAAATCTGACACTGCTTCCATTTCTTCTTCCTCTATTTGCCAAGAAGTGATGGGATCAGTGGCCAAGATCTTATATGTGTTTTTTTTATTTTTCTTAGAATACTAAGTATAGAACAGTAGTCCATTTGGATTGGTAAAAGGAGTGTTTCCCTTGGGAATTACCTACACTAGATCTGCTACTGCCCTAATGAAGACATTTCCTATCTACTTAGCCATTAAATATTACTGAAAATAAAACCAGAATTCAGATATACAGTTTCCTGATGATATTTGTTTGTAGTTCAGACCATTTGGTCATGTCCAACTCTTCATGACCCCATGGGCCATGCTGTCCATGGAGCTTTCTTGGCAAAAATACTGGAGTGGTTTGTCATTTCTTTCTCCAGTGAATTAAGGCAAATGGAGGTTAAGTGACTTACCCAAGGATATAGCTAGTGTCTGAAGCTGGATTTGAACTCAGGTTTTCTTGATTCCAGGTCCGGTACTCTATCCACTAAGCCATCTAGCTATCTTTAAGGCCTTACTGATATACCTTCTCATTATCACTACTGACATGGTCCTTGGGAATGAAGTAGCCTAGAATTTTTGAGGAACTAAATTCATTCAGGTTAACCCATATCACCCAGAATCTTATTTCTACCAGTTCCAAATCTACCTATATTTTATACCAACATACTATGCCATTCTGAAATCTAACTTGTCCCAGATCAAAACCAAGAAAAACTCAGTATCTCAAACAAAATCCCTAGGAAAAGATCCTCAGCTCTGTTACTTATTACCTATTCAACTTTGGGCAAGTCATTTAATTTCTCTGGGCCTGTCTTGCCCTTTGGAAAATGTGTGGGTTGTATGAAATATCTTTAAGACCTCTTCCAATTCTAAGTCTATGATTTATGATTCTTTGGAGCTAGAGGCTAGCCCCTTGGTCTGCTCTAGAAGGAGGCCAAAGTACATCTCCAAATGTATAAACGGGGCATGAAGAATCCACCAAACCTCCCTCACTTACTAAACAAAGAGAAATCCATATAAACACATCAAGGATCGACCAATGGGTTGCTCACTGAGCTCTGTAAAGGACAAGATCATTTTCTCTTTCATTTACAAGGAAAGACCATAACTTGCCTTCAGTTCCATCAGATGATTCTCGCAGGGCTTACCTGGCAAGTCTTATCAGTTTCCAAGCTAGGCTCCTCTTGTTCAGCAATAGTAATGATAATGATAACAAAATAACTGACTGTAAGTGTCAGTACTTTGGGTGGTTGTGTGGCACAGTGGATAGAATGCTGGGCCTGGAAGATTCCTCTTCCTGAGTTCAAATCTGACCTCAAACACTTACTAGCTATATGACCCTGGGCAAGTCACTTCACCTTGTTTGCCTCAGTTTCCTCATCTGTAAAATGGCGAAGGAGATGGCAAACCACTCTGGTATTTTTACCAAGAAAACCCCAAATGAGGTCATGAAGACTTGAACACAACTAAAACAACTAAACAAGAACCCTTCACACCCTTTAGCTTCTAGGCTCAGCCGAACATACCATCTCCTGCCTCCATATCTTTGCAGAGGCTACTTTGAATGCTAAGAATGTTGCCTTTTCTATCTTCTAAGGTACCTTTAAGCAGTAAGTCCATGCTCTCCAAATGTCTACCAGATATTCCAAAATGTATGTTTACTAGGCAAATAACACTTGCTATATCCTTTTGGACTTCTCTATTATATCCCCAGGAACTTCATCACTGAGAAATTTCATCATCCTGCAAAGTTGAATCAGCCTTAGCACTCATAACTCATTAGTATTTTCAGCCTCTCTAATTGGAGGGTAGAGCCATGAACTCCATAGGTTACATTTAAAGAGAGTCCTCAGGTCAGCCATCTCATTCCCCCAGTGACTGCACTCTTTTTGGACTCCTTTGGATTTCGCCACCCTGTCCATCACTGGGTACCTTCTCCTCCCTACCCCACCCCCTTTCAGCTTCCTATTTGAGTGCTGTTTACTCCCATCAGATTGGAAACCCCTTAGGACAAAAATTGTTTTTCTTTGTCATATTTCAATCCCTAGCACTTAGCATAGTGCCTAATATACAGTAAGTGCTTAATAAATGTTTATTGACTAATAAAACAGAACTCATAATTCTCCCCCAAATCACCATAGGAGAGTAAGATACAGGGAGAAAGAAATAATGCCATAGTTCTCTCCCATATATGTGTGTGCGTGTATGTGTGTGTACACATACATATGTACACATATACACATATGCATGTGCATATACATATATATGTATATGCATATATATGAAGTAGATAGACAGATAGAAAGATAGATAGATAGACAGACAGATAGAGAGATTGATGTCATTCTTGGTGGGATAGCATATAGCCTGATGGTTACTTTCCTTTTCCTACCAGGTATGACGTATATATGTATGTGTGTGCGTCTAATGCATGTATTTATGTATTATGTATTCATTTATTTATGTGTGTGTATTTATGTATGTGTATATTTATTTGTGATATGTACACATATTACATATACATACAATATACACATATCTACGTATGTGTGTATATAGCCTATAATGCTCAGGTTCCATGAGTCGGGGACCAGAAGAGAGGGAATGAGATTCTTAATCCTCTCACTTATAGCAGCTCAACAGGTAAACTTTTCCTCCTTCTACAAATAAGTCTTCCAGACACAGTTACATTTACTATGGGCCTTTCTGGGTTACCATGAAATACTGAACTTGTTACTTTTTAATGCTCTGGTGGGGTGAGTTCTACACAAATAGGAAGAAGAGAGCTTTCTTAGTTAATGTAACCTATACTTTTTGGTATTCTATGGAGGGAGCAGCACTTAATAGCACTGAAATAAGCAAAAATCTAGTTCCCTGGATGGGCCTTTTGTACTTTCTAAGAATTCATCCAGGGAGTTTTAAAGTGACTTCAATTACTTTCATCGTTCAGTCGTTTCTAAGTCTTCATGACTCCATTTGGAGTTTTCTTGGTAAAGATACTGGAGTGGTTTACCATTTACTTCTCTAGTTCATTTTACAGAGGAGAAAACTGAGGCAGAGTTAAGGGATTTGCCCAGGGTCAGATAGCTAGTAAGAGTCTGAGGTTAGGTTTGAGCTCTGACCTTTCTCACTCCAGGTCTTAGGCTCTACGCACTACTTCACCTAGCTACCCCAGCAGTGACTGCACCAGAAGGCAAATCCAAGTGTTAGTAAATATTTCTGAGCAGTGAAATCCAGTACACAAAATACTCTCCAATCCACTCTCTTTGGATAGATTTAAAACAAGCAAACAAACAAAAACTTTCCCCAACTTTGTACCTTCCTCCCCACTGATAATATTCATAAACCTGACTCTCTTTTTATAAATGAGTTTATTCCCATTGTCTGTGAGCAGTATGACCAGACTACACACTGGGGATAGCTCTAAAGGTGTCATATTTCCCAGAGAACTTAAGCTCCAATTCTGCATGGGAGTTAAAAGGCACACACCCTCCCCTCTTCTCTCCACGCCCCCCCCCACCCCTGGACAGAGCTAGTAAGCTACAATTTAGTTTTATGAATGATTCTGTAACTCTCCAAATAATCAGAACTTGAACTTGGGGTTGACTGACTTGTCCCTTAGAAGAATGGGCTGGTATGTCTCACCTGAATATCATGGAATTGTTGGCCCCTGGGGCTTAACCCACTCTTTTACCCTGTCCCAGGAAAAGGGCACTAGCATAGGAGTTTTGAATATGAAGAAAAGCAGGGATAATAATAGATGAGTGAAAGTAGAGATCATAAAAATATATAAATATATAAGGTTCATATGTTGAAATTGAGGGAAAGTAATATATGGGATAGTAACATATGAATATGTATTCCCTCATATTCAAAATTTCTCTTAGCAGGGTGGTTAGTCATTACTGTCATATAAATAGCAGAATCTGATGGAGACAAGTAAAAAAACTCAACGAATATGAGTAGAAGTATGATTATGTCAAAGGAAAATTATTGACAAGAAGAGAAAATTATACAACTGTAAATATAATGGACATTTTAAAAGTTCCTACTACATCCAGGAACTGTGCTTACTTCTGAGGAAAACACTGCAGTCACTTAAGACATGGTGCTGACCTCAAAGATCTTATAGATTATTAAAGAGATATGGTACCAACACAGATATCTATAAACAATAATATGTGATAAGTGAAATTATAGAGGTTCAAAACAAAGTGCTATCTAAGGTTTAAAGTGGAAAGACTTTACTGATTGGGAAATTATGGAAGATTTTCTGAAGGAACTGACATTTAAGTTGGGTTTTAAAGAAAAGATAGGAATTTAGGGAGTGAAAAGGAGAGGGGCCATTCAAGACACAAGTAACAACATGGGGAAGAGAGAGGGTATAGTTCTCATTAAGAGAGTAGAGAATAATCCAGTTTGGTTGCGTTATAGATTGTTTGAAGGGAGGTAATATAAGTCTAGAAAATGTAGGGTTTGGTTAGAATTTAGAAGACCTTAAATACGAGGACAGTGCCAGAGAATATCACTTTTGTCTGGGTGTCAGTTTCCTACAAAATGAAGGGTATCGGTCCAGATGGCCTCATTCCTATGAATTCATGCCAGATTGACTCAATCAACAAGTATTATTGAGTTCCTACTAGGAAGTGATGATACAAGGACAGGAAATGAAACCATCTATCCTCACATGGTTGTTGTTTGTCCTGCATTCTGGAAGAGGATCATGACATCAGGAAAGTGATGCCATGACTTACAAGTGAATCGTATTTAAGTGAGGGAAGGCTGTGCAAAGTTAGAGGCAAGACATAAATCAGGATGACTGGAAACACTTACTTCCTCATATTCATATGGATCTTCTCAGTGAAGTAAGAGGTTAGGTCATTTGCTATCAATGTAAATAGTGGATAAATGCTAGATTTGGAACCAGAAAGATCTGGGTTCAAACCTTGACTCTGACTAGTTAACTAGTTGCATTACCATAGTCAAGTCACAACATTTCTAGGTCTTTGTTTTCTTATTTATAAAATGTGAGAGGTTGGACTAGATGTCACTAATGTCCTTTCAGTTCTAAATCTATGGTCCATGAGTCTATTCTCACCTTTAGTACCTGTTAGACCTTGATAACATAGACTTTAGGTACAAGTCACATGAAGAGATTTGTTTTGTTCTAGGGAGACAAGAAGACTCCTAGAGTTAGCTAGATGGTGGATACATGAGCATTGGACTCGGAGTGAGGAAGATATGAGTTCAAATCCAATCTCAGGCACTTAATAGCTATGTGACCCTGGGCAAGTCACTGAATATATCTGCCTAAGTTTCCTCAACTATAAAGTGAGGATAGTAATAGCTCCTACTTCCCAGGGTTGTTATGAATATCAAATGAGATAATATTTTTAAAATGCTTAGCATGGTGCTTGGCTCATACTGTTAAATAAATGCTTATTTTCTTCCAACCTATCAAATCCTTGTCTACTCATCTTGTCAACTCATAATGAGAAGGGTAGTTAAAATTAAGACATGACAAAGAATAAAAAGTCCTTGTTCTTGGATCACAAATCATACCCTGGTTGCACTGTTATGTGAACCTGTCTATTTGTACTTGACCCTGCCTGGTTCCAAGTCCAGTCTATTTTTCTTCATGCTCAATTTAAAGATCTGGATGCTGACCATCTCCCCAGATGCTCAGACTGTTTCTAACCTTGACTTTCTGTTGCCTCTGGATATCTACACAAAAACCCCTTCAAAAAGCTATTGTTTATGTGGGTTGTATGCTGTATATGTGGGTTATATGGTTGCTTACCAAATTAGAAACTATCTGCTAATAATGGAAAAGAGGATGGGGGAGGAGGATCTCCCTTGTCATTAGCTTTGGCATTAGCTGTTAAATATTCATTTTACTTTCTTTTCTCTTATTTGTTGTGACTCAGAGAACTTCAACCCTCACCTCTCTCCATAGGGGAGAGACATAGAGACACATAGGGTCTATAAAAATGTTTCTAAGGGACTTTATACTGTGTTGACTTAGTCTCTTTAAGATACATTATTTTGGTGGCTCTAGGAGAACATGCTCTACAATGCTGCATAACAATTTGCTGACAAACTTTGAAATGCTACTTTCTTGAAGTATGAGAAAACATCCCAGTTACAGTGTATAAATCAAGTGAGACAAACCATTCCTGACTTTAAGCCTGTAATCTGGAATAGGGATGGATGGATTTATCTAAAATATCCTTTCTAGATAAATATCAGTGTTTCTTAAAGAAAACACTTTGTAATCATCCTTCTTTCTTCTGTTTTTCATTGGATATGGGCATCTATCTGGGCTGTAAATTTCGTTCTCTCTTTTTTGTCCATCATGTGAATGGAACATAGATTTATTAAAATCCTCAGATTTCTTTTTAATTTCATCTGCTTGATCTCTGTGGGGAGATCTTTCAATAATCACTGGACAAAAATCTCTCAGGGCAGCTTTCAGTTGTGGATCTGAAGAGAAGAGATCACAGAATGCATAGACATAATGAAAAAGAGATTCAGTCACTTGCATTCTGCTGCCTTTAAGGTCAAGGAGACTGTGTATTTAATTTGGCAGCATTTCTCAGTTTCACTAAATTCATCATACCCAGTTCTCTGTATCTCAGGATGTATGCTTTCCCCAACCATAGATAAAATTAAATCTCTTTTCCCTGAAAAATAATTAGTAATTCTTTTCCCTTGAACAAATTCAGGTAAATTTGACAGGGGAGGCAATGGTGGACAAGATAGTCCAGCTGTGGGTAAAGTTGTTTTGGGAGAGCAGGTGCCCTGCTCTGAGACATTTTGACTTATATCCTATTGATTGGTGGAAGAGTATGTTCTACCAAATGAAGCCCTGGGGTTGGTGGGTTTGGGGGAGGGGTGTGTGTGATCATGCTAGGAGACCAGAATTGTGTGGCAAGGTGAGGGTACAGCAGTAACTGTGAGGAGGAAGCACATTCACTTCCCTGTTCTGGTGCCCCCACAAATTTATACCCCAAACCTTCACATCTTAGTTTTGTACTGTAAACATTCAAGTCTCTTGACCTTAAGGAGCTTAATAAGATACATTCATAATTATAATAATATAAGGGAGAGAAAAAGAAAGGCTAGAAGTATAATAAGAAAAGTGATGAAGGGAAGGGAAGGAAAAGGAAGGAAAGGGAAGGGAAGGGAAAGAAGCTTTTATACAGAGATAGCACACAACCCTGCTAGATAAGTTCTGTTATCATCCCTATTTTACTGTTGAGAAAACTGAGGCACAGAGTCTAAATAATTTTCTCAAGGTCACACAGTTATTAAGTTTCTGAGGCAGAATTAGAACTCAGGTCTTCTTGATTCCAGATCCAGTGTTCTACCCAACCTAGCAGTACCTTCACCTAAGAAAATCAGAAAAGATTTCATATAAGAGGTGGCAAGTGCAATAGAACATCAAGAAAGAATTATGATGAAATCAGACTGAAAATGTAGGCTGGAACCAGAATATGGAGGACCTTGAGGTAAAGAGCATAGAATTTGTGTTTTCCCCTAAGAACTATGGGTAGTTTTTGATGGTTTTTGAATAAAGGAATAAAGCAGCCATTCCTGTACATTAGGTTATTGGAGTTATAAATAGCAGGAAGTGATCAATAAGGACACATGCTACAGAAAAAATCTGAGAAGACAAAGAGGGAAATGACAATTAAGAATCCAATAATGACTCAGAAGAGAGCTGTTGAAACAGTGGAAAGAACCCAAGCCAGATTGCAGAGGCTGAAAAGTGAGCAGCTGGTGAACAGCAACGACTACCATGAATATAGACACTTCTTCCTAGAAGGGTCCATTGTGATGAAGAGGAAGAATTTGAGAGCGTGGCAGGGTCAATGGAAGGTTTGCTTTTAGGATATGAGAGAGCATATTTGCAGGCAGAAGAGAGTAGAATAAAGGTAGAAGACATAGTAGAATAATGAGAGGTTGGAGTTGGACAAGAAAAGGAAGGATAAGAGAGAAGGAATTGTTTGTTGGACGATGACCTAAGGTCCAGAGACAAGACCAAGGGATGGGATCAAGGACAGAATGGGGAAGGACAAGTCTCACATTCAAAGGGATTCAGGGCATTCAGGGAGAGGCATCATTGAACAACATTTCATTCTCTCTTGTAGGATAGGAAGATTAGGTTTTACTAATTGTCAGACTGCCTAAGAGATTGAATTACAGCACACATTTCTTCATTTCCTCCCTCAGTATTTTCAGAAGGGTCCCTTGATCCCAGATGTTTTCAAATCACCACACCTCTCCTTTATAATATGGACACTAATGCATCAAACACCAAATTCTCCTGGGAGATATTTTCAGTATAATGCACAACAGTTCTCTGTTTCAACTCTACAAGCAACCAACAGAAAAAAAAATACAAGAACAAACACCCATGGATGCCAATGAAGGATTTATTTACCATAACTTTACACCACTACTTAAAGAAGCAATAATGTAGTTTACATTTATCCCATGTAAATTAGTATGGAACCAGATGTAGCTTACAAGGTGCCTTGTAACTCATCTCCTCTAAGCAATAAAGTCTTTTTCTTTTTTTTTCCTCTGGCAAAGGTTCTAGAAACTGTTTTCTATCAGCAGATACAACAGATGGCTGGCACATGCCTGCTTTCCTCAATGAAGTGGGATCTCCACAGCAATACTCTTTGATCCTTAGTGGCATGTCTACAACACCACGATGCAAAATACCACAGCAGAACAGAATCTAAATATTAAAGGTTTTAGGCTGTGCTTTTGATATGAGAACCTTCTTTTTAAAAAAATCATGCCCACAGAATGTAAACATATTCCCATTCCCACTTTGAAACTGTGGTACAGAGGTCAGAAAATGAGGTATTTCCTCTGTTTGGTGACTGAAAACTACAGTAAAGATACTACTGTAAATCCCAGGAGTGCAAAGGTATGCAGTTTGGTCTGGAACTTCCAAAACAATCATAACTCCATTAGGAAAAAATGTGAGAAGTACCCATTACGCGACTTAAAAAATCATAAGTGTTACCATAACTTCAGAGATGGAATGAGGTGTTTAATGGTAGTAGGCATTTCCTTTGAAGATTAACGGGAAGTATACTTAAATTAAAATTCATTCTCTGTGCCTTTGATTTGATTTTGTCAAAGGCATGGGGGCAAGGAAGAAAATATTTCAATATAAATCTCCCCACAGATCAGCTAGATCAACGGGACCTCTCAGTGTGACTGAAGGCAGCAAATCTGAGCGAGCTGAAGTTGTTATACAACACAGAATGGTCACTTGGGGGCCAAAAAGGCTCTTATGTTTTGAGGCCACCTTAATGAATGAATGTGATATAGTCGATTATGTAGTACTCATTTAGCAGAGTGGGTATATAAACATTTTTGGATTAAAAAAAAAACCTAGATTACAGTAAGAATATCTGATTCAAATTTCTTATCTCTCATAGAGTTTTGGTTTTACTTTGCAATGAAATTCAGTTTGGGTGTTAAGGAGTAGATTTATTCTGAAAGATGTCTGTAGCTATTAAGTACTCTCTGGTTCTTCTCATACAGGATATTTCCTTATTTCTGATAATATTCACTAGTTCAAAAAGTCTTTTAGTTATATCAGTTTAGACCTGGAAAGGACCTTAGGGTTCATCCCATCCAATATCCTTGTTTTACAGAAGTGGAAACCGAGTTTCAGAGGGACTAAATGACTTTCCTGAGATCACATGAAGCCAGCAAGATTTAGAGTCAGGGAGTCTGAATCCAGCTAGAGTCCACTTCCCACTGACCAACACTTTGAAATTGTCAGTCAGATTAATTTTCTTTACTAGAAGCAGGTGTGAAAAGCTGAGGGGTGAGTCACGTAGAAAGGCTAGAGAAGAATTGCCTGCTAACAAACTGGTTCCCACAGTACAAATTACTGGCTGTTCAAGAAACCAAAAATGTCATGGAATCAGCCTAGTAGTCTAGTTAGATCTTTGGACAAAAAAAAAATTGCGAAGAACAGTCACAAGATCAATTCTGGGGTCAGCGACTCCAATCTTCCATCATGGTAAGTGAACAGAATGTGACTGAAGATTTGCCCATTTTGTTGGGAAAATAAATTATGTGCCCAACCCTTCCAATATTGTTATGCTGGTATTAATAATGCAGCAGAGCTGTAGGGTAGGACAGATTGGTGCCTGAAAAGAGAACTGACTTTGGAATAAGTAAGATATGGATTCAGGCTTTACCTCTTACACACATTGGCTAATTTGACCCAGGGCAGCTAGGTGGTGCAGTGGATAGAGCCTCAGACAGTAGCTCTGTGATCTTAGCAAGTTGCTTAACCCTGTTTGCCTCAGTTTTCTCATCTGTAAAATGTGTTGCAAAAGGAAATGGCAAACCACTTTAGTATCTTTGCCAAGAAAACTCCAAATGGGGTCACGAAGAGTCAGAGACGACTGAAACAAAGGAACAACAATAAGTCACTGAATCTCTTGAGTATTCCAGGCAACTGAGTAAGGATATCAGACGCAAAGCAGGTGTCCATCTGACATCAACAAAATCAGAAGTCAAATTTTAAAAAAGGAGGAGCTCAAGGATAGCCTAATATAGAGATGTTCTGGATCCAGCTTGGACCATCTCTGGTTAAATTTTCAGTGTGAGCATTTAAATCTCAGAAACTGGCAAACATCACAAATGAGGGCTTGATTTATTGTTCTCTTAGTTAAATAGACTTGAAGAAGCAATGGAGGAAGCAATATTAATAACAGATTAAATTTTAAAATGTGTCCTGCATTTCCAGAGAGCTGGTTGTTAAACATTTACCATCACACCCCAGGACTAATGAGTACATATTTATGTGTCTGCTCTTCATTCAGGGTACAAGGTCCTGCACATAAAGTCCCTTAGGCAGGAACAAAATATTTTCCTTTTCCTCTTTCCACATCCTTTGCAAATTATCTCAGTTTTGCTTTTGGAACATTTTGCAATTGAGAAGATGAAACACCTCCACTGACTTCTAGTGGTTATAAAGATTTATGAGCAATACATAAATGTCACAAAGGCTTATACTAAGCTTTGGGTGTGTTATCTTAGCTGTCCAAAGAGAGAAAGGGGCAAGATCTAGTTTATAGGTTTTATCCCAATATTGATACCCATGCAGAAGAAAAGACCTGTTCCACAGGCACAGATTTCACTATTAACTATAATCAATTACTTTAATGATGATGATGATGAAAATGGTCACTCTCACTTTGAAAGGGAATTATTTTAAATAGTGCAGAAGAACCTGTGGTCTATTTAAAAAAAAAAAAAACAACTCAAAAATGCTCCACTGAAGTAGCATCAGGAACATCATCTTCCAATGTGAGGAAAAGGACATTTTAAAAAAGATATTAAACTCAGCACAGTGCAGAGGCTAGAGTCAGCCCCAAAGCGGTATGACCTGGATTCAAGTCACACCTCTGATGCATACTGGATATGTACCTACTATGTGTTAGGTAGGTACTATGCTAGGGGTTGTGAATATTGTTTTTCAGTCATGCCCAACTTTTCATGACCCCATTTGGAGTTTCCTTGGGTTTACCATTTCTTTCTCCAGTTCATTTTACGGATGAGGAAACTGAGCAAAGAGAGCTAAGTGACTTGCCTAAGGTCACACAGTTTACAACTGTCTGAGCCTAGATTTGAATTCAGTTAGATGAGTCTTACTGACTCCAGGTCCAGCGCTCTATCCACTGCACCATCTAACCTGTACAAAGAGCTCATGTTCTTAGTGGCCCAATTAACTGAAGTCTAAGACTCTTGGCAGGTATTGATGTGTTTTGATAAAAAGAATAGCCTCCCTAGGAATTCCTTATATTAATCAAAAAACAGACCTAGTTAAAAATAAAGGTCATATCTACATCTTGCACATTAATATTTTGTCAAGTAATACATAAATATGGAAACGGTGGCCCCATGTCTTAGACCAATCTGTCTGAAAAAGCTTTCACAAAAACTTTCCTTGGAAATAACTGTCTTCTAGTGTAGGCATCCAAGAGAGATGACCTGGCAAAGTGGATAGAAGGCTGACCTTGAAGTCAGGGAAGACCTGGTTCAATTCCTACAAACTGGCTGTGTGCCCTTGAGCAAGTAACTTGTCCATTGAATATCCTCAAGTAACTGTGAAACTCTTAAGTTGCAAATGAGCCTATATTGGTGAAGAAAGTTTCCATACTTAGAGTTCCCTTCATTGATGAAATCCTATGTTCATCAAAGGCCTAGGGAAAGAAAAACATAAGAAATGAGGGAGTAGTAGGCATCCCAATGGGTCTTAAGATATAGCCCCTGCCTTGATGTATGTCTACAAGGCAAAGCAAGTTTAGGTAGTAGTGAAGAGAATGTTGAACTGAGAGTTAGGAAGACCTGAGTTCAAATCTTGCCTTATCCATTTACTAGCTGTGTAACGCTAGATAAGTCACTAAAACTAAGTGTGCCTTAGTTTTCTCATTTGTAAAATAAGAGGATTATATTCAATGACATCTAAGCTTCTTTCTAGTTTTAAATCTATGGTCCTAAATTATTTGTTACAAACACCTACAAGCTGCTAAAGGGATTGTTGCTTTTAAAGATCGGATCTGAGATTTCATTGGTTTAGGTAGCAACAAGTAAAGAGATTCCTTCTACCTATTCAGGTACATGTCTATTCTGAAAGCTCTAGCCTTAGAGAACTCCCTGGAACACTTGGAGGTCAAGAGACTTGCTCAGGGTTTATTGTTGTTCAGTTGTTTTCAGTCATGTCCCAACTCTTCATGACCCCATTTGGAGTTTTCCTTGCAAAGATACTGGAATAGCTTGCCATTTCCTTCTCCAGCTCATTTTAGGGATGAGGACATTGAGGCAAAGGTGTCTAAGTGACTGGGAGAACTAGAATTCAAAACCAGGTGTTATTCCAAATTCAGATAAGAGTCACGCGTCTGAGGTCACACTTGAACTCAGGTCCTCATGACTCAAAGGTCAGCACTCTATTCACTGCACCACCTAGCTTCTTAGGATTACACAACCAGTATATGTCAGAGACAGAATTTGAGCCCAGGTGTTCTTGACTCAAAGGCCCATTATCCACCACCCCATGATGCCTCTCATTAAAGGGCTGTAGATTCCCAGTAAAAATGCTCCTCCAAATTAAAATCTCATGGGAAAGGGAGTTGTAGTGGAGAGAGAAGAGTTCTTAAGAATGATGGCAGGAAAGGGAGTTTTATCATTGGAAAGTGAGCTTTCAGAGACAAAGGTGGGAAATTTTCAGGTAGCAGAGGAATTTAAGGTTTTTCAGGAAGGCTCAAGAGAATTATCAAATGATAGGCAGGAATGTACTGGTGAACTTTTGAGAGACTATTTAAACTGATACATAGAAGTTATTCATTTGCTTACTTGCTTTAATTTATTGATAAGATGATAGGATCATAGATTATATTGAGAAGGAAACTTCTGTTACTGTTGTTCAGCCATGTCCACATGACCTCATGGACCGTAGCATACCAGATCTTTCTATCCTCCACTAAATCTTGAAGAATGGCCAAACTCATGCTCACAGAAACAAACTCACTGATCCCTTAATCCAACCCCTTCATTTTAGCCCAGAGAAACTAAGTGGCTTATCTAAGGTCAAACAGATGATAAATGGGAGAACTAGAATCCAAAACCAGGTGTTATTCCAAATTCAGATAAGTATGTACAGTGAGGAAAAACAAAGTGATACCAAAAGATTTCTTCAGATACACATTAACGGCATATTTAATACCCTTATGAAATCAGTGGACACAGAGGGAATATTGTATAACTGTGAATGCTAAAATCTGTATTTTTCCCCTCAAATGTATTTTTAAAATTTACTAGACTGGTACCTGAATAAAAAAGAAGATAATGACCTTCTCCAATAGGTATTCTTAAAGTTTTCTGTAATTTTGTCCATGTAATACCAAAGCATCTGGATAAAAAGATTAAAAAATCATCCAATCTTCCAGGCTTTTTGTTGATACACTGGAAGCATCTTAATCGTATCATCTGGACAAAGCAACTTCATGAGTTTGAATTTTTTTTATCCTTTTATCTCAATGAAAATCAATACCATGTCCTAACTCTTTACATCTCCCTCTATGCTGAGCATAGTGATTTGCTTATGGCATGTGTTTAAAAAATTTGTTATTTACTGAATGAGTAGCTTGGTGTCATGTAAGCTCAATCACAGATGATTTATTGATATCCAAGAAATATTTGAGAAACTATTTTCCTTTCATTAAAGAGTCATTCCACTATGTTTTACATAACATGTATCAATATCGAATCGCTTGCCTTCTCAAGGAGGGAAGGAGAGATTTTGGAACTTAAATTTTTTTTTAAATAGATGTTAAAAACTTTTTACATGTAATTGGGAAGTATTTAGCCAAATGAATAAAAATATATTGGGAAAAATGTGCCACTCCAGTGAATCTTTTAAAGAAAAAGACACAGTACTGAAATTGTGTGACTTTATTGACTGGAATTTAATTGGTACAATTTCATATTTGGGATATTTAGAAACATCTGGTCATTTGGCAATCTATCCAGATGATAGATGAGACATTGAGGTGTAGTAGAAAAAGATGGATTTTTTAAAAAGATAGCCTAGGATTGAATCCAGGTTCTACTACTTAATAGCTGCATGACTTTGAGCAAGTCACTTAAACTTTCTGGGTTTCAATTTTCTCATCTGTAAAAGATATTGGAATAGATGACCTCTCATGTCACTTCTAGTTCTAATTCCTATGTTGCATTAATCTGTTCCTCCTTATCAGCTTGCTATGCCACAATATAGAAAAAACTTCACCTAACCAGAGAAGCCTGACTTCAGCAAAGATCATGAGATAATTTAATATTGGAGCTAAAATTCCTTGAAGATTGGAATAACAACATATCTAAACATTTTAGACAAGTAAACAAAAGGTTGAAGAAATAAAATGCTGACTCTAGTGCTACTCTGAACTTTTTTTTTCATTCCAGATTTATAGTCTAACAAAAAAGTACCATTTCTGAGATCAAATGATATCCTAACCTATTTATATTCAACTGATCCCCAAAAGCTTTCAAACTTTTGCAATGCTTAAAACACAAGATGGAAGGGAGAGATAGCATTTCAGCTTTTGCTCAGAAGTTCCCTATTTAGAAAGCTGAATCTCAAGCAAAAATGTGGTTGGTTATTTTTGTCTGCATCTTCAAGGGTTCTCATCCATTGCCAGAGGTGTTATTTAAGCTACCTTTTAATGCAAATGTGAAGCAATAACAGGATAGGTCAAATTTTATTTTTTAAAGTAAACCATAATATTGATATTGAGGTATTTTAACCAGTTGTCCAAAAGATTTTAGGTAAAAGAATTAGAACATAGAGGAGGAGAAATTGTCCAACTTGTTTCCATGATCTGGCTCTCCACTTGTAGACAGTTTCCATGATTGTATCTTTCCTTCCTTAATGAAATAACAGATCTAACATATTCCCAATACTCTAATATCATAAATTTTTTTCTAAAAAGTCATAAAGAAGTAACAATAATAGTAAGGAGGAAAGGGTTCAATGTGAAGAAAGAGAGGACAGTTATATTATAACTAAAGGTTGGATACAATAGAAGATGAAAAAATAATATAAATTTAAGCAATTTTTTAAAGAGCAAATTTGAAGAGTACAGACAAAATGATTGTACCTATGCTTTCATAAAGCAATTAAAATGGAAATGTTTCCCACCATGTAAGAGTTATCATGTTAGGAATGCTTACTGGACAACACTCTTTGTAAAAATGGTCATTTTTCTAACTTTTGAATTTAAGTTGAAGAGAGAAATGTTATCATTACTGTGAATAATAGACCAAATTTTACAAATGCATGGATGACATATTATTTATTCCACATTTCTATGATCAGTTATACAAATACATGTAGTTAATACATTTTAATCCTTTACCAGCCCCACCTCTTTTCCTAAAATTAGACATCATTGATGTTTAATTCAATTATTGATGGTTATCTATTCATAAACAAGATAGAGACTGATAAACAGAATGCTGAGAAGAAAATACTATGCTTCCTAATGAGATTAAACCATACTCTATTTTTCCATTATGATTTAAAAGTATTTAAAGTGGCAACTTTCAAAACCAACCCCCTCCAAATAGTCATACTTTTCAGTATGAATGCTCATCTGAGATTTTTGGCAAGTTTGATTTCAGGTGCAATGTAGTATGTTAACGTATTATGTCATATCATATCATGTTCATGTAAATCAAATAACATGAAAATTATTGCCTCCATTCATGTAGTATATATATTGGAATTTACTTAAAGTTCAAATACTGCCACATTATTGAGTCCAAATTAAACACTGGTGGCATTTTGACTGTTCCTTTAAATTTCAATGATAAGGAATCAGTGAAAACACCACAGTCATATTAGCAATCACCAAATGGTAATACATCCTACTTAGATATAGAGCATGTTCCTGGACATAGTTTCCATTATTTTTGTTAGAATTCTGAATTTATCTGATTAATAATGCTAAAAATGACGAGCTTTGTCTTTTAAATATTTACAGGAAAATCATGTGAGGAATAATTTCCTGGTTATAGTATTCTAAAATGATCACATTAGGTACTTTGCAGTACTGCTCTTACTTCATTGCAGGCAATAAGACTACTCAAGTACAGCATTCCACACCTTTTAGAAATGATCAGTACTTACTTTCCCTGTGGCTTTCCAGGTAAAATTCATGGAATGAATATTAACTGGAATGGCTGGCATTCTCTGTTGTGCTTTTCTGAAATCATGAGTGAAAGGGGCCATTTTCCCCTCTGAAACAATCAGGATATCCTCTTCAAAACCTGTTTTAGAAAACAAATCAAAATGTGTGAATTGTAAGAGGGAGGTCATATGTTTCCAAAAACACCTGCCTTCTTTATCTATTTCTTATGAAAGAGCAAAGCTGTAGAGATGACTATTCAGCTATGTGGGACAAGAGTGATGCTTGGGACTGATTTTTGCTAGGGAGAAAAACATACAGGAAAGTGATGAATGAAAGCAAAGGCTGTATGTGCAACTGCACTTAAGGGTACCTAGAAAAGTAGCCTGTTAAGATACAATGTAATCAAGAAACATGTTCAATTAAGTTCCTTGGAGTTTAAAAAACTGGAATTTAAGGAGTTTTTGGAAGAGAAAAATACCACGATTTTGAAAGCCTTTGTTTAAAGTCAGTGTTGTTGCAAAGAGATGTCAATTTCCCAAGACCCTCCCTGCTTAACCAAAGCGGGAAAGGTAAAGGGGCATTCTTACCTATGAGGACTCTTGCTTGGTGAGCATCAATCCACATGTACAAGCTGTCTTCTTGCTGTGGTCCAGCTTCAGTCCGTAGGACAAAAAGCCAAGGGAGGATGCTGCAGAGCCGCACTATCATAGAAGAGAGGAAGTTTTCCCTGGCCATGCTGGTCAGCGGTACTTCACTGAAACTCTGGCCTCACGGAAACTCGCTCCTCTGCCCACCCGCCTGAACTGGTTGCTCGCTGCGCTCGCTCTACTTCGCCCTCTACCCCAGTTGCTCCTCCTTGCACCGCTGAGCCTGTCTTTTGGCCTCTCCTGGCTGCTGAAAAAGCAAGGATATGAGCTAACAAGGAGTGGGGGGGCGGAGGGGGGCACTGAGGGAAGAGGAGGGGGCGAGGGGAAGAAAGGGGGAAAGAGAGGAGGAGGGACTGGGAAAAGGAGAATGAATAAAAAAAAACCACACCACTCCAGACAGAAAATCAGAGAAGCAAGACACTTCGCGAGGGGAAAGGAGAGACGGAGAGATAAGAGGGAGAGAGAAGGAAATGGAGACAGAGAAGGAAGAGAGAGAGAGAGAGAGAGAGAGAGAGAGAGAGAGAGAGAGAGACAGAGACAGAGACAGAGAGACAGACAGAGAGAGAAAGAGAGAGAGAGAGAGAGAGAGAGAGAGAGAGAGAGAGAGAGAGACCGAGAGAGACAGAGAGACAGAGAGAGAGACAGAGAGAGAGAGAGACAGAGAAAGAGAGAGACAGAGACAGAGAGACAGAGAGAGACAGAGAGAAAGAGAAAGACAGAGAGACCGAGAGAGACAGAGAGAGACAGAGAGACAGAGAGAGACAGACAGAGAGAGAGACAGAGAGAGAGAGAGACAGAGAGAGAGACAGAGAGAGAGACAGAGAGAGAGACAGAGACAGAGAGAGACAGAGACAGAGAGAGACAGAGAGAGACAGAGAGAGACAGAGACAGAGGCAGAGAGACAGAGAGAGAGACAGAGAGAGACAGAGACAGAGAGACAGAGACAGAGAGAGAGACAGAGACAGAGAGAGAGACAGAGAGAGACAGAGACAGAGAGAGAGACAGAGAGAGAGACAGAGGCAGAGAGAGAGACAGAGAGACAGAGAGAGAGACAGAGAGAGACAGAGACACAGAGAGAGAGAGACAGAGAGAGAGACAGAGAGAGAGACAGAGAGCTTTCACTCTGACTGGAAAAGCGGCGTTAGCAACAACGTCTCCCGGAGTCAGATGCTGGGAAACCAGGAGAAGCAGAGGCCAGGGCTCTGGCTACTGTCTCAGCACCTTATCCGTGGTGCCGGAGAAACCCAAAGTTTGGCACAGACCAAGTGTAGCAGAGGGCAAAGTGTCAAGTTCGCTCCCTAAAACCTCGGTAAAAAAGGAAAGGGGCAACGAAAGAAAGAAGAGCCATCTGTCCCCCAAGAAGTCATAATCGTATTGATGGAGGCTGTAGGAAACAAGTGTTCTTGATAGTCCACTCCTTTACTCCCTCCAGGGAGGAGTTGGGAGAGAAAGGGAAGAAGCAAAAGAAGAGGGTTAATTAATAAGATGAGGCCCCAAATTTACGGGGTGCGAAAACCTACAAGAAATAAAAATCACTAGGCTCTTCCATTCATACTCTTAAAGCCATATTCATTATCTCTGCACCTTTTTCCTGCACATCTTTCTTCCTATAGGATCATTCCTCTAAAACAGCAGCGAAAGGTTTTTAACAGTTTGCAAAGATTTCCATCCGCCGCTGCTCCCCTTCCCCAGCCCAGTCCATTTCCTTTTGTTCTATTGGAGGCAGTCCCTCTCAAAACTAGCTAGAAGGGAGACTCAAGTACTAAACGGGCCTCAGTTTCCTCCTCTTGAAAATGAAGGATTTAGACATCATTGACCCTTTCCAGATAAAACTCTAGGAATCCTGTTGAAAAGCTGGGATTCTGCTACATAGGACAAGCAGCCCTCAGTAGAGTCAATCAGAGCTTTATTCCAACTCCACAGTCATAGGAACATAGATCTAGGAATGCTAGAGACTTCAAAGAGTGTAAAGTCCAGGGGGTTCTTAACTTTTTGTGTGTCATGGACCCCTTTAGAAGCCTGGAAGGCCCCTTCTCAGAACAATGTTTTTTTAAATGCACAAAATAAAATTCATAGGCATAAAAAAAGAAATCAATTATATTAAAATGCAATTGTCAAAATATTTTAAAACAAGTTTTCAGGGGAAGAATCCCTCATCTAGCCCAATCCTTTTATTTTATAGTTGAGGAAACATGAGGCTGTGATTTGCCCAATCTCATACAGCTCTTACATAAAGCAGAATTTGAATTTGATTCCACAGTCAATGTTCTCTCCAATGTATCAATCAGTTAGGTCAGTCAACAAGTGTTTATTAAGTGCCTGCTGTACACCAAACTCTATGCTAAGCAGTGTAGTTCTATGGTTGTTGGTTATTCTTGTTTTAAATATTTCACATAAGAACTGAGTTTCCTGAAAAAATTTCTCTGAATGTAGAACCCCATCCCTGAGCCCTACTATGTAGGATTAAGTGCCTAGCAATCATGAGAATTCTTCAATTTGCTTGTACTTTAATAGACTTGGAGAGAGAGCATGCCTAACTCAACATCATTGAAACCTTAAGGATTTGGACAAAAACTGAACCCAAACCACAGGTGTTTTCAGGACTGTGGTGGGGTTTGCAGGGCCCCAGGAAAAATGCCCTACTCTTGCTTCCCTCCTGATTCCTTGGACCTCCTCCTTCCTCCAAAGCAAAAGGAGCCTAAAGGCTTTATTTTAAATGTCAGAAAGTTATAGTACTGAGAAAATCCTTGTTTACTTCTCTTTGTTCTTCAGCACCCTACCTCCCCCTGGACAAATGCCACAGATTGAGTGTCTGGGTTAGAGGTTGTGTTTCACTTAGTTCTTTGTGGGAGAGTGGATCCCTAAAGAAGAAAAAACAAACAAATCCTGAAAACACAGAAGCAGGAAGCATACATTCAATAAAATAAAAGACACTGGGCCCTTGGATCACAGAAGTCATTAAACATCCCTCAAAATGGTAGGCTTCTCCAATTAAGAAAAACTACTGGTCCAAGGAGAAAGTTGACTTAAGGTATGTCCTTGAAGCATGTCCCTTTTGACTGTAAATGTACACATGTTGTCATAGAATGTTTTAAAAAATAAAATACCATAATCCTATATTTAAGTCAGCCATGAGCAAACTCAGGGTTTTTAAAAATAAACCAAATTTGTCCATTTACAGTAATTTCCAACTATACTTCCTACAAAACAATAAAACAGTTTTAATGTCTTAAAATATTTTCCTTTACAAGGTGGAATGTTTTTTTTAACTTCAAAAGAACATAGCTTCATTTACATGATGGGTTAAAAAACATGTTAGGCATCTCTTAAAGGATTTTGAATGACAGACTCAGTTGGCACTTGGTTATATGTCTTAATATCACAAAATAAGAGATTTCCTATTCAAACTTGCAGGTGCGATTTTAACTGAGAATTTTTTAGTTAACTGAGATGCTGCCTAAGGCTCTATGGCTCTCAATGCAAGGAGGCCCTCTACAGGTTGTCCTGGTCAACTACAAGTTGATAAATTAAGCAAAAAATACCCTTCTTTTGTATGGAATGAGGGACTAAATTCTCTCCCAATAAGCCACCTCTGGGCATGGTTCTTTTCCATTAGTAGAATTTAATGCTACTGATTTTCAACTATAATATAGTACAGCAGAAAGATTGTTTGATTTCAAGTCAAGGATCCTGGGTTCAAATCCCAACTCCATCCTTTATTGCTATATAACTTTGAACAAGTCACAATACCTACCTGTTGGTTTAAGTTCTGTCTTCCCTTTGGGACCAAGCAGATCTAGACTTCTTGCTCTTCCAAAGGATAATCTGTCAAATATATAAAGGATCTATGATCCTAGATTTTATAGCTGGAAAGAACTTTGGAGAATACCTAGTATACAACCTTTTCATTTTATATGTGAATAAACTGCAGCTCATAGAGGTTGTAACTTGCCTGGGCTAAGCAGCAAAGTCAGGATTTGAACCCAGGTTCTCTGATGCCAAATACAAACATCATTTCTGTCGTATGTTGTTGCCTTCCATGAAAATAAATATCATGGAGACTGGTAAGGCTTCTCTTCCCCAGGCAATTTCTTCAATTGATCTTCAGGTGATGTGAGTACAAGGCCCTTCACTATCCTCAGAGTGCGTCTTTGGATTCTCCTCAGATTGTCAAAGTCTTTCCTAAAATGTGGCACTAAGAATTGAAGATCCTATTCCATGGTTAGGTGATGCCATAGTGCACAGACTACTAAGCTTAGACTCAGGAAATGATCATATTCCAGTTGTTTCTGACTCTTTGTGATCCCATTTGGGATTTTCTTGGTAAGGATCCTGGAGTGGTTTGCCATTTCCTTCTTCAGCCCATTTTACATATGAGGAAACTGAGGCAAACAGGGTGAAATGATTTGCTCAGGGTCACACAACTAATATCTGAGGTTGGGTATTAACTCAGGTCTTCCCAACTCTAGACCCAACATTCTATCCTGTTCATCAGAAGACTTGAGCTCAAATCCAGTCTGACACTTATCATATGTAACTCTAGGTAAGTCAGCCTCAGTTTCCTCAATAATAACAGCACCTACCTTACCATATTTTGGTGAAGATCCAATGAGATAATATTTGTAAAGCGCTTAGCACAGTACCTGGGCATGTAGCAGGTGCTATGTAAATTCTTATTCCTCTCTCCTTTCATCCATAGGAAGTCAAAGAACCATAGAATATGGTAACACTATCACCTCCCCAGTCCTAGAGACAACATCTCTTGATGCAGCCTAAAAGCACATTGTTTTGTTTTTGACACAGTTGAGTACTATTGAGCTTGCAGTCCACTAAAAACCTCGGATCTTTCTTTTTTTCAGATAAATTATATCTAGTCATGAATCCCCCTTTTGTGTGTAAAAGGTTCATTTTCAGAACCTCCCATTTAACCCTATTCAAGTTTATTCAAAGATTATCAAGATAACCAATATTTTAATTCATGAAGATATTTTTGGACTCTGACTCTAGCATCCACTATATTAGCTAGTACTTCCATCCAAGTATGTGCCATCTGATACATGTGACCACCACAAGCTGATGATAAAAATGTTAAACAACAGAAGACCCTTCAGATGTTCCACTTGAGACTTCCTTCTTTCCAGGGTGACATTAAATAGGCAGACTTTGCTTAGGTAAATGTTTCCATGTCTATGAACTAATAATAATAAAAATAGCTAATGTTTATATAGTGCTTTGCTTTGCAAAGCTTCTCTCTATATCATCTCATTTGATTATACATACCCAAACATACATGCATACATGCATGGATGCATACACACATATATATATGGGCAGCCAGGTGACACAACGGATAGAGGCAGGAAGACTCATCAGCCTTAGACACTTACTAGCTATGGGACCCTGGGCAAGTCAATTAACCCCATTTGCCTCAGTTTCCTCATCTGTAAGACAGGCTAGAAAAGGAAACAGCAAACCACTCCAGGATCTTGCCAAGAAAACTTCAAATGGGGTCATGAAGAGTCAGACACAACTGAGAAATGACTGAACAACATATGTGTATATAATACGTTTATATATAATATATATGCATGAATATGTTGCATATAATAGGCATCTATAGTTACATGGTGTATGGGGTATTCAGGGAGGACTTGCTGAGACATTTTCAGGGCTGCTCATCCATCTTTGGTGTCCACCTGTCACTCAACTCTTGCCTGTTGCTCTAAGAAGCTGTAGTATGTAAAGTTGCCACATCCTGGTAAACCTGTCTGGGCAGATGAGTTAAACCAGGGGTGGGGAAAGTGAGGCCTCAAGGCCACATGTGGCCCTCTAGGTCCTCAAGTGTGACCCTTTGACTGAATCCAAACATCACAGAACAAAATTCCTTAACAAAAGGATTTGTTCCCCACCTTGGTTACCAAGGTGAGAGTAACCAATAGACTTCAGAGTCATCAGTGAGTTAGGGGGATGTCTACCCCAAGCATGTGAATACCTCCCCTGGATAAAGGGGCAAGTGAGAAAAAATTGTTTCATCAGTCATGAAGGTGGTTGAAACAGGTGCTGTGGAGTGCTTAGACACTGAAGACACCAAGACCATCCACTGCATCCCAGAGCCATCTGGAGTCATCTTGACTTGTGTCCTGCCACTGGGCTTCGATGACCCTGGAGAAGAGTGAGGCTAATGACTTTGTGTAACTTCACCTCACTCAGATCCAATTCACAAGCAAATCAATTCAGCACCTTCTTGATCCATTGGTCCTTCTCAAAAACAAAGGACCAATAATAATATATTCATATATGTATATGTAATGCATGTTATAAATATATATGTATGTATGTGTGCACATATACATAATCTCATAAACTCTTTCCCATGCCTTGAATGGGTTCATTTCCTTGCTTCTATACTCAGATTTCTTATCTTTCTTGGGAGACTCAGTGCTGTTACACTGATTCTAAGTAGCCCTCCCTGATTTCCCAAGTCATTAACACTCTCCCTCCTCAAATTACCTTTCAGGGAAGGGGAAGGGAATAAGCATTTAAATAGTGCCTAATATGTGTCGGGCAGCATGTTAAATGCTTTTATAACTATTATTCTATTTATCAGGTCCTCACAGGAAGGTAGGTGCTATTATTATTTCCAGTTACAGGTGAGGAAACTGAGGCAAACAGAGGTTAAGTGACTTGCTCAGAGTCTTACAGCTAGTAAGTTTCAAAGGTCAAATTTTAACTCAGGTCTCCTAATCGCAAACCCAGTGCTTTATCCCCTGTGTCATCAGCTGCCTTGTGTTAACTTATTCGTGTACACCTTCTACCCCCCAGAAGAACATAAGCTCTTTGACAGCAAAAATGTTTGTTTTTTGGCTTTGTCTTTGCCTTTCCAGTGCCTAGCATGGTGCCATGCGCATAGTGGATACTAAATAAATCTTCTTGAATTGTCGATTGGAAGACAACATTTTATTCTCAGGATACAAAAGGTCATGCGAATGCAGACCCCCCCATTATCCCCCAGCAATGGATTGCCACTTCTGAGGACTCAATAAAGTGCTCAGTGATTGGAAAATGATGCTAAAAATTGTAATATATAAAATGAAATGCAATATTACTACACATCTCAAACCTCCTCTGGTGAGAAGAGGAGCCAAAAGTTTCTCTGATCATGTATTTTGTGTCTTTCATCTCATACTGGACATGTGTCCCCTGAGGGAAGGTGGTAAGGGGCTGAGCTAAGTGTCTTCCATCTGCCACAAAGCAATGACTTCTAAGTCAGCACACAGCAACTTTTACCTCCTGCTGCCAGTCTGATCTTCCAACTGAGATATGGAGAACCTCAGGTGCAAAAAGGAAATAACCTTCCCTTTGATATCAGACTTTCCATCTCCTTCTGTAGCCTGTCCCTAGAAAGAAAATGAAGAGGAATTTGGTTCTACTTCTACTACCTGCTTCCTTCTTTCCTGCCTAACCTCCACCCTCTGGAGGAAAGAGGAGTAGTGATATGAGACCTCCTATCTGAGCATCTCCCCTGGCTCGACCTCCCCCACTCTCTCAACTGAGAATCTTGTATCATGAAAAAATGAGACCATTTTCAGTGAGCTCCTCCTCCTCTCTTCCTCATCTCCTATCACTCAGATGCCTTCGGTCACTCTTCCTTCACTCCTGTCTCACATGATGAAGTGATCATTACCAAGGCTTATTCCTCTACCTACTCAACTGGCTTTTAATCTCCTCTAACAGATTACCCCCTCTGTCATCCCCACTTTATCATTTATTTCCAATCTCTTCTGTCTACTGGCTCATTTCTTCCCTCTTATGGAAATACCCATTTCTCCCTCATCCTGAAAAATTCCTCATTTGATCCTTCCATCCTGTCTAACTATCATCCTATGTCACACCCTTTGTGGCTAAAGTCCTTGAAAACTCCATCTAGACAAGGTACCTCCACTTTTTCTCTTTCCATTTTTTTCTTAACCCCTTACAAACCAGATTCTGATATCATCATTCCACAGAAATTGCTCTCTCCAAAATTACCAACAATCCTTTAGTTGCCAAATTGAATGGCCTTTTCTCAATCCTCATTCCCCTTGACTTCTCTGTAGCCTTTGACACTGATGATCACTCTGCTTGATACTCTCTTCTCTCTAGGTTTTTATAACACTTCTCTCTCTGATTTCTCCTCCTACCTATATAATCACTCCTTCCCAGTCTCCTTTACTGTATCCCCATGCAGGTTATGCCCTCTAACTGTAACTGTCCAACAGCATTCTTTTCTGGACCTTCATCTCTTCTCCCTCTATAGTACTTCATTCAGTGATGTCATCAGTTCTCATGAATTTAATTACCATCTCTATGCTGATGATTCTTAAATCTACCTATGCTCTCCCAACCTCTCTGTTGACCCCTAACCTTACTTTTTCAGTTGCCTCCAGATATCTCAAACTGGATGTCTTGTAGACATATTCACTAAACATGCTCAAAATGAAATCAATCATCTTTTCCCCTAAACCTTGACCCCTCCCCACTTCCTTATTACTGTAGAGGACAATACTATCCTTCCAGACTCTTAGTTTTGCAACCTAGGAGTCATTGTCAACTCCGCACTATCTCTCACCCCACTTCCCCACCATATCCAGTCTGTTGCCAAGACTAGTCAATTTCATCTTTGCAATATCTCTCCAATATGTCCCCTTCTCTCCTCTGACACTGCCATCAGTCTTGTGCAGACCCTCACCAATACCTTCTGATGGGTCTACCAGCCTTGTCTCTCCCTACTACAACTCAGCCTCCATTTTGCTGGTAAAGTGATTTTCCTAAACTGCAGGTCCTATCGTGTCACCTTCTACTCACTAAACTCCTTTACTATATTCTTACTCCTTAATCTCTACCACATACTCTTCACTTCAGTGACACTGATCTCCTGGCTGTTCCATAAACAAGATGCTCTATCTCTTGACTCCTGGCATTATCTCTGGCTGTCCTCGATGTCTGGAAAGCTCTCCCTTTTCATCTCTGCCTCCTAACTTTCTCCAAATCCTAATTTACATCTCAACTTCTACAGGAAGTCTTTCCCTCTTAATTCTAGTGTTTTCTCTTTATTATTTTGAATTTATCCTATATATAGCTTATTTTGCATATATTTGTTTGCATATTGTATCCCACATTAGACTGTAAGCTTTTGCCTCTTTTTGTACCCCCAGTACTTAGTACAGTGGCTGGCACAAAGTTGGACCTTATTAAATGTTTATTGATTAAGATTATTGATTAAGATTGATTAAAGAAATCACAAACATAAAGGATTCAGAGAAACATGGGAAAATCTGTACAAACTAAGTGAAAGAAATAGCACCAAGAGAAAAAATATACAGAGACCTCAACAATTTTAAGGAAAAGTCTCTACTATAAGCCAAAATTTGATGAACTAAAAACCCAATAATGGTTCTTAGAGCAGAGAGAAACCTGCTCTCCTTCTAACAGCAGAGGGATGGAGGATTCCTATGGCAGAATCTTGTATACACTATCAGAAGCAGTCACTACAGTGGGGGATTCTGTTCATTTTTCTTTCTTACAAAAGAAGGACTCAATTTGGAAGAGGAGTGAGGAAGTGGAATAATTTCAAAAATGACAGTAATGTTTAAAAACTCAAAAGTCACAATTCTTACTAAACTATAAAAAGGAAATACTTGGATTGAAAAGAATTTCATGATGTTTTCAGAGACTGGCAAAAATGTATATGACTATACCATTTAACCATTTTATTTTTTAAAAATAAATTTTATTAGACATGCCTGAAATAGTGAAGAGTGGAATCAGCAGAACCAGTAATAGCAATATTATTTTAATAAAAACTTTGAGCTAATAATTCATTTTGACTATTATAAATACCCAAATTAACTATAAAGGACATATACAGGAAGACACTATTTGTATCCAGAGAAAGACCTGATAAATAGAAGTATGTATAAGATGATTTTACATATCATGCACACACACACACACATACACACACACACATGTTTGTGTCTAATGGTAGCCATCTATAGGACAGGGGGAGGAAAGGGGAAAAAAAGGAAAAAAGAAATGCAAATAATAGCTTTATTATATATTTACAAGGAAAAGCAATTTGCATCTAATAGATTTGTGGTTTCATATACAATCTTCTTTTTCATTATATTATGTTATGGAAATGCTTGTTTTATTCCACAAAATAAAAATAAAATAAATAAAACAAAAAATAAGATAAATTTTATTATATCTTTTGCTTTTACATCTCCAAAATTTCTACTAGTATCCCTCCCTTTTCTCTCTCCCAAGAGCCATTCCACATAACAAATAATATTTTAAAAGAAGGAAAAAAGAGGAAAAAGAGAAGAAAATTAGCAAAACCAAACATCAAAAAATTTGAAAATTTATGCAATGTTTCATAACAATACATTTTCCACCTTTAAAAGGAGTGAGGTTGTGGTACCTTCTCATATCTCTTATTTGGGGCCATGCTTTTCTTTATAATTTTGCAATATTCACTTTTGATTATTTTGTGGTTGGTTCTTTCCATTTACATTGTTATAGTCATTGTGTATGTTGTTTTCTTAGTTTTGAAAATGCACACACACATACACAAACACACACCCAGTACACACAAGTTTTCTACATTTCTTGGATAGCAAACCTTTATACAAGAAATTTTATACAAAAATTATTTCCCCATTTAATCACTTTCCTTCTTAACTTAGATGCTTGTTTTGTTTGTGCAGAAAACTTCAATTTCATGTAAAATTACAAAAGATAATCTAGATAATTTTGATTATACAAAATTGCAAAGCTTCTGTACAAACAAAATTAATGTATCTAGGTTAAGAAGGAAAATGGTCATAAGGCAAGAAAATCCATTTTGAATTTATTGTGGAATATGGCATAAGATTTTATTTTAAGCTCAATTTCAGTCAGATTCCTTTTCTGTTTTCTTAGAAGGTTTGTTTTTTTTTAAACCAAACAGGAAGTTTAAGTAATTGAGATTTTTAGGGTTTATCAAACACTGATTAGATTTTTGAGTTGCATTGTTTCTGAATCTTTCTTGTATAGACTATTGCATTTATCCATTTTTCCATTTTTTAAAAAATATAATATAATTTTATTTATTTAACTTTTTACATTCATTTTCACAAAATTTTGGGTTTCAAATTTTCTCCCCTTTCATCCCCTACCCCCACCCCAATACACCGAGCATTCTAATTTTCCCTATCACAAATCTGCCCTCTCTTCTATCATCCCTCCCTTCCCTTGTCCCCATCTTCTCTTTTGTCCTGTAGGGCCAGATGACTTTCTATTCCCCATTAACTGTATTTCTTATTTCCTAGTAGCAAGAAAAATACTAAACAGTTGTTCCTAAAACTTTGAGTTCCAAATTCTCCACATCCCTCCCTCCCCACCCATTCCCTTTGGGAAGGCAGGCAATTCAATATGGGCCATATCTGTGTAGTTTTGCAAATGACTTCCATAATAGTCATGTTGTGTAAGGCTAACTATATTTCCCTCCATCCTATCCTGCCCCTCATTGTTTCTATTCTGTCTTTTGATCCTGTCCCTCCCCAAGTGTTGACTTCAAATTGCTCCCTCCTCCCATTGCCCACCGGACATCCACCTGGGATGTCTGGGATACAGAGGCCCCGACCTCCACGTCTTTCCCTGATAGTAAGAATTGTTCCTCGTCATCAGAATTGAAAGGCGGGAACATCTGTACCCCATCAAACTAGCTTTCTATGGTCTTATTTTTCTTCCCTTTTCTGGGCATTTTCCCAGCCAGTTACTTGACTTCTGAGATTCCTGTCCACCCCCGCCTAGATCAGCCCAGCTAGTGCTTGGGGTCTGAGATTCAAATAGGCTTTCTGTGGCAGGCGTGGCTGCTATTCAATGTGAGCTTAAGTTCTGGTGCTGGGGTGGGGGCAGGGTTGCGTCCCAGGCTCAGTTCCCTCAGGGGCTTTATGCAGAGACCTTCAGTAATGGAGTAGGTGGGGGCAGGGCCATCTCCCAGGCTCAGTTCCCTCAGGGGGTTTATGCAGAGACCTTCAGTAATGGCTCTGAACTTCTGCCTGCTGCTCTGGGAGTCCCGGGCCGCCACCGCTGCCTCCTGAGGGGGCCCGAGCCATGGAGACACCCCGCTCCCCTCTCGGCCAGCCCCGACATCTGGGCCTGTGGGTGGAGGGACCTTCACGGCCGCTGGAGGTTCCATCCCTGAAGCCTGCTCGGATCTGCTCCTCTGGGGCCCTGGGGCCAGGACAGGACAGGGGTGGGCTCTGCTGTCCGGAGCGTGACGGACCCCTGGGGACGGCTCTCCAGGGCTCTCTGGGATGGAAATCTTTTCCACTGTGTTTCTGTGCGCCTTGCAGTGCTCCAGAATTCGTGGGGTGTTCTTTTTTGCAGGAAATATATGGGTTGTGGGTTCGGAGCTAGCATACAGTGAGTCTTTCTACTCCGCCATCTTGGCTCCTCCCCCCCCATTTTTCCATTTTTTAACCAAAACCAGATGCTCTTAATATCTACTGTGTAATAATACAGTTCGAAGTCTGGAAGTGGTATTCCTACCTTTTTTTTCGTTATTTCCTCCAATATCCTAGATCTTTTTCTCCTCCAAATGAATTTTGTTATTTTATCAAGTTCTTCAAAGCATCACTTTGATAGTTTGGTTGGTATCAAATTAAAACTGGAATTCAACTTTGATAGTACTGTCTCTTTAATAATAAAGCACCTACCTTGCAATATTTTTTATGAGGATCCAGCCATGACCACTGAGCACTTTGTAATTGAATCTATACCAATATCTACATACTTTAGTAGGCTGAATCCCAAATATTTTATGGATTTTGAAGTCCTTTGGAATGAGATTTCCTTTTTTATAATTGTTTCTTGGATTTTGTTATTATTATATAGAAATGTTGTTGATTTCCATGGGTTTATTCTGTAGCCTGTAACCTTATTGAAGCTTTGTCTCAATTGGTATCTATTTGGTATCCAAAATTTTCTAAGTAAACCAACATGTTATCAGCAAATAAGGGATATTTTTATTTCCTCTTTGCCTTTCTATAAGGAAGAGGAGAGAAAATGAATAAGCACTTATAGAGAAACTACCTTGTGCCAGGTACCATGCTAAGCACTTATTGACAAATATCATCTCATTCAATCCTTAAAACAACCCAGTGAGGTAGATGACATGCCCAAGGTCATACAGCTAGTATGTGTCTGAGGTTGGATTTTGAGGAAACTGTGGCCCAGGAAAGTTGTGATTTGCGTAAAATCACATGGGTAGTATCAGAATCTGAGTCTGAAATGAGACCCTAAATATAGCATGTTGTCTCCTATTTATAAGACAGAAAGATGTGGAAGAAAATTTTAACTTTTGTAGCCGCAAAATCCAGAATTAGGAAGAATGCATAGAAATGCAGGGAGATAGACTTTGGTACAATCTTAAAAGAAAAACTCTCTAGTGATTAGAGTGGTCAAAAATCATAATAAGGACCTTACTGCACATAAAGGTTTATAATAGCATTATTTAGATAGAGAGTATGTAGTATATTTTACCCACGTTGCTAGTTTAGAGGAATTCCTGTTTAGGTTCAAGCTGAGATCCTATTTACTATTCCTTAATGGAGAAAGAGTGTCCCAATCTATATATCCAAGACTTGACTTGTTGTCGACCATATGCCACATCGATAATAAATACATGTGGCAAATAGCAAACAAACCCGTTCGTCCAGGCTCACAGCAAACAGAAATAAGTAAGTATACAGATGAGAATATATACCAGCCAATACACAGAAGGAATGAGCTCTCCTACTGGACGTAACTGCTGGAATACAACTTGTTCAGCTATTCTCCAATTGATAGACATCTCCTCAACGTCCAATTCTTTGTCATCACAAAAAGAGTCTCTACAAATATTGTTATATAAGTTTCCCTTTTGTCATAGATTGTTAAAGGGAAATCTTAGCTCAATTAACATTGAAGTTCCCAGCTCTCACCCAAGGGGAAGCTCCCCTAAGTCTTTAGGGTAACAAGTTGAGAATAGGGGAATGATCAAGGTGGTGGCTCCTCTACATGTCAGATGCTTCCCAGAATCTTCCTCTTCCTTTTAGCAACCTGCAGACAGTCTGGAACTATGTGTCCTCTCTCTCTGAAAGTTGGAAGCTAGGAGACCACAATTTCTCTTCTCTCTCTCAAAGCTCTTACCAACTCTTCCCCTCACTCAGGCATGAAGTATTGAGTAATCACTCTTCATCAATAAGGAGAGATCCATGCAAATTAGCTTTGAGCTGCAGTTTATATTTGTAACAGTAGAGAGCTACAGAGAAACTATGCATCCAACATCTGGAATTGTGTATCGCATGAATATCCTAAAATATTATTGTGCCATAAGAGAGAGTAAATATAAAAATTTCAATGAAATAAAGGAAAAATATGAAGTGATAAAAAGAAAGCAGAATTGGGTCAACATACATATGCTATAATAATAATAATAATAATAGCTACAAATATCCAAAAATATACAATAAGAAATGGAAATCAGAATAATATGTGGAACAAATAAGATATTTTTATCATTACCCTTGATAAATTTAATATGTCTATTTTGTAGCCCTATAAATAGTAGAGATCATAGTTTAATATATGGTCTGTTTATTTGAACATTTGTTTTTATTGACTGATATTGTTTAGAATAAATTAAAATATCAAAAATGAAGGTTTTAAAAATGAAAACAGACTTGCTTATAGGGTAGGAGTCTCATAACTAGACTTCAGTTTAGCAAACACTAAAAGTCTACCATGTGCAAAGGAATTGTAAGAAAGCCAAGACCAGTCTGCTAGCATGGCACAAAGGAATAGCTGGGACCCATCCCAGCAATGTGTTTGCTCCACAGCTAAGATACTGAGTATTAAAAGCAAGAGAATCATTCTATCCATCAGCTATACATCATTTGGAAGTGAGGTATTTCATGAGGCAATTGATTTGTAACAACTGCTCTAACATTGAGCTCCTTTTCTCCTGGACTATATATACTTGTGGGAGAGTATATCATAGACTGTTCGAAGGAAATGTTTGTACTTTTATTCTTGCATATTTTCTCAGTAAGTATCTCTTTGTAACAATTTATGTTATTTGGTTTAAATGAAACTGTGATGCTAATCCCTGGAGATTGACATTGGGAAGAACATACCAGAATAGAAATTAAAGCTGACAGCATCAGAAAAATACCCCCAAACCCTCAGGGGAGCACTAGACCCCTGAGGGAAAAATGCGACCTAGCTTTGGGGTACCCAATTCTTCTTCAGTGTGAGTGTGAATTGAGATACTCCTCCCTTCTCAGCATATGCTACATTTGTATCTAAAAAATAGATATCTTGACTGCTTATAAAAATAAGACTTTACCTCATTTTCAGTCTCTTCTTCAGATGAGATACCTCACATTTAAACTTTTCCAGGTGATTGTTAAGTCCCTCCAATATTGTCTGCAAACCACAATTCTTCAGTAAAATTCTTCAGTCATCTTTCTTAAATTCTTCATAACAAACTCAGGCTTCATGGCATCACTTGTTTTTCAACACTGATTCCTCCAGTGTAATTTCCTCTGAAACAAATGGCAATTATCCTCTTCAATGAACTTGGCATATCTGTGGCCACTGAATTCATGTTTATAATCAAAGATTATTCTATTTCTCTGATTGTATTTTGACACAAATTGTTGTGATCTAATTGAGATGAGATCTTTCCTCTAATTGATATGAGGTCTTTCTTACTGTTTTCAGGTTCTGGGATGACCTGCATCTTTAGTACCATATTCGTTTTTTGATGTTTATTCTTTGGAAATCATCTACTGAAAACTAATTTTGCCTTCTTCTGGGTATATTCATCCCTTGTGTCAATCCAGGACTTAGTTGTAACAGATCAACTGACTCCTCCATCTATATGGTGCTGTTGGTAATTTTGCAACATACTGTTGTGACTTCTGTTCTCTTGGTCTTTTATCTTTACAAACAGGATGATTATTGTCTATATTTTTAACAGATTCCCTATAAACCATTTTTCTTCAAATCTGAACCATCAATATTGTGACTCTTTGCTAGGCTTCTTAAGCTCACATGTGAGAAAATGCTTGAGGGAGAGGGAAGGTCAAGTCTTCCCAAGTCAAGGAGCCCTGGACAGGTTTGTGCTCACACCACATCCTATGTACACCTATTAGCTTTCAAAATTTGATAGAAGCAGGTGCAGGTCAATGACAAAAGAAAGCCTCTTATTTCTGGTTTGTGTAAATTATCTTATGTTCATTCCAGTCTAATTTCACTGGCTTCTTCAGATTTTATTATTCACCTCTCTTGTAGTCTCATTAATTGATCATTTATTCCCTTCTGCCACAATATACTGAAATGTTAATGGAATATAAGATCTTCCCCACCTATTAACAGTTCTCATATGGAGCCCTGGGGCAGAACTAGGCTCTGTGCTACAGGGCTTCCCACACTTTCTCAATTAAGTGCTGATTTCCATGCTTCTCTAAGCCAATGCACAGTCTTTGATTGGAAACAGTATATGTTGTATTGCTTGGAGGGAAAAGTGTGAGCAGAGAGAGAAGCAGGCAGAAAGAAAATCAGGTGGAGGGAAGAACTTGCCTAAGGGAAGTTGCTTCCCCTGGATTGGTGATAAATAGCTTACTAAATCTTGCCTTTTAGTATCCTAATAGCAAAGTTCCAAATAAATATTTTGATTTTGTCTTGGAGGAGGAAAGTTTACTATATTTTGCAAACCAATCATGGAGATACACATGTAGATTCTTAGCAGCTGCTATGGGTATCATATAGCCATTAAATATACCTAGTTTCAGCCTTGCCCACAGAAATTACATCTCTGTTCAACTCAGGAGATTTTGTCTGTGCCTTACTAATAGGCAGTCTCTTTCTGCCATAGGGCACTTTTTTACATGTTGTTGAGAGAAGTGATTCACAGAAGACCTCTACTCAAACTCTAATCAGTATTAGTTCATTATGATTTTATAAGGAGTAATGATTGTTATTTATTTTAATTGTTAATTATTTTAACATATTTATCAGTAATACATATCTAGTCAATCACCAAATAATAGGCATAAGAATAAACAATGTATTAATCCACACTTTGTATGTCATAAAGAAATATAGATTCTACCTATAATAGGTCTAAAAAATGAATATAATGTTCATTACTTGTTTAACAGCTATGGAGCTCACTTACACAACCATAAGAATGCTGACAAAGTTATCTCCATCCTATTTTGCTCAAATTTCATGACCAAGCCAAGTATGGGTGGTAGCACAGTACAGAAAGTCTTTCTTTCCCGCATCTACCTCATATATTCTTGGAGGGTATGTGTACCTTGTACCATTTCCTCTTGCCTTACCTAAGGAGAAGGCCATTCATCTTATGACCACTAGTCAGTGGAGATATTCCTTGATTCAGTCCAACTTGTGACCTTGCTGATATATCATTTTTGCTTATTTTAGCTTCTGTGTCATATATTAACCAATGGGATTCTGTATTTTACCATGCCTCTTTTGCATATTTGGGTATCAAAATCTATAAATACAAGGTCCTAGTAGAAGGGGGCATCTCATATCATGAGGAAGAGTACCTTCTTTTTAATATTTACTGACTCAACCCCAAACACCCTCCCCTCCACTAAATCCACCATAGCCATAATGATAGGAATTTGGGACTTCAAGCCCAATGAGGAAAATGTTTGAAGGCAGACTGACTTTTTCATTTTCATAAAATTAAGTTCTGGTAGGTATTCTAAGACCCCAGAAAATGTACAAAGCAAATTCAATTATGTCCTACCTTTAGGATACAAAATATCTTGTTAGAAATTGATTGATGGAAATACGCACCCGAAGACACCATGCATTTTGATTGCCCCTTCCCCTAATCTGCCCCTGCATCACAGCCTTCCCTTCCCTTATCCCTATCTTCTCTCTTTTCTTATAGGGTAAGATAGATTTCTATACCCCATCACCTGTATTTCTTATTTCTCAGTTGCATGCAAAAACAATTCTCAACATTCGTTCCTAAATCTTTGAGTTCCAATTTTTTCCCTTCCTTCCTCCCCACACGCCCCCACTGTGAAGGCAAGAAATTCAATATAGACTATACATGTGTAGTTATGCAAAAGACTTCTATAATAGTCATGATGTGAAAGACTAACTATATTTCCCTCCATTCTATCCTGTCCCCCATTTATTCTATTCTGTCTTTTGTCCTTGTTCCTCCACAAAAGTGTTTACCTCTAATTACTTCCTCCTTCCATTTGCCCTCCTTTCTATCATCCCCCCACAGTCCACTTATCCCCTTCTCCCCTACTTTCCTGTAGTGTAAGACAGATTTTCATACCAAATTGAGTGTTCATGTTATTCCCTCCTTAAGTCAAATGTGATGAGAGTAAGCTTCACTTTTTACCTCTCATCTATCCCTTTTCCCCTCCACTGAAAAAGCTTTTTCTTTCCTGTTTTATGAGAGATAACTTGCCCCATTTTATTTTTCCCTTTCTCCTCTCAAAATATACCTCTCTTACCCCTTAATTTTATTTTTTTAGATATCATCCTTTCCTATTCAACTCACCCTGCACCCTCTGTCTATATGTATATAATCCTTCCAACTACCCAAACACTGAGGAAAGTCTCAAGAGTTACAAATATTATCTTTCCATGTAGGAATGTAAACAGTTCAACTTTAGTAAGTTCCTTATCATTTCTCTTTCCTATTGACCTTTTCACACTTCTCCTGATTCTTGTGTTTGAAGGTCAAATTTTCTATTCGGTTCTGGTCTTTTCATCAAGAATGCTTGAAAGTCCTCTATTCCTTTGAATGACCATGTTTCCCCCGAAATATTATACTCAGTTTTGTTGGGTAGGTGATTCTTGGTTTTAATCCTAGTTCCTTTGACTTCTGGAATGTCATATTCCAAGCCCTTCGATTCTTTAAGGTAGAAGCTGATAGATCTTGTATTATCCTGATTGTATTTCCACAATACTTAAATTGTTTCTTTCTGGTTGCTTGCAATATTTTCTCCTTGACCTGGAAACTCTGAAATTTGACTACAATATTCCTAGGGGTCTCTCTTTTTGGATCTCTTTCAGGAGGTGATTGGTGGATTCTTTCAATATTTATTTTGCCCTTTGGTTCTAGAATATCAGGGTAGTTTTCCTTGATAATTTCATGAAAGATGATGTCTAGGCTCTTTTTTTGGTCATGGCTTTCAGGTAGTCCCATAATTTTTAAATTGCCTCTCCTGGATCTATTTTCCGGGTCAGTTGTTTTTCCAATGAGATATTTCACATTGTCTTCTATTTTTCATTCTTTTGGTTTTGTTTTATAATTTCTTGGTTTCTCATAAAGTCATTAGTTTCCATCTGCTCCATTCTAATTTTTAAAGTACTATTTTCTTCAGTGAGGTTTTGAGCCTCCTTTTCCACTTGACTAATTCTTCTTTTTAAAGCATTTTTCTCCTCATTTGCTTTTTGGACCTCTTTTATCATTTGAGTTAGTCTATTTTTAAAGGTGCTATTTTGTTCAGCACTTTTTGGGTCTCCTTTAGCAAGCTGTTGACTTGCTTTTCATGATTTTCTTGCAGCACTCTCATTTCTCTTTCCAATTTTCCCTCCACTTTTCTTGATTTTCAAAATCTCTTTTGAACTCTTGCATGGCCTGAGACTATTGCAAATTTATTTTGAAGTGAAGAAACTTTGACTATGATGTCTTCCTTTAATGGTTTGCTTTGATCTTCCTTATTTGAAAGGATGGAGGAAAACACCTGTTCACCAAGAAAGTAACCTTCTATAGTCTTATTTTTTCCCTTTTTTGGGTATTTCTCCAGCCAGTTACTTGACTTTTGGGTTCTTTGTCAAGTGGAGGGTATACTCTAGGGATCTGTAAGTTCTCAGTTCTTCCAAGGTGGCACAATCAAGGGAGAAGAGTTTACTCCTCTCCTGACCTGTGCTCTGCTCTGGGAGTAGCCACAAGCTTTTCTGCCCAGGATCTGTGAGTAGGGTTCCCTTTCCACAACTGCCTCCAGTTTTACTATGCTCCTCCACACGCCAGGGCTACCACTCAGGCCTGAGATTCAGATTAGCTCTTGATTCCCTCAGGGTCTTTAGTCTGAGGGCTCCAAAAATGGATGCTGCAGCCCACCTAGTCTGGGGCTTGGGAAAGACCCTGCTCCCTTCTCACTCCAGGTGATAGAGTTTTCTTACTGACCTTTGAAGCTGTCTCTGGCATTTTTGGATTGAGGAATCTAGGAACTGTGGTTGCTACCTGGGATTCCACATCCTGAAGCCTGCTCCAGTCCTGTTCCTGCCACACAGTGTGGACAAGGCTCTGAGCCTGGTGCAATAGACATTTCCTGTTGGCCTTCCAGGCTATCTTGGGCTGGAAATCTCTTTCACTCTGTTATTTTGTGGCTTCTGCTGCTCTAGAATTTATTTAGAGTCATTTTTACAGGTATTTTATGGGCTTTGGTGGGGAGAGCTACAGCAATTCTGTCCTTCTATGCTGCCATCTTGGCTCCACTCTCCTATTCAATCTCTTAAATTACATCTCTCAACCTAGGAATCAAAGAAACTTCTCAGTTGGAGAAGCATCAAAAATCTTCTGCTCCAAAACATTCCCAAACAGGATTACTTTCTACAATGTTCCACAAATTCAACAAATATTTAGTGAGTACCTACCATGTGCAAGTCACAGTCCTTGAATGACAAAGGGCTATTTAGCTTCAACTTAAATATTTACAGGGAATCCACTACCTCCATTTTGATTTTGGATAGCTCTAATTGTTCAAAAGTCTTTCCTTACATTGAACCAAAATCTTTCTCTATGCAGTTTTGCCCCATTATTGCTATTTCTTCTCTTAGAAGCCAAGGAAAACATATTTAATTTCTTTTCCATTTGCTGTTGTTGCTTAGTTGCTGTCCAGTTGTTCAGTTGTCTAACTCTTTGTGATACCATTTGGGTTTTCTTGGCAAATATACTGGAGAGGTTTTCCATGTCCTTCTCCAGCTCATTTGACAGCTAAGGAAACTGAGGAAAATAGGAAATTTCAAATGCTTAAAACTGTCCCTTCTAAATTTTCCCCTCCCTTGTAGAAGGCTAGGGAGTATGACTATCTTCAATGCCTTCACTATCCTAGTTGCCCTCCTCTGAAAGCAATCCAGATTGTTAGGTCCCTAATGAGATGCCCAGAACTGAACACAATATTCTAAAGGTTGTCAGACCAGGGCAGGGCAGTGTACAGATGGCTTGGGACCTCCTTCCTTATTACATATTAGGATTGCATTAGCCTTTTTTAGCTGCCACATCAACACTGAGTCATAGTGAGTCTGACAGTCACTAGCATTTGTCATTTGCTTTTCCACAATAGTTATTTGGCCTTGCCTCCCTTCTCTGTACATGTGAAGTTGATTTTTTTTTAACCCACATGTAAGATTACATTTATCCCTGTGTGACCCTAAGCAAACCACTTAATTTTATTTGCCTCAATTCCTCTTCTGTAAAATGAGCTAGAGAAGAAAATAGTAAACTATGCCAGCATCTTTGTCAAGAAAATCCCAAATGGGGTCACAACGGTTGGACATGACTGAAATAATTGAACAACATTCATTCCCATCAGGAGTCATATTAGATTCAATTCAACAAGTTATTTATTAAGTGCCTGCTATGGGTTAAATAGGGGCAGGTTCTAGAAGTACAAATACAAAAATGAAATATTGTTGTCCTCAAGATGCTTACATTCTATAGTATGCCTCCCATTGATCTACCTTGTCAAATTCCTTTGTTTCTTTGCATTATTATTCAATATAGTGGATCTCTCATTCAAATTTGAACATGTATGCCCTATTTATGTCCTCTTCAAGTGATGGATAAAATTGCTAAATAGCTCAGGGACAAGGTCAGATCATTCTTCTAGGATGATATGGATTCCTTTTCAAATTCTTCAAAAAAATTTAATTTTTTATTTCCCCCAATTACATGTAAAAACAATTCTAACATTTTCTTTCAAATATTGAGTTCCAACTTCACTCCCCGACTCCCCCCTCATCAACATCAAGTAATTTGACATAGGTTATACATGTATAGTCATGCAAAACACATTTCCATATGAGTCATACTGTGAAATAAAACACAGACCAAAAAAAGCACAAGAAAAATAAAGAAATTAAAGAAAAATTATGCTTGATTTGCACTCAGGCTCCATCAGTTCTTTCTCTGGAGATGGATAGTTCTTTTCATCATAAGTCATTCAGAATTGTCTTGACTCACTATATTCAGCAATCAAAATTTATATTCCTTTGAGCAGAGCACTAGCAGGTAAGGGTGTGATACCCCATCCTTAAACTCAGATCACTCTGGCTGTCTTTGATTGACCAAAAATAGTTCCAGGCCAAGCCCACTTGGCCACTGATAGGATTCTGATCGCCTTAGAGTAAATGTAAATAGCAATTATTTCTGCTTTGGTCAGAAACACTGAGGGTATTGCTCTCCCAGATCCATTTTTCTTTTGTACCAGGTAAAGAGGCCATTCTCTGCCTTATTTCTTACCTAGCCTTAATCACTGAATGGGTGTTGCTTCAGTCAAATTGAACTTTAAAAGGCCAAGGTCCCCCATGCATGCAGGACTATCTCTAGTCATCTTGACTTATATCAGTTAGGGGTGTGTCTACCCCAAGTATGTGAAGACTTCCCCTGGTGGAATGGGAGGATGAGAACAATTTTTTCTGATGGCCATGAAGGCGGTGGAAGCAGGCACAAAGACTCTTTGACCTTGATTAGCCATTAAAGATGCCAAAGTCATCCACTGTATCTCAAGTCATTATCTTGACTCTGTCCTGCCACTGTACTGGACTGTGATGACTCTGGAGAAAAGAATGAGGTCAGTGACTGCACACAACTCTGTCTCACTTAAATCCAATTTACATACAGGTCAAATGACATCACCCACACCACATCTCACCACTGGACCCAGATGGCTCCAGAGGAGAAAGTGAGGCTGTTGACTTTGCACAGCCCTCCCTCACTTAAATCCAATTTACTTGCATGTCATGGCATCACCTCCTTGATGTCATGGTCATCTCTGTGAACCAAGTACAAACAACAAGATCACTGTATTGCTGAGAATAGCTAAGTTATTCACAGTAGATCAACATACAATATTGCCGTTACTATGTATCATGTTTTCCTAGTTGTGCTCATTTCACTTTGCATCAGTTCATGTAAGGTTTTTCAACTTTTCTGAAAGCATCCTGCTCATCATTCTTATAGCACAATAGTATTCCATCACAATCATATCCAATTTGTTCAGACATTCCCTTACTGAGGGAACTCCCTTCAATTTCCAGTTCTTTGCCACACTAAAAGAGCTGCTATAAATATTTTTGTACATATATGTCCTTTTCTTTTTTGTTTTTGATCTCTTTGGCATACAGACCTACTAGTGGTATTGTTTAATCAAAGGATATAAATGGTTTTACAGCCCTTTGGGCATAATTTCAAATTGCTCTCCTGAATAGTTGAATCAGTACATAGTTTTACACACAGTGCATTAATATTTCAATTTTTTAAAATCCCCACCAACATTTTTCATTTTCATTTTCTGTCATATTACTTAATCTGCTAAGTGTGTGGTGGTGGCTCAAAGTTGTTTTAATTCACATTTCTCTAATCAAAAGTGATTTAGAGCATTTTCTCCCACACCACTATAGACAGCTTTGATTACGTTGTCTGAAAACTGCCTGTTCACATCTTTTGACCATTCATCAATTAAGGAATGACTCTTATTTCTATAAATTTGACTCAGTTTTCTACATATTTCAGAAATCAGGTTTTTTTAATATAAATTTATTTATTTAACTTTTTATATTCATTTTCACAAAATTTTGGGTTCCAAATTTTCTCCCCTTTTATCCCCTCCCCCCCCACCCCAATACAACAAGCATTCTAATTTTCCCCTATCACCAATCTGCCCTCTCTTCTATCATCCCTCCCTTCTCTTGTCCCTATCTTCTCTTTTGTCCCTGTAGGGCCAGATGACTTTCTATTCCCCATTAACTGTATTTCTTATTTCCTAGTAGCAAGAAGAATACTAAACAGTTTGTTCCTAAAACTTTGAGTTCCAAAATTCTCCACATCCCTCCCTTCCCACCCATTCCCCTTTGGGAAGGCAGGCAATTCAATATAGGCCCTATCTGTGTAGTTTTGCAAATGACTTCAATAATAGTCATGTTGTGTAAGACTAACTGTATTTACCTCCATCCTATCCTGGCCCCCATTGTTTCTATTCTGTCTTTTGATCCTGTCCCTCCCCAAGAGTGTTGACTTCAAATTTCTCCCTCCTCCCATTGCCCTCCCTTCCATCATCCCTCCCTCCCTGCTTATCTCCTTCTCCCCCACTTTCCTGTATTGTAAGATAGGTTTTCATACCAAAATGAGTGTGCATTTTAATCCTTCCTTTAGTCGAATGTGAGGAGGGTAAACTTCATGTTTTTTTTCTCAGCTCTCCTCTTTTTCCCTCCACTAAAAAGTCTCCTGCTTGCCTCTTGAATGAGAGATAATTTACCCCATTCCATTTCACCCTCTCTCCTCCCACTACATTTCTCTCTCACCATTTACCTTAATTTCTTTTAAGATATGGTCCCATCCTATTCAATTCACTCTGTGCTCTCTGTCTCTGTATGTGCATGCATGTGTATATGTGTGTGCATGCACATGTGTACATGTGTGTATGTGCATGTGTGTACATGTGTGTGTGTGGTCCCACCAACTACCCAGATACTGAAAAGTTTTAAGAGTTACAAATATTGTCTTTCCATGTAGGAATGTAAACAGTTCACCTTCAGTAAGTCCCTTATGACTTCTCTTTGCTGTTTACTTTTTCATGCTTCTTCTCATTCTTGTGTTTGAAAGTCAAATTTTCTTTTCATCTCTGGTCTTTTCATTAAGAATGCTTGAAAGTCCTCTGTTTTCATTGAAAGACCATATTTTCCCCCTGAAATATTATAGTCAGTTTTGCTAGATAGATGATTCTTGGTTTGAGTCCTAGTTTCCTTTGACTTCTGGAATATCCTATTCCACGCCCCATCAATCCCTTAATGTAGAAGCTGCTAGATGTTGTGTTATCCTGATTGTATTTCCACAATACTGGAATTGTTTCTTTCTAGCTGCTTGCAATATTTTCTCCTTGAGCTGGGAGTTCTGGAATTTGGCCACAATGTTCCTAGGAGTTTCTCTTTTTGGCGGTGATCTCTTTCAGGTGGTGATCGATGGATTCTTTCAATACTCATTTTGCCCTCTGGTTCTAGAATGTCAGGGCAGTTTTTCCTTGATAATTTCATGGAAGATGATGTCTAGGCTCTTTTTTTGATCATGGCTTTCAGGTAGTCCCATAATTTTTTAAATTGTTTCTCCTGGATCTATTTTCCAGGTCAGTTGTTTTTCCAATGAGATATTTCACATTCTCTTCCATTTTTTCATTCTTTTGGTTTTGTTTGGTGATTTCTTGGTTTCTCAGAAAGTCATTAGCCTCCATGTGTTCCATTCTAATTTTGAGAGAGCTATTATCTTCAGTGAGCTTTTGAATCTCTTTTTCCATTTGGCTAATTCTGCTTTTGAAAACATTCTTCTCCTCATTGGCTTTTTGAACCCCTTTTGCCAATTGAGTGAGCCTATTTTTCAAGGTGTTATTTTCTTCAGCATTTTTTTGGGTCTCCTTTAGCAAGGTATTGACCCATTTTTCATGCTTTTCTTGCATCTCTCTCATTTCTCTTCCCCAGTTTTTTCCTCCACCTGTCTAACTTGCTTTTCAAAATCCTTTTTGAGCTCTTCCATGGCCTGAGCCCACCGGACATCCACCTTGGATGTCTGGGATACAGTGGCCCCAACCTCCACATCTTTCCCTGATGGTAAGAATTGTTCCTTGTCATCAGAAATGAAAGGCAGGAACATCTGTTCCCCAAGAAAGTAGCTTTCTATGGTCTTATTTTTCTTCCCTTTTCTGGGCATTTTCCCAGTCAGTTACTTGACTTCTGAGATTCCTCTCCACCCCTGCCTCACCTCCATATCCGCTCAGCTAGTGCCTGGGATCTGAGATTCAAATGCTGCTCCCCAGCCTCAGGGCTTTCAGGGGCAGGGCGGCTGCTATTCAATGTGAGCTTAAGTTCTGGTGCTCAGAAGGGGGCAGAGCCACCTCCCAGGCTCAGTTCCCTCAGGGGGTTTATGCAGAGACTTTTGGTAATGGCCCTGAGCTCCTGCCTGCTCCGGGAGTCTCTGGCTGCTGCTGCCTCTGCCGCTGCCTCCCAAGGGGGCCCGAGTCACGGAGACACCCCACTCCCCTCTCAGCCAGCCCAGAAGTCTCTCTCACTGACCTGTAGAGTCTGTGGGTGGAGGGACCTTCGCAGCCACCAGAGGTTCCATCCCTGACACCTGCTCGGATCTGCTCCTCTGGGGCCACATGGCAGGGCAGCGCAGGGGGTGGGCTCAGCTGTCCGATGTGCGATGGACCTTTGGAGACGGCTTTCCAGGGCTCTCTGGAACAGAAATCTCCCCCACTGCGTTGGTGCATGGCTTGCTCTGCTCCAGAATTTGTGGGGAGTTCTTTTTACAGGAAATTTATGGGCTGTGGATTCAGAGCTAGCATGTGAGTCTTTCTTCTCCGCCATCTTTGTTCCTCCCCAAGAAATCAGGTCTTAGAGAAACTTTTTTATATTTCCCCCCATTTATTCTATTCTCTATCCCCTTTCACCTTGCCCATTCCCAAAAATGTTTTGCTTCTGGCTTTTACCTCCCCCAATTTGCTCTCCCTCCTATCAGTCCCCCCCACTTCTTTAATCCCCTCCCCTCTTAATTTTCTGTGTGGCAGGATAAATTTCTACTCCCAACTGAGTGTGTGTTATTCCTTCTTGGAGCCAATTCTGAGGAGACTAAGGTTGACTCCATCCATATTTCCTCTATCTTCCCCTCAACTGTAAAAGTTCTTTCATGTCTCTTTTATGTCAGATAATTTACCCCATTCTACCTCTCTCTTTCCTCTTCTCCCAGTTCATTCTTCTTTCTTGCCCCTTAATTTTATTTGTTTTTAGATAATCATCCTGTCATATTCAACTCACAGCCATGCCCTCTATGTATACTTTTTCTAACTGCCCTAATAATGAGAAAGTTTTTAGGAGTTAAAAGTATCATTTTCCCATGTAGGAATGTAGACAGTTTAACTTTATTGTATCCTTTATGATTTCTCTTTACTGCTTACCATTTTATGCTTCTTTTGAGTCTTGTATTTGAAAGTAAAATTTTCTATTCAGTTCTTTTCTTTTCATCAGGAGTGCTTGAAAGTCCTGTATTTTATTAAATATCTTTTCCCTCCTGAAGGATTATACTCAGCTTTTCTCGACAGGTGATACTTGGTTGTAATCCTAGCTCTTTTGCTCTGGAATAACATATTCCAAACCCTTCAATTCTTTGATGTAGAAACTGCTAACTCTGGTGTTATTCTGACTGTGGCCCCAAGATATTTGAATTGTTTCTTTTTGGATGCTTGCAATATTTTCTCCTTGTCCTAGCAGCTCTGCAACTTGGCTATAATATTCTTAGTAGTTTTCATTTTGGGATATCTTTCAATTTCTATTTTATCCTCTGGCTATATCATCTAGAATATCATGGTGATTTTCCTTGATAATTTCTCAAAAGCTTATGTCTCGGCTGATTTTTTATCATGGTTTTCAGGTAGTTCAATAATTCTTAAATTATCTCTGTTGGATCTATTTTCCAAATCAGTTGTTTTTCCAATGTGATATTTCACATTTTCTTCTATATTTTCATTTTTTTGATTTTGTTTTATTGATTCTTAATGTCTCACTGAATCGTTAGCGTCCACTGGCCCAATTCTAATTTTTAAGGAATTATTTTCATTAGTGAGCTTTTGTGCCTCCTTTTCCATTTAGCCAATTTTTTTAAGGAGTTCTTTTCTTCAGTGAATTTTTATGCCTCTTTTGCAATTGGCCAATTCTGTCTTCTGTTGTATTTCTGTTGTTTTCTTCAGCATTTTTTTGTGTCTACTTTACCAAGTTGTTGACTCTTTTTTAATATAATTTTCTTCCATCACTTTTATTTCTCTTCCTATTATTCCCTCTACATCTCTTACTTGATTTTTAAAATCCTTCTTTACTTCTTCCATGGCCTGGGGCTGATTCATATTTTTCTTTGAGGTTTTGGATGTAGAAGTTTTAACTTTGTTGCCTTCTGCTTTTGTGTTTTAATCTACCTGGTCACCATAGTAACTTTCAGTAGTCAGGATCTTTTGTCTCCTGTTTGCTCATTTTCCAGGTCTTCATAAATTTTTTTTTGATCACATCAGGGTTCATCATGGTGAGAGTATAGGCACTGATTATGGGATGATGTTTTCCTGGAAGTGGCAACCACATTGTCATGAGCCTATCATTCACTTATTTTGGCAGGCATACTACCTTGATGATGAGATTAGTTTTGATTGCAAAACCTCTGCCATTCTCACAATGCTCCCCTTCACTGTAGTCACTCTAGAAAAATATGTATCCAGCTCCAACTTCAGTAAGCTAGCCTTGTTTCATTCAGGGCTGCTATTTGGATGCTATACCTGTTGAGTTCTCTTCCAACAAGAGCAGTTCATCATTCATTTCTACTGAATTTTGTGTTGTCTATAAGTGTGTGCACTCCCCATGTGCCAATGGCGAGTAGTATCATCTTTGCAGATGCATTTGCAAAAATGTACATTTTGTACACTTTTTTGTGTTTCAACTGCAGAGTGGGATTTCCCACTTGCCACAGCAATCAGACCAGAGCTGGGTAAGCAGACAATTTTTAGGGCATCTTTTCTAGCCTTCTTCTTCACACCAGGAGGTGAGCAGAGTGATCCTTAAAAGGATGCTCAGGAACCCAGGGAGCTTCTGAGTCCCACTGCTGATTCCAGTGAGCAATGACCTTATGACATGGGCTCCCTGTGTGCAGTGTTGTAACTACAGCTCCCAGTGTATCGACACCTGCTGCTTCATCACTTGCCTGTTGCCACAGGACTTTGAGTTATAATAATAAAATGGTATACGTGATGTTTTTTGACTCATGCATAAATTGGATTTAAGTGGTGGACGACCCTTATAGTCAATGTGCCAAAAAAGGACAAACTTATAATTCTGGGTGACTTTAATGCTAGAGTAGGTGCAGACTAACAGACTTGACAAGGAGTCCTAGGGAGGAATGGAGTTGAAAACAGTAACAGCAATGGTCATTTACTGCTGAAGACTTGTGCATCATATGACTTTCTCATCACCAACACTGCTTTCCATCTGCCTAAACACAATAAAACTTCATGGAAGCACCCTCACAGCAAACCAGCATCTAATAGACTATTTGATTGTAAGGAGAAGAGACAGACAAGATGTGAGAGGGACAAAGGCAATGTGCGGTGCAGAGAGCTGGACTACTCTTAGACTTAACCTTTCCAAGTTAAATATTTGCATTCATCAAAAGTGCTGCCCCCAAGGCAAAATGACTACCAGAATTAATGTCAACAAATTAGATAAATTTTCTATCTCAATCTATTAATAAATCTTCTCTCAGCATGAACAGTTTGTTGATAACTTAGAGGGAAAGTTGAGTCAACACACAGCTGGTAACAGTGGAGCATAAAAAAGTGGGTAGCTTTCAGAAATTTGGTGTATAGCATTGTATTTGTTCATCTGAGTCAGAACACTCACAAACACCAAGACTGGTTTGATGAAAATGATGGGGAAATCCAGAAGCTGCTAAATGAAAAACAAGAACTCCACAGGATTTACCAGCAGGATAGTTCATCCATCTTTAAGAAGGCAGCATTTAATTCCATCAAAAACAAAGTACAAGCAAAGCTTAGTGAGATGCAGGATTCCGGCCGATGAAATTCAGTTTTATGCTGATAGTAACAATCCAAAGCACTTTTACGATTCCCTGAAAGCCATTTATGGCCCCAAAACCTATGGTGCATCACAACTACTCAGTGCTGACAGAGTCACATTGATTAGTGATAAGGACATGATCCTAGAGAGATGGGCTGAACACTTTCATAGTATTCTCAACCTATTATCATCAATCAATGCTGAGACCATTGACTGTTAACCTCAGGTTGAAGTCAATCCCTCCTTAGCAGACCTTCCAACTGAAGAAGAGGTTTTGAGGGCCCTTAGGCTCCTTTCATGTGACAAAGTACCTGGTGCTGATTCTATTCCAGCTAAGATTTACAAGGTAGGGGGACCATTGCTCATACAAAAGCTGACTGAAATTTTCCAGGATATGGCAAGAGGAGGTTATCCCCCTGGAGTTTGAGGATGCCTCCATTGCTCATCTCTATAAAGGGAATAAATTGTCCTGCAATAATCATGGGGGGGGGGGGGGGTTGCCTCTTTCTTAGTCATTGGTGGCAAAGCTCTTGCTAGAGTCCTCCTTAATAGGCTGATCTTCACCTAGAAGATGGTCATCTTCTGAGAGCCAGTGTGGCTTCAGAAAGGGTCAAGGAACAGTTGATGTTGTGTTTGCTGCCTGACAACTCCAAGACAAACATCAGGAGCAGAACAGAGGTCTGTACACAACGTTTGTAGATCTGACCAAGGCCTTTGACACTGTTAGTCATAAGCTTATGGAAAATTATGTCAAAGTTTGGTTGCCGAGAGAAGCATTGTAGGTCAATTTCATGATGGCATGTTTGCCCGGGTTTTGGATAGTGGACAATGCTCTCGTGCCTTCCCAGTCATCAATGGAGTGAAATAGGGCTGTGTGCCTGCTTCCATGCTTTTTAGCATGATGTGTTCAGCCATGTTATCAAATGTTTTCAATGAGGATGAACAAGGTATCAAAGTTAGCTATCATACTGATGGTAAGTTCTTCAATTTGAAAAGGCTACAAGCCAAGACGAAAGTGGAGGGAGTGTTGGTGTATGATTTTCTGTTTGCAGATGATTGTACACTCAATGCATCCTCTGAAGCTGAAATACAGCAAAGTATGGATCAATTTTCTGCTGCTTGTGCTAATTTTGGCCTAATAATCAGCATCAAGAAAATACAGGTGCTCCATGAACCACCACCACACCATCCATAAGTGGAACTATTGGTTACAACAAATGGAGAAGTTTTCAATGCTTTGGATAAGTTCACTTACCTTGGTAGTGTACTTTCCAGGAATGTACACATTGACAATGAGGTTGATGTATGCACTGCCAGAGCTAGCTCAGTGTTTGGGATACTCGGAGGAAAAGTTTGGGAGAGAAGAGGTATTAGACTGACTACAAAACTGAAGGTCTACAGAGTCTTTGTGCAGACCTCATTGTTGTATGCCTGAGAAACATGAATAGTCTACCAGCACCATGTCAGGAAACTGAATTTCTTCCATTTGAACTGTCCTAGAAAGACTCTGAGGATCACCTGGCAGGATAAGGTGTCGGACATTGAAGTACTTGCCTGAGCTGAACTGCCAGCCAAGCATTCAAACTATGCTTCAGAGAGAGCAACCCCGATAGGCTGGCCACATTGCTCAAATGTGTGCAAAATGTATGCTTGCCCAAAAGATGATTTTATGGAGAACTCACATGGGGCAGGTGTCACATGGTAGTCAGAAGAAGTGGTACAAGGACACTCTCAAGAACTTTGGATTTGATTGTGCAACAAGGGAGACACCGGCACAGGACTGCTCAGCATGGCATGCCCACACTAGAAAGGGTGCTATGCTCTATGAGCAAAGCAGAATTGAGACAGCACAAAGTAAACATAGGATATGCAAATTTGGAGTATCTACCCCAAATGTTCACATAGACTATCTGTACCCAATCTGTGGTAGGGAGTTCCAAGCTCATATTGGTCTGATTAGTCACAGTCGGACACACTGAAACTTCACTTTATCATGGTCATATCATTTTGCTCCTCTTCAGCAATAAAGGACAACAACCAACCAACCAACCAGCTCATTTTCCAGTCTATTTGTTGACTTTCAACTCTATTCTAAAGTGGTGATATGCTTCTGGAGTGGAAGGGGCACTGTCCCAAGTTTCAGGGTTTTTTGTACAGCTGTTTTCAGAAGTAATTCTGTAGACCTGTAATTTTTGGTTCTTCTAAGGTGATATGATCTGGGGGAGGTGTGTTTTTCTATTTTCTATTATACACTGGTCTATGAGCAACCAGAAGCACTTTTTTCCACCCTTAAACTGTAACCAAAGTCCTTGTTCCCCTGCAGCCACAAACTCTGGTGTGTTAGGTTCCTCCTTGCCCTGGGACTGAGACCCAGGACTGCAACCCAGATCCAAGTATGGGCAATGCAATAGAGTCCTGCCCCCAGTACCAAAAAAGAGACCCCTGTAAACTCCTTCTGACCTGTTGTCCAACCCCCTTACCATTTGTGGACTGAGAGTTCTAGGAACTGTCACTGCTACTGCCACTGATGATTCAGTAACCCCTAAAGCCTGTTTTGAGTTTGCTGGGGCCAGATCTGCATGGGCACAGACTGTCCTCAGCTCTCACCTCAGGGCAACAAACCTTTCCTGCCAACCTTCTAAGTTGTTCTGTGCTGGAAAGTTGTTTTACTCGACTTTTTGTGGGTGTTGCTGCTCTAGAATTTGTTTTGAGGTATTATTTAAATGAATTTAGATGGGTTAGAGGAAGAACTCAGGTGTCCTCCCTTATCTCTGCCATCTTGGCTCTGCCTTTCTGACATGATTCCTTGAATAAAGTCATTTAGGTACTGAATCCACTATCATTTAGTCAAGTCATATATTCCATAAACATTTATTAAGTGCCTGCCATGACAAGGCACCATGCTAAGTACTCAGGATACAGAAAGAGACAAAAGCTAGTCCCTGCCCGCAAAGAGTTCACATTTCTGCATCTTGTCCCTGAAGTATAGCATAACAGATTTGGTTTAGATTTCTCCCTAAAATCCATGCATTATTCTTGTAATTTTTAAGGAATTATTTTCTTCAGTGAGCTTTTGTACTTCATTTTCCATTTGACCAATGCTACTTTTTAAGGAGTTGTTTTCTTCAATTAGTTTTTATACATCTTTTTCCATTTTTTATCTACTTTTCTGAAGCTGTTGACTCTTTTTTCATGGTTCTCTTGCATCACTCATTTCCTAGTTTTGCTTTTACCTTTCTTATTTGACTTTTAAAATCCTTTTTGAGAAAGGATTATGGGAAGATGGTGGAGCAGGTTAGAAAATTCCAAGCTCTCCAGATTTCCTCCATAAATAAGACAAATTAGTGCCTCAGGGTCAATGTACAGTGGCAAAAATAAAAAGCTGGGGCAGAATAGTGGATCTCCTTGGACAACTGGAGAAAATCTGAAGAAAGATCCTAGGCCAGAGGTTTGGTTCAAGTGAAGTATAAATACCTTCAGGTTAACTCCACTGGAGCAGTAAGCTGCAAGTCCTAGGTGTGTGTATATGTATGTGTGTATTTTTGTCTAACTGTAGCCTTCTCTTGTGGGGGAAGGTGAAAGGGGAAAAGTGAAATAAAAAGTGCAAAGCAGAGGACAAAAGAAAACATACAAGGAAGCAAAGAAAAGATGGGCAGCTTTGAAAATAATGTGTAGTATTCATTATATAGCTTTTCTTAAAATGGAAATTTATTGCTTTATAATGAATACTCTCTTATGTTTAGCAGTTACATGGCAATGTTTTTTTTTCTTATTTTGTATTAAAGTTTAGAATAACTTTACAAACAAAAGAAAAAGAAAAAAAGAAAACCCGTTTTGACCTCTTCCAGGAATTCTTTTTGGGCCTGACACTCAATCATAGTTTTCTTTGAGACTTCATAAGTAGATGTTTTGACATCGCTGTCCTCTTCTGAGTTTGCATTTTGATCTTCTTTGCCCCCATAGTAACTTTCTATGGTAAGGTTCTTTTTTTGTTTGTTTTTTTTGCTTGTTTTCCAATCTATTTCTTGACTTTTAATTTCATGTTGAAGTTGTGCTTCTGGAATGGAAGGGGCAGTGTCCTAACTTTCAGGATTTTCATGTTGCTATTTTCAGAGCTAATTCTGAGGGTTTAGAAGTTATCTGTTCTTCCAAAGTGGTATGATCTAAGGCCAATCTGCACAATATACAGCCATCAGGCTTCTTGCAGCCTGCCAAAGGATTCTGGGTGGCCTGTGAAAAATGTAGAGGATGCAAAGAAAGTAAGGATGTAACCAGTGATGTGTCCATGCCCTGCTTAACCCACCTTCAACTAGTCACTATTGTGTCTGTCATGTAACTTGGTGGGTGGGTTGCCACTGTGCACTCCTGTTTGTCACAAGAGTCACAGCAACCAACCATAGTCAGTCGATCTCAAGTCTGAGAGGACTTTTCACCGTATTTTCAATCATTACTGGTGTTGAACAGAGACAAAGTGAGTGCAGCTACAATGCCGCTGAAGCCTGCTAGGCAATGAGTGGCAACAACTCAAGACTTCTTCCCATCCTTTTCTGTACAACCATCCTCCAGGTTATTTGAGTGTTTGGCACTCTGTCCAGCTACTTCATCATTTTAGCAAAGTCAGCTACTTGTCCCTCAGCAAGAGACTAAGGTTTCTATGCATTCATCTCTCTATCCCTTCATGCATCCATCCCTCCATCCCTCCAGAGCCAGAGCACATGTTCCCATGGATTCCTCTCTGTTATACCATGACTGTAGCATCTTCCTGATATACCAGTCTAGTGTCATTGCTAACAAAAGGAAATGCAATTAGTCTGACATGACTTATTTATTACCTACTGTTTGGTACAGTGGTGTATGGACATCTGAAGCCACAGGTTTTATTGCCAAATTTGCCCTGGATATTGTCTTTTAGGAGTTATTGTTTGTCACTATTGATATCCTTCTTGTGGTGTCATATCTATTATTCTCTGTAAAATTTAATTTGGAAGATTAATAGGGTCAGTTTTCTCCCTCTCCTTCCATCTTCAGTTGACAACCCTCTTGATCCTCTTGCTGTCTTGCTTTTTCCAAAATGAATTTATCCTTGGCACAAGAGCTAATTACAGCTCTGAATCTGCCCATTCACATCTATCATATATGTTGTTGAGAGAGTAAGCATATATCTTTTGTTTTTGTATCACCTTGATTACCTTGCCTAAAAGCATGGTTTTAAGCACCCAGTGGTTATTCTTGGTGTGGTATCATGGCATGTTGGAAAGAGTATACTGGACTGAAGAGTTAGAAGTGACCAGGGTTGAAATCCTGCCTCTAACTATTCTTTAAGTGACAATAGATGAACAATTGTCACCCTCTCTGGGCCACATTTTGTGGTTGCTGTTCAGTCTTCTCTGTCAAGTCTGACTCCTCATGACCCATTTGGGGCTTTACTTGGTGAAGATATTGGAGTAGTTTGTGGAAACTGAGGCAAACAGGGTTAAATGACTTGCCTGGAGTCACACAGCTAATAAGTATCTGACACCAAACTTGAACTCACAAAGATGAGTCTTCCTAACTCCAGCATTGGCACACTAGTCACCTAGCTGCCTGTACAAATATCTATTACATACAACTACCTTTTGTAGTTGTATTTAATGCACACAAAAGTTAGATGCTATGCAGAATGCATTTAAAAAAGTGCTCAGTCAAGCATTTATTGATTTATTTGTTTGCTTATCTCCCTAGCTCACTAAGAATGGAAGTACAAGAGTCATTCGTAGGTTGACCCTACTACTATTGATCAGTCCTGGAGCTCTGATCTGCTCTATTTCTGACCTGAGTCAGTTTGGTCCTCTTTGGTCAATCTGGCACTCATTCCTCCCACTCCTAGGGGAATCACCATATTGGTGCTGCACTTAGTGAGGACACCTGATGGGCGTAGCTTTCTGCACCACAGAACTCCAGACCTCAAAAGATCCACCAGCCTCTGCCTCCCTAGGAGCAGAGATTAGATACCCAAGTGAATCAAGCATTTATGAAATGCCTACTGCATACCAAGCGCACTGCTAGATCCTAGGTATACAAATATGAGGGTAAGATTGAAACCATCCCATTTGGCTCTAGTAGTTTGACTAGTAAATAATACTTTTAGGTTGAATCAGACAATCAGAACCGAGTCAATCAAAGTGATTTACCAGCTAATCAGAGTGACGACTTCAGCTTTAAGCACTTCCATCCTTACTCAAAGTCAAAATCAAAACTACCCCTGCCCTCAAGGACCTTATGTTCTAAACTTTATATAGGTACAGACTGAAACAAATGTAGAGATGTACAAAATATCTGTGAAGCCCTTGACTGGAAAGTGGTCTTCTGGGAATTATAGTTTTTCCCAGCTGGAAAAGTGGTTAAAACACAACAGAGCTGGGAAATGAAACCTGGAAGATTGGCTATCACCGCTTCTGCTTTTGTTATCCTCCCTGTACCCCTTTCCCCAGAGTACCAACAATAAAGATGGTATAGAAGACTTCCAGAAGAAATGGTCCAATTTGGGGGCTACACATAGAAAATAAATACAAGATAACTTGGAAGGGTAGAGACTTACTGCCTCAGTGGAAGGAAAGCAACACACATGAAAGGCTTCATACAGAACAGAGATGCTTGGGCTGAACCTTGAAGGAAACCAGGGGTTCCAAGAAAGAAAGCATTCCAGAAACGGGGGACAGCTAGTACAAAGGCATGGAGATAGGAGATGGAGTGAAGGCTCTTAAAATAATCCAGGCAGAAAGTGAGGAGGGTCTGAAATTTGGTTGTGACTATGTGAGTGGTGAGCAGGGAGAAGGGGAATAAGTAAGTTGTTGTAAAGGTAGATATGGCAAGATTTCACAATGATTATTAGATAAATGGAGTATCTGAGTACAAGGAGTTGATAGCATCAAGGTAACAAAACCTGAATGACTGAAAGGATGGTAATGTCACCTCTTTTTATCTCAGTTTCCTCAACTGCAAAATAAAGGGGCTGGGTTAAGTGATCTCTAATGTCCCTACTTGTGGTGTGACATAAATGAAGAGTCCTATCAGCCCTGAGGAAAGAAGGAATAATAAACAGGCAGAAACAAAACAGTCTGTGGGGTTAAGCAGATAGATGAAAGAATTCATTTAGAACATTGACATGACATAGTAGGCTTCTCTGTGGTCTACTAGCCCACAGATAAAACTCTCCTCTTGATCTCTGTGCAGTCTGTCTGCAGTAGAATTAGCAGAGCTAACAGCAAGCAATACTTACAAATACTATAAATAAATGTTTATGAAATACCTACTATGTGTCAGGCAATGTGCTAAGCACTTTTCAAATATCTCATTTGAGATTTTAAAAAAAAAGAAGCTGGAGTTAGGTGCTATTATGACCATTTTTTAGACAAGGAAACTGGGGCAGACAAAGATTAAATTCCTTGACTGGGGTCATACAAGCTAGTAAGTGTGAGGTTGGATTTGAACTCAGGTCTTCTTAAATCCAGGCCCAGTGCTCTATCTACTGTGCCACTTATCTGCTCTGCAGGAACTAAAGGGCAGCTTCTATAGCATGGTTTCTCTCAGGGTAATGCTCGCCCTTTACTTTCCCCAGTGGCTTGCCTGCACTGGATCTGGTGGGGGAATGGTGTATAGTACAATACTTCTAGACAATATTAAGGACTTGGATATATACACACACACACACGCACTATATATATATATATATATATATATATATATATATATATGTATATATGTATATTTGTATATAGATAGATGTATAGATAGGTATAGATAGATCTCTCTATAGATACAGATATATTTATTTGTGTATATATATATATATATTTGCCCATATATAGACAGATACAGATATTTATAGATATAGAGATATAGAGATATCTCTATATAGATATTTATCTATATCTCTATAGATATTTATTTGTATATTTATATTATATATATATTGTATATGTATGCATATATGTGTGTGTGTTCATGCTTTGTTACCAAAGAAGACCATGACATCAGAGAAATAATGACATGACTTGCACTTGACTTTGTTTTTTTTGAGTGAGGGAGGGCTTCTCCTCCAGAGCCATCTGAATCCAGTCACCAGATAGTCATCAGGATGACTGGAGATGACCCAGGATGAGGCAATTGGGATTAAGTGACTTGCCCAAGGTCACCTAGCTAGTGAGTATCAAGTGTCCGAGGTGAGATTTGAACTCAGGTCTTCCTTACTCCTGCACTGGTGCTCTATCCACTGCACCACCTATATAAAAGAGGCTTTTCAGTTTTGTTGTTTGTCATTTCAGACAATTTGTGACCCAATTTAAGATTTTCTTGGCAAAGATACTGAAGTGCTTTGCTATTTCCTTCTCTGAATCATATTTCTAAACAGATGAGGAAACTGAGACAAGCAGGGTTAAGTGACTTGTCCAGAGTCACACAGCTAGCAAGTGTGTGAGGCTCGATTTGAATTTAGGAAAATGTCTTCCTGACTTCAGGTCTAGTTCTCTATATACTGCGCCACCTAGCTGCCCTCAAACTTTTCAAACCAAGCTACAATTTCCCTTTCTAGGGTTATTATACATCGCTCCTCTTCACTCACTCGACAATCCACATACAGCTCCTTTGCCTTTGAATAGGCTGTCTCCCATGCCAGGAGTGCATTGCTTCTCACCATCACCTCTTAGCATCCCTACTTTCCTTCAGAGCCCAGCTCAAAGGACACCGTCTACACAAAGTATTATTTCCACACTTTCCCAAATATGACTTAGTGCCTTCCCTACCTCCAAATGTATTTATTTTGCACATAATCTGAATACACACACACACACACACACACACACACACACACACACTCATTTCCTCAAAGGCAGGGACCGTTTCCCTTTATGTTGGCATTCTCAGGGAGCAACACAGTCCCTAGGACAAAACAGGCACTTAACAAATGCTTATTAATTGTATGACTGATTGGTGGTATCCTGGGGCTAATGAACCTATGTATTCTAGTAGAAAATTCTAAAATTAAACAGATAAATTACAAAATTGAAATTAGGATAGGACCCCGGCAGCTCTCTAGTTCAACTCAAACCCCAAAGAAATTACTACTATAAGATTTGTTATGAAATACTATTAGTTATCTGCAAAATAATTAAAATTTAAGTGCCAAAGAGTATGGAAAAATTGTTGAATTCATTATTTTTGTGGAGTTTTTTGAGATATGGAACATAGCATATTATATTATAATTTCCTTTTTTCATACTATTTTTAGCCTTGGTCAAGCCACCTTTAGTTTTTTTTTTTTAATAAGTCAGTTACCTTTTAATTGCTTCTTTTTACATAAATTAGTGTCTCATAATTATTTATCTGATGACAGTGATCACAGTAATACTGCAATCCTACATGGCCAGGTTGGAAGTTTGCCTGGATTGGAGGACACTTTATGGAGAATACACTAAGCTACCTTGGCTGTTATTGGCTGACCTGTAGTAAGTGATGAAAGACTTGGGTGCTTCAGAATAACAAAACAAACCTCATGAGTCCCCCATTGCTGAAGGGGGTGAAGAGCTAGATTGCTTCATCAGAGAGGACTAGCTATTAAGTCAGTAAGAGTGGCTTACTCGGTGGACCTAAAAGAGAGTAATTCTGTATTTGGTTCTCTCTTTCCATCTTTGGAGCCTGTCAAAACTCTTCCAGCTTCTCCTTTAGGAGGGGTGGGAAAAGGACCATCTGCACCACCTTGAGGATAAGTAATTACCCTAGGGATGATCTGATTGCCTTTGGCTATTATTATACTATCCTTTCGTGTTGGACCTATAAAAGAAAGCAAGGACTCCGCAGTAGGAGAACTAGAGACATCCAGAGAGAATATAGGAACTGTAACAGTTGATGAACCAAGTGGTAGCAGTAATATCCTAACTCCTCTCTTATGCATGTTAGGTTAGATTTTCCTTAATGGTATTGAAACCATCCTGGATTGAGATCTGACTGACTCAGGGGACCAAAGACAGGCTGTTTGTTGGACATCACCTCTTGATTATCTAAGTAAAAAACAGCTGGGCTCAAGGTACTCTCTGATGCTTGACTGGCAAACTATAATGGACAACTAAAGCAAGGTGTCTGAAGCAAGAAGTAGTTCATCAGGTTGTCTTTTTTTTTTTCAGTTCAATCAAGATTTATTAAGTATCTACTACATTCCAAGAACTGTGTTAAGTGCTGAGAATACAAGAAAAAGAGATATTCCCCGATTTTAAGTAACTTACAGCCTAATAAGAAAAGACAACACACTAAAAGGAATCTAAAAAGCTGTAGAGGGGGGAGAAGGAGAATACAAAGGGTATCCAGCAAAAGGCTTGTTGTTTCCTGAAGGTGATGGCAAGCAGAGCAGCTGATGGAGAATGGACTTAACAGGAAGGTTATGAGCCCTCCATAAAGGAAGATTTTGGGAGAACTAATGTATTCTACCCTTCAACTCTTTAATCAGAAGGGAGAAGCAAAAGAAGAAATTTACTGCTTCTGTTCTAGATAATATGGCACTGAGTTAGGACCCAGAGAACTGAAGTCTGAATACTAGTTCTGCCACATCAAACTGTCTTTACTGCATATCCTTGTTGAATATCCTTCTTCCTTGGCTAAGTAAATCTTATTAATTGTTCAATGATTTAACAGTGTTTCATTTCGTTGCATCACTGAATGCATACTATCAGGGGACTGGCCTGAGCCATAACAGAGCTAAAAGTGGGTCTGGGTCCTAGCTAGGACAATGTACATTTTCATAACATTCTCAAGGATATGACAATGGAAGCCCAGGAGAGACAGGGGTGAAGGAATGTTGCCTTTGCCAATGTTCTAAGTCATAGAGCTGGAAAGATGTCAGGGACAGTCAGTGATGTAACTTCTTAACCTCATGAAGACAATGGAGCTGTTCGATTCAGCCTCCTGCAGAGTGGCAGATGGATTTCTGGGACAATACAGAGTTCCTGGACCAGCTTCCTGGAGAAAGGAGGATGAATTTCTGGGACAATAGAGTTCCTGAACCAAATCACAGAAAGGCAAAGGAGGAAACATTCCAGAGATGCCAGTAGGGTCAAATCTGAGCTCCTCTATCCATCCTTCTGGAAGAGAACCCTGAGACCCCAGCTGTTGAGAGGACTGTTGAGAGTTTCTGGAATTCCAGTCTTCTAGAGAAGTGCCCAAAGTGCCTGGTCCCAGAGTTGGAGGAGCAACAACTGAGTCCCTTGAGGAAGACAAAATGTGAACTCTGCCCTATAATACTGGTAGGAGTTTTTCAGATGACACTGGGTTGTTGGAAAGGAGGTTGACTCTTTAGTAACTGAAAAGTTGTTTTTCTTAGTGGGGGAGGAGGTAGGAGAGGAGGCCAAATCCTTAGTGTAGCACTGTACTTGTAGATCTCTGGATAGGTCTCTGGGGTAAAGGCAGGACTTATTAGAAAATCAAGGAGAAGTGAATTGACTATTTATGGGCTACTGTGAGTCCTTTATGTTTCTTTACTTTTTATAAGGTTGTATTAGTGCCTGTTCTAGCTCTGGGCAACTGCTTACTAACCCATCACATAGATGCAAATCATGCTAATATGGAAAGTAGTGAACAAAGGCCCTAAGTGAATGTTAAACAGTTTACTTCATAGTTTAGAGTCTAGAGACTGGCTCCGGAGATCTGAGTTAAATTCAGGCTTTGAAAAAACTTTGGCACCTTTCTTCTTTGTACAAACTCAAGACTGCCTTCATAAGGGGGAGTTTTTTGGAGTCAAAGGTTGTGAGAGACTCTATGGGAATAGACCCACAGTCAACTATGGGTGAGGCAGACACTACCTACTTTCCTTTCTCCTTTCACCTGTTAACCAAGTAATGCATAAAGACCTCAAATTACCTATCTAGGTCTTGGAGTAGGGAACCTGGTGTCTTGAGGCCACATGTGGCCTGCTAGGTACTCAAGTGAGGCCCTGTGACTGAATCCAAACAGACTTAGAGATTTACAGCACATCTCCATCTCTATCCTTTCTGAGGCCTAAATTGGTAGCAATCAATAAATCTAACTTGGATATGCAAGTTTTTTGTGGGGACACTCCTTTTCCTTCCCAGCATGGATAGCTAGGATTTATATAATATTTAAAGGTTTGCAAAGTACTTCAGAAATATCTCATTTGAGCTTCACAACAACCCTGGGAGGGAGGTGCTATTATTATCCCCATTTGACAGGTGAGGAAGCTGAGGCAGACAGAGGTTAAGTGACCTGTCCAGGGTCACAGAGTTAGTAAACATCTGAGGCTGATCGGAACTCCAAGCCTAGTGTTCTATCCACTATGCCACAAGCTTTATCTCAGAATCACTCATTTGACAAACCATTCTGCAACAAACATAGGCATTAAAATGCACAGAAAAACTTCTCATCCATTTTTCTTGATTAACAGTTTTAATTTTAATGAAAACAAATCCTTGGAACCTAGAGTAACTGTACCAACCCAGGACTGAAATAATGTTAAATGCTTGCACAACAGCTAGGCCCTTTTACCCACTGCTGAGTAGACACAGATTTGTTCTTTGATCCCCAGATCAAACTCTGGTGGGGTGGGGGGAGGGAAAGGCCAAAGAGATGTGAATTTTTGAGACCCCTCTCCACCCCAAGATTAAATTTGTTTTATACAGATCCAGAGTTAGGGACCATTTGACCTCAGGTTAGATAAGTATAGTTAGAGTTCAGAGTTCAGAGCAAGGAAAGATTAATGTGGTCTGAAGAAATTAGAGAACATAGGATTTTAACCTCTTCTGATCCAAAATCTCCAGGAATTCTCTGATGCATCTAGGATAAAATGTACTATCATTCACCTGGCATGTAAAGTGCTCCACAATCTGGTTCTTGCTTACCTTTATGCGATCATTCTCTCATATTCATTGTCTGACCTATGTTGAAGTCCCAGATGTTCTCTGAACTTGACACGGGCTGGCTGTCATAGGCCAAAGTCATCATCATAGCTCACCGCCATGCCAGTCCAATTCCTCCTTGCCTCTACCTCTAAAGACTTCTGAAAGCTGCTTCAAGGACTAAGTCAGGAATTGTTGGTGTTTAGTTATTTTTCAATCATTTGACTCTTCATGACCCCATGTGGGGTTTTCTTGGCAAAGATACTGGACTGGTTTGCCATTTCCTTCTCTAGCTCATTTTACAGATGAGGAAACTGAGGCAAATAGGGTGAAGTGACTTGCCCATGGTCACACAGCTAGCAAGTGTCAGAAGCAAGATTTGAACTCAGGTTTTCCTGACTCCAGCCCTGTCACTCCATCCACTGTGCTACCAAGCTTCCAGGTGCCATTTCCTAATCAAATCTTCCCTTGATCCCCTCAATTGTAAGTGTTTTTCTCTGCCTCAAATTACTTCTCATTTATTTTATCTGTTTGCATGGATCTTGTAAGTTCCTGGAGAATCAGGAATATCTTATTTTTATCTTTGATTTCAGGACATTTGATTCTTTCACACACAAAGTCCTTTAATAGATATTAGTTGAATTAAATGGTGCTAGGCCTTTAAGGATAAATAAAAAAAGTGGAATGAGAACAGAGCATACATGTAGAAAAATGAGAACTCATAAAGGAATACAAGAGTCTGAATTGTTGGAGAAAAGCTTGGCTTTTGCATACTGGTAGCATTTAGTGTTTTCAAACAATATTTTTCTCTTTTTCCTTTTAAAAAAATTTCCCACTTAATAATATTTCATTTTTTCTAATTACCTGTAAAAGATAGTTTTCAACATTAATTTTTATAATTTGGGTTCTGAATTTTTCTCTCTCCCCATTCTCCCTTTCTAAGATAGCAAGCAACATGATATAAGTTATGCATGTACAATAATCAATATTTTCAAATTATAAACTAAGGAAAATGTTTATTTGCTTATTAATTTTATTTTGTTGCCAAAACAAAATTGTTATATTTTATTCCTTTTTTGAATCCCCCAACCTATACAATCAGATTTCTTTATAGTAGTGACAATATTTCACATAATAAATCACTCTAAAAGAATCATGGAATAATGATGGATACCCACTTCTGCATATACTGACTTTGTGATTCTGGGCAAATCATTTAACTTTTCAGGGTGCTAGGCAACTATTTAAGGTTATAATTTGCAGAGAAGATATCAACTTACTTTGGCAGAGGAATTTTTCTCATCTGGGAGTTTCTTGTACCAATGCAATGATATTTTCAGTCTCTATCTACTCTAAGGTTTATAAAATGCTTTCCTCACAACTTGTACAAATGTTATTATCCTCATTTTACATATGAGTAAACTAAGACTGAACAGTTAAATGGATTATTGTAATGTTAACAGGATATAAGATCTTCCTTACCCATTATTAGGCCTTACATGGAGCCCATTAAGGGAAACTTACTTAGGGGAAGCTTTCTTTTATGAAGGGTTTCACACCTTTTGCTAATTTCTAATTAGGCACTGAGTCAAGAGGGTTGTGATGCCTTCTGACTCTGAGAAGTGTATATATATTGTGAGGTGAAGTTTTGCTTTGGGAGCTTGCTTGTGAGAAGGACATTGTAATTCCCTGGTTGAAACTCTGAGTGGCTGTATGTTCAGACCCCAATTGCTCAGATGTAAAGGTTGTCTTGATCCAGGGATGTATGTAAGGTGTATTGCAATGTTACTTTAATTCAGGCAGTAGAGTCCTGCTTATGTTTTCTCCATTTGTATTTGCTCTGAAGTTCAGGGTGCTGATTTTCCCCGGAACTAGTGAATATAATTTAAAAAGATTGCTGACCCCTTAAACAGCTGTCTTTCCTGATAAAGCAGATCTAAGAATCTGTGCTCGTAACCATCTTGGGTATGCTAGGGTGCCTGCTATTACAATTATTTAAGATTACAAAGCTATTCTTAGAGCTTCAACCTGAACCCAGGTTTTTTAAATCCAAGAAGAGTTAGCTTTCCATTACTGAAATTGAAAAAAAAGTACCAACCTACCCACTTTACATCTACCAATGTAAAATCTTTAACACACACACACACACACAATTTCTTAGTCATTTTAGATACTACCCTTCCAGATAGCTTTTAAATTTTTGATTATTGTGGCTGGCTATATTTCTTTATATTCCTCCTATGTGTCACCTTAATGGCAAATATACTGATATCATAACATTGACATTTAATAGCAAATGGACCAACAGCTGTAACATTGGTATTGCAACATTATGGCGTTGACATATTTATTTAACCATTCCTCTATTATAGCATATGTAAATTATTTCCAGAATTTTTTACATCACAAGTAAAGGACTTATGATTGATATTGGCAAATACAGATTTTCCAAGCATTTGAGAGTTAGAAGGGTTCCATAAGTCACATAGTCTAACTAGTTCTTGAAGACTTCTCTCTAATATCATATTTAACCAAGGGTCATTCACTCTCAGCTTAAGAATCTCTAGAACTCAACTATTTGCCAAGATAGGATAGCTCGATAATTGTAAGCTGAGTTCCAGACTTGAGACTTTTTGCTCATTGGTGGAAATCAATGCCCCCTAGCCTGTGTGAGGGTAGGCTGAATTGTTGAGAGACTTGAAGAAAGTCAGGAACAAAGATAATCCCTTCTTAACTCAGCCCTTCAATTATTTGAAGATAGTTACCAAGCCTTCCATCCCCACCCCCACAACTTCTCTAGGCTAAACATTTCCAAATCTTTCAATTCCCTTGTCCTTATTGCCTCACTCTAGAGGCTTGTTCAGCGAATTCTATTCCATCAACTTTTATTATGCACCTACTACGTGGGGCATTAGAGACAGAAAGACAAAAAAAAAAGTGGCTTTCAGCAATGAAGAGGCAAACGTGCACTCTAAAACCTTGCTGAGAGATTACAGGAAACTATTTTGATTGGTTTCCAATGACTGGGGTGGCTTCCAAAATGATCAGTGATTGAGAATCAAGGCATACTGACTTGTTGCAAAAGTCAAGGGAGTTATGAAACAGTCACTCATCTTTAAAAGCATTCTCTCCCTTGACCTATGTAGACTAACTCAGGGATGACAAGAAGAAGGAAAATTTCTTTTGACATTTTGTTTCTTTTTCTGAGCACAGGAAGCAGAGTTCTTGAAAAATGAACTTTTCCAGCATTAGGGAATTCAAGGGTAACCTTGAGAGAGTATATCTTCCTGTGGATAGATTTGAGGAGGCCTGGAAGTGGGGAGGAAATTGCTTTAATTTTCACTCTAACTGAAATTCAACATTTTCTTTAATCATTTAAAAAATAGGATTTTTGAGAAGAGATCCATAGGCTTCACCAGACTGACTGAGAAAGGCGTCCATAATGCAGAAAAGGTAAAGAAACATTTTCCTAGATGGAAATTTCTTTAAAAAGATTTTCCTTTTGACAAATCATTTCAGCTCTCTGATGCTTGGATTTTCTCATCTGTAAAATGAGGGGATTGAACCTGAGAAGCTCTAAAGTCTCTTCTAGCCCCAAACCTATGATTCTAAGGAAAAGCTCACCAATGTATTCTCTTTAGTGGAAGAGAGGAACATAGAGAACAGAATATCTGAAACTTGCCTTCCCTGTAAGCTATTGCTAAGAGTTGCTTAGACAATACAGGTGGAAAGAGAAATGTTAACTGTTAAGAAGCCCCAAATCGTCAAATAGCCTAATGCCTTTCAGAACTTTCTGTTTCTGTGTTTTTCCCCCCATGGGCTCTAGTGCATTTTCATTTGTGTGTTAAATAAAAGCCACCCCATACCTAATGTCCATATTGAACACCAATTTACAATTTCAATAGTAACGTAATAGTGTTTCAGTTTGGTAGGTGTTTTAATTTTCATTTATTTGATCATTAGACTGAACAATTTCCCATGAACGTTCATTTTTCTTCATTTGTAAATGTTTATGTTCTTTGAACTTTTCCCAAATTGTAACATGGAGTCATAAATTTTTATTTATATTTGTAAATCTTATAAATCTGAGTCAATTCCTTGTATATTCTGTATGTCAGACTTTCATCAGACCTACTCACCAAAGAAAAGATTTTCTCTACTTGATTACTTTTCCTTTTATTTTGGCTACATTGTTTCTTTTACTACATAGGGTTTCTAAAATTTTTTTATTATAATTTAATCTCTTTTGGACTTCTCCTTCATGCCCCTAGGAACCTCATCATCTCACCATCCTTCAAGATCCAATCAGCACTGCTACTGAACTCTGCTCCTTTCTGATTGATTGGAGGTTGAAGCCATTAACTCTCAAACCTCCATTTATGGAGGCCATGTCTTCAGAAGAGTTGCACTGTTCTAGAATTCATCATGCCCTCTTGCTGGATAGCTTCTTCTTGCCCTCCCCTTCCTTTTCAGCTTCTTTTTCTGTATTGTTTTCCTGCATTGGATTATAAACCCCTTGAAGTCAGAGACTATTTTTGAGTTTAGTACAGTGCTCAGTACAGTGCCTGGTAGTAGGGCCTACATAGTGTGTGTGTTCATCTTTCGTTGCCAAAGAAGACTGTGCCATCAGAGAAATAATGACATGATATGCACTTGACTTGGTTTTGAGTGAGGGAGGGCTATGCAGGTCACCAGCCTTGCTTCTCCTCCAGAGTCATCTGAATCCAGTGACCAGATATTCATCAGGGTGGCTGAAGATGACCCAGGATGAGGCAATTGGGCTTAAGTGACTTGCCCAAGGTCACACAGCTAGTGAGTATCAAGTGTCCAAGGTGAGATTTGAACTCAGGTCCTCCTGACTCCTGCACTGGTGCTCTATCCACTGCACTACCTAGCTGCCCCAAGAGCCTACATAGTAGGCATTTAGTAAATATATATTGACTCACTGAACTAATAACTTTGTGCTCAGCAATTTCTATATTTGTTCAATGAATAATATACATTTATTTGGTGTCTACTGTTGAAACAAATATTCTTCTCCCCTCCACCTCCCCCAGCTTTTGAGTATCTTTTATATTTATCTCACTGATCCAACTGGAACTATAAAAGGTGATGGGTGGATTGTCATTGTTTTTTGCTATAGTACTCTCAAATTTTTCTAAAATTTTATTGTTGAATATCATCGAGTTCATCAAATAGTAACCTTTATAAAAACTAAATACATTTGGCTCTATTTCTGGAACTTTTATTTGGTTCTGCTGATCTATTTTTCAATATTTTTTGGTGAGGACTAAATAATTTTGGTAATTTCAGCTGTCTAGTTAAGTTCTGTAGACTGACAAAGCAAATCCCTTTTTACTACTTTTTTTCAAATGCATTTCATTGTCATTTTATCTAGTCCTAAAAAATAGTCCATTAGTATTTTGACCATAGTATTGCATTAAATCTATAAATTAATTTGGAAAGCCTTGATATCTTTCTTATATTGGTAGAGAAAGAAGGAAGCCAGGAGGAATTATTATCAAGTTATGGGTATGATAAACACAGACTTGTTCAACAAATGCCACTATATGAAGCTATTACATTAGAACTCAGTATGTTAGTTTAAAAGGTTTTCATCTCTCTAATCTTTCCCACCTCTAATGCATCCTTAAGCTGCTAGACTGATCTTCCTTATGCATAGATTCGGTCATAGATCTCATCCTCTGCTGAAAATTTTTGGTGGTTCTATATTGCTTAACAAAGTTTTTATGTCCTTGACCAGGTAATCAAAGCTCTCCATCATCTGGAGTCAATCTTTCTAGTTTTATCTAATATAACCCCCTGCCCTCCCATTCACTTTGTATACAAACTTTTTGTTTGAAATAGTAATAAGTAATTCTTTGAAATAGTAATAAGTGATTCTTTCATTCTTTTGTCTTATCCCTTTCTGAGATATCTTGTCAAATTATCAGTCAGTGTTTCTTAAGATTATGTTGTCTGCAGCACAGATTTCCTCTGTATGTAGAGTTAAGCTTGCTAACTTTGTCTTTGTAAGTGCTGTTTTGACATCCTAATGCAGAACGCTAGGGACTCAGGTATCAAATGGCATGGATCCACTGTTTTTGATGGCAAAAATAGATTGCCATAGAAAAAAATTGACAAATTTATTTTCCATGTATTTGTTGTCCTCCAGTTAATTTCATCTTTGAATGTCCTTGAGATGAATCATTATTTAATAGTGTTATTACCAGCTTTCAGCAAAATTGTTTCTTTCTATCACCTTTTATCATCTTGTAAGGTTATTGCTCATTGTCTTCCATCACTCACCTCCTATGTATCTTACAAATGAGTTGGTATTTTAAACTGGTGTTGACCCTCATGTGATTATCCATCCTGGGCTAGAAGAGTTTTTAGTATCTATCACTATTTCATAATGAAGCCCTTTACATTTTGGGACCTCTCTGCTTATTTAAAAAGTTATCACGAACCCTTTGTTCTGTCCTTTGGAGCAACGTAGAATGTCTAATTTGTCTTCTGCATAATAATCTTTTTTTAAAATTTGAAACTAGCTGTAATGTCCCTTTCCATACCAAGTCATCTTTAGTTCTTTCAGTCTTTCCTTATCTCAATTCCTTTGAAATTCCAAATAAAACCCCATCTTCTACAGAAACCTTTCCTAATTCCTCTCAATTTTAATGCTTTCCTCTTTTAATTATTTCCTACATATCCTGTATATAGCTTGTGTGTACATATTTGTTTGCTTGTCTCTTCTGTTAGATTATACGCTCAAGGTCAGGGATTGTCATTACTCAGTGCCTGGCATGTAGTAGGTGTTTAATACATGGTTATTGACTGACCATTTAGGTCACCTTCCTCTGGAAATGCTCCAGATTTAATGTTTTTATAATGCAGTCCCCAGAAATAAACACAATGCTTGAGAAGTAGTCTGACTAATGCAGAGTATAAATTGTGTTCTGAACATTGAATTTCCATTTATATAACCTAGGCTTGCATTAGCTTTGGGGGCAGACAGGCAACTCTTTTGACTGACAATTACTTGCACATAGCTGGAGAGGTAGGTTTTCCCCACCCTAGGTTAGAAAAATTGATTTTTAAAAATGTTTTATTTATTTCACTAATATTTCCCAATTACATGTAAAAAATTGACTCATTTAAAAAAATTTTGAGTTCCAAATTCTTCCATTCCCTGCCTTACCCACTGAGAAGGTAAGCAACATATTCATTACACACGTTAAGTCATGCAAAACACATTTCCATATTAGCCATGTTGCAAAAGAAAACACACAAACAAGAAAAATATAGAAAATGCATGCTTCAATTGTGCAGTTGATTTTTTAAAATCTAATTGAAAGGTTGAATTTTTGTTCAGTCTACAAATCCTTAGTAAGTTGTTCACTACGTGTAACTCACTGTGCCTGGTACCAGGCAAAGATGAGTGAGATGTGGACACAAAGTACTTGCATTTAGCATGAAGTTGTGGGCAATACCCTTCACTCTGCTTTTCTGAAAGTAATCTCTACAGAGTTGGCAGTAAGCAGTCCTTGTGCCCCACGAGTTTCCTGGCAGGAGTTCTCATATGGAATTATCTGAAAAGAGGTAATTGTTGAAGTAGGTGTGGATAAGATACTGAGAGTAAGGCATGAAGACGCAGTCTTGATGGATGACGCTGTTTGTCCTTCATTCTTGAAGAGGACCATGACATTAAGGAGGTGATGCCATAACATGCAAATGAATTGGATTTAAACGACAGAGCCCTCTGCAAAGTTACCAGCCTCATTTTCTCCTCCAGAGCCATCTGGTTCCAGTGGCAAGATATAGATCAGGACAACTGGAGATGGCCCTGGATGCTGTTGGAGTCATTGGTTTTCTTAAACCACTTCACTTAAAATCCAATTCAGTGATGGATGATTACATTAAGGGTGTAGGAAGAGGAGCCAATAGAGAAGCAGAGAAAGGTAGGTCAAAAAGGTAGAACTAGAGAGGGCAGAGTCACATAAGACAAGGTATAAAACAGCCTTAAAAGTTTCAGAATAGTCAGGCAGAATGAGGAGAAAAGGTCATTGTTTGGCAATTAATTGGTAGTGACCTTTGAAAGGGTAATTTCAATAGGGTGGTAGAAACTGAGTAGATGGGGAGATGTGGAGGCAGGGAAGGTAGAATACTCTTTCCAGAATAATGGCCTTGAGGGGATACTATATGCCTTAGAGTGGATGAAAGCAAAATAGGAGTTAATCATGCTTGCCTTAATGTTAATATTATACTATTGGGGATGATAACAAGGTGTTACACTAAATGTAAAAATTCAGACTATGCCAAGTGATTCCTTTATGAGGTACAAATAAGTACCTGAGTGAATCAGAAGGGAGCAATTATACTGGAGAATTAGGAGCCATACCCCAGGGTGACTCTTAAAAGACATAGTTCAGTTAGTCTGAGGCACTTCAGGCTTCCTGATGGCTGCAGTGGATAGAGTGTTGGGCTTGGAGTCACAAAGATTTGAATATAAATCAGGCCTCTGTACAAACCTTGACTGTCTGCCTCAGTTTTCTCAACTGCAAAATGAGGATAATTACAGTACTTACATTATAGGATTATTGTTGAGGATTAAGTGAGATACTATTTGTAAAGCATTTAGAATGGTGCCTTATACACGCTTAATAATTATTTGTTCCCTTCCCTTTTTCCTTCTTGATAGCAAGACTGCTTGGGAAGGCATAAGGAGTATCAGTACAGAAGCCATGCTAATGATATATAAAGATCACATATAGCTAATGATACTAACTCAACCAACCCAGGGTTGACTGAGTGTTCATGCCTTTTACTACTAAGAAACCTCACTGGAAGGGCAGGTTCACTCTTATGTTATAAAATTTCCTCTGAGCCCTTGTAGCACACAGGCCACCTTCCATTTCTCCAGTGAACCCCTGAACCATTCAGGGCAATCCAAATGGATGCCTTCATATACCCTCTCTCTCTAGGACCAGCAGGTTAACTTAATCATAACTCTATCCTTCCCAAAGACTGAACTCTAAGGTGGTAATCCTTTATCTCCTTTTCCTCTTGGGCTCAAAACCTTTCCCCAGAAAAGTCTGTTTATCTTTCTATATTTTAAATACTAAAAGAGGAGAGGAAAAGAGATCTAACATTGAGATGGGTGCTATCTCTTCTGGCTGGTAGCACCTAGTCATAAATACTAGGGAGTTACAGATCCTTACATCCTTTCCCAGAACAGACTGGGAAACCCATCTGCACAAGGCCAATAGGAGGAATAAAGGAAGTAAATAGGAGTGGTTGAACAATCTTGACTCAACACTGCTATAACTCTCTATGCTTTCTTTTTCTTCCTAGTTTTGAATACATCTTAGTTTTAAAGTAGGTTTTTCTTCAGTATATATTTTTATAAACTTCAGCTCATTTGAGGCTTTTAGCCTTCCAGACTCTCATCATAAGCAGTTGCTGTTCTTTAGTAATTTTCTTTTCTTATTTATGTGTCCCTATCTTTCTAGTTAATTTTCTGAGAAAGCAAAAGTGACAGGATCCCCTGAGGAAACAAGGACAGGATTAATTTCCACAACTTCAACACAGTGAAAATTGCCCATCTTTTGGCATACTTTTTCTTGGAACTCAGAAGGAGGGAGCTCCTGGGCCAAATAAAGACTTCTATGAAACTGTTTGTCCTCCTTCTCAAAGAGGACCATGACATCAGAGAAATGATGACATGATGTGCACTTGACTTTGTTTTAAGTGAGAGAGGGCTTGCAAGGTCACCAGCCTCACTTTCTCCTTCTGAGCCATCTGGATCCAATGACCAGATCTTCATCAGGATGACTGGAGACAGCCCAGAATGCAAAGGGGGACCTTGGCCTTTTAGGCTAAGGCCTTTTCAGGTACTCACTTAGAGTGAGGTGATGCTCATTCAGTTGAATAGACCTGTATCTGAAACTACTTTCTTGCATTACACATAGAATCCTTGTCTTTTAGTTCAAAGGCAACTTGTATAACAACTCCACGTTCAGTTTAACTTTTACCACAGTGGAAGATTTGAAGAAAGGTCTTCCTTGGTTCCAAGGCCAGCTCTCTAAACATTAATTATTGTTTGTCCTTTGTTCTCAAAGAGGACCATAGTATCTAGAAGGTGATGCCATGACTTGTAAGTGAACTGGATTTAAATGAGGGAGGGCTGTGCAAAGTCACCAGTCTCACTTTCTCCTCAGGATCCATCTAGAACCAGTGGCAAGATATAATTCAGGATGACTGGCGATGGCCCCAGATGCAGTGGGAAACCTTGGCCTTTTTAAGCTAAGATCTTTAACAGGTCTCAGTTTGACTGAGGAAATGCCCATCCAGTGAATAAGGCTAGGTAAGAAATGAGACAAAATATGGCCTCTTTTGCCTAATTAAAAAAAAAAATCAATCCAGGAAGGGAAGACCCTTAGGGTTTTTTACCAAAACAGTAACAAATTCTATTTACATTTACTCTGAACCAATCAGGGCTCAAATAATGACCATTAAGCAGGGCTTGGGTTAAGACCTACTGTCAGCCAACCAATGAGAACCAGAGTGAATTGGGTTTAAGGTATAGTCCTTAAGAAAGAAATCTAGCACCTAAATCCCAAGATATCTTCACAGGTTTCAAGGATCAAACTTTATATTCCTTTGTGCAGAATACCCAGAAGTGAGGGTATAATACCCAAAGTGGACAGCGGGAAAGGGAAGAAGGGAAAAGAAGGGGGGAAGAGAAGAAGAAAGGAGAGGGTATGAGCTGTTTTGCTCAACTGGAACTAATCAGTTTAGTTTAGTGGGCAGCATGTACTATTTACAGTTTTGTCCTTCATTAGGAAGAAGATCATAGCATCAGGAAGGTGATGCTGTGACTTGGAAGTGAAGAAGTGAGGAAGTGACTTGGATTTAAGTGAGGGAGGGCTGTTCAAAGTCACATAGAATTCTTGTCTTTTAATTCAAAGGCAATTTATATAACAGCTCCATATTCAGTTTAACTATTACAATGGTGGGAAATTTGAACTCAGGTCTTCCTGGGTCCAAGGCCAGCTTTCTAATATACTAATATCGCAAAACTGAATTACATCTTTGTAAGAAAAAATAAATCCAAGAGTTTGGAAACATCCCACTAGACCTCACTTGCTTTGTAAGGTAATAAAATAATGATAATAATACTAATCATGATATCTAACATTTATATACAGCTTACTATTTGCCAGATCCTTTGATAAGTACTTTACAAGTGGGGCTCAAATGGAGAATGCATTTTGCTGCCTCCAACAATCTTCTTATTTATCTATGCTAGCCAGACCCTAGTGTCTTTTTTGCACTGCTTTCATCACCCTGTTTGATGACCACCGGTCAGGAATTCTGGAATAAGGAATTGGCTGAATAAGATAGCTACTTGTATCTTTTTTAAATGAAATTCTGTGATTCCATTAGAAGTTATAAAATTTGCACAGTCACCTAGCCATGACATGGCACTAAAACATGCATATATATCTCTGTTCCAGACATGGGATAGATACTATGTAGCTAAGGCAAGTTTGCAACGATTTTCCTCTCAACATGCAAAAACAATGTATTTCTAGTCCCAGAGGTTCAGATTTAAATTCTCAGGGACAGGATGAAATGGTATTCAATTTAAAGGTTTTCCCTGAGAAAATATTTTTTGGCAGAAGCCCAGTTCTAAGTATTCTCTTGCAGTATTCAGGGGATGGAAAAAGCAAGAGTCTGTGATTTTTAGGCAAACTTGCAGGCTGTTCACTCGGTGGAACAACGTTTACCACCTTCAGAGAGTACCTGGGTGAGAGGGGATGGTATGACCTTAGGTTCAAGGCTCCTCTACTCCTAGAAATTCTTCACTCATAAAGTCCCACCCTGGACACCTGCTCCTGGAGGAATAAATGACCAAAAACCGGTTTTTGCAATTTTCTCTGAATTATAACCACAATGAAATCAAAGCCTTTAAAAGATTCTCAAAATCAGATTCGTTTCATTCGCTAGCCTTTCAAAAATAAATAAGGCTGGGTATCTCAGACCCAGAGGTATTTCAAAAATGTGGATGGGGGGGTGGTTGGCAAAGGAAATTTGTGGGTTCCCTACAGTAGGTTGGGGGCCTGGCAGCCTTGACCTTAGAAAAGCTCTGGACCATTCCAGCCGTCCAGAAACTCATCAGCCCTCCTTTTCTAATTCTTCCTTCTCCCTACTCTTTTCCTCTTCCTCCTTCTTTGGTAAAAGGCCCCGGCTGGGGAAGTAACGTTTCTGGCATTAAAAAGACAGAAAAAAGCTAAGGTCATCACTTAAGGGAAGGAGACAGTGTCCGGGCTGCGGCAGACAAAGAGACCCGGGGTTGCTGGGCGGACCCTCGCCGGCCTCCCCTCCAGGGGGCCGCCCGAGCCCGCCCGGGAGGCGGCGGTCAAGGTGCTCCCCGAAGGCGCAGCCCAGGGTCGGGCGCCGGAGTCCGCGCACGCCCCCCCCACGCCCCGAGCCCAGCCAGCCCCCTCCCCGGGGGTGCGCGCGCCCGGCGTCCGCGCGCCCCCTCCCCCGCCGCCGCACCTTACGTGGACCCTTCCCGCTCAGGTGAGTCCTTCCCACGCCTCCCATTGGCCCAGGCGCCGCCGGCTCGGGAAGGCCAACGCCGACGGGTCTAGTTCAGGGTCTAGGGTGGGCGCGTCACTTCCGGTAGCGCGGAGCTTGTAAAACACCCAGGAGAGAAGATGGCGGCTGCAGCGGCGGCTTCGGCGGCTCAGCAGCTCTCGGATGAGGAGCTTTTCTCTCAGCTGCGCCGCTACGGCCTGTCTCCCGGCCCGGTGACGGAGAGCACCCGGCCCGTCTACCTGAAGAAGCTGAAGAAGCTCCGCGAGGAGGAGCAGCAGCAGCCGCCGGCGCCGCCGCAGGAGCAGCAGCAGCCGCCGCCGCACCGGACCGGGGCCCGCAGCGCCAAGACGCGGAACAGCAACAACAATAACACGGCGGCCGCGGGGGCCGCCGGCGGCGCGGGGGCCAGGCCGCTGCCGGGCGACCTCTCGTACCTGCGGACCTCGGCGGCGCTCGGGCGCGGCGCGGCCTCGGCCCCCGATAACCCGCCCGGAGCCGCGGCCGCCCCCGCCCCCGCCCTGGCCGGCGCCGGCGGCGGCAGCAAGGTGCTGCTGGGCTTCAGCTCGGACGAGTCGGACGCCGAGGCCAGCCCCCGGGACCAGGCCAGCGGCGGCAGGAAGGAGCGGGCGGCCCCGCAGCCCCGCGGCGGGCTCAAGCCCGCGCCCCTGGCCGACGGCGAGGCGGGCCCCGGCCAGCCCGCCGAGAGGAGGAAGCCGCACGCGTGGTGGGGGGCCCGCAGAGCCGCGGCCGGCCCGGACCCCCTGGGGCCGCCGGGGAGAGAGGGCGCGCCGGAGGACGCGGAGGAGGGAGCGGACGGCGGCGGCGAGAGGGAGCCGGAGGGCGAGGAGCTGCGCTGGAGCAGCCGGCCCGTGAACGGCAGCCGGCTCCTCCCCTTCAGCTGCCGGGAGAACTACTCGGACTCGGAGGAGGAGGAGGAGCAGGACAACGTGGCCGTCGCCCGGCCGCTCTTCAGGGACGACTCGCTGCTCCGGCCCCGGCCCAGGCGCGGCCACGGCAAGCCCCCCCGCGGGCCCTCGAGGGGAGGCTTCGCACCCCGCGGCGGCCGGCGGCGGCTGCCCGGGAAATGACAGGGGCGCCGGCGGCCTAGACCGGAGGCGAGGTCCGGAGGAGGGAGGGGGCGGCGACCCGCTGGACTGCAGCCCCATTCCCAGATACCGCCTGAACTCCAAGAAACAGCCCCCACTCCTGCCCTCGACCCTCCCCGACGGGGATCTGACCCTGGATCGCAAAAGCAACAACCACATCGGTCGGGGGGGTTTCCACTTGGACCCCTCCAGGGTCTACGCCAACAGCCTCCCGCACAGCCCTCTGATGGGCTCAGCCTCCTCCCCCTCACTCAGGATCAATCACTCCAACCACACGGGCTCCAATCATACCTACCTGAAAAACACCTACAACAAGCATAAGCTTTCAGAACCGGAGGAGGAACTTCTCCAGCAATTTAAACGGGAGGAGGTGTCCACCACGGGTGGCTTCAGTGCCCACTATTTATCCATGTTTCTCTTGACTGCTGCCTGCTTGTTTTTCCTGATACTTGGACTCACCTACCTCGGCATGAGAGGTACAGGAGTGTCTGAGGACGGGGCACTCAACAGTAAGTATTGGTCAGTGAGTAAGACCTCCCTGTCCCCTGCCCCAGTAACCCCGTTTATAGTGGGGGCATCTTGGGATAATGGAAAGAGTTATTGGCCTTGGAGTCACCTGGGTGACAACTTCTCAGAGCTATGTACATGTGGGAGGAAGGGGCTGATCTGCCTTGGTTGACAGAATTTCTTCACCAGGAGTTACGCACAACAGCGCCCTAATTCCTAAACATGCTGCAATTGTCATTTTACTTTAGGTGACCCTTTTGGATCAGAAACAAGGTTCGATGTTGTGAACATCAAGTTTATCAAACGTTATATTTATCTTACAGCCTGTCATCGGAATGTATTACCTGTTTGGGTTCGAAAATTCTTTATCTACAGATTATGCAGGAAGTCCAGAACACCTCAGAAAAAGAGCAGAGTCACCTACATGATATAAGTAGTATATTCAGTGGTATAATGGAAAGAACAGTGGATTTGCAGTAAAAAAATAAAAGTCTGAGTTTAAATTTGGGTTATGCTTTTTGCTTCCGGTGTGAGTGCTCGTGGGTGAGTCAGGTAACCTCTCTGACCCTCCGTTTTCTTGTCTCTGAGATGAGGGGTTGGACTATGACTTTTAAGGACCTTTCCAACTCTAAATCTGCTTTCTGTCTTGAACTTTAATAAACCTGCTTTTTGGTAGATGGAATTTTAAAAATAATTGGCTAGCGTGTCTTACCTTGTGGAGCATCTTACTCATCCCAAAAACTTCCTCTCAGATTGAGACATTAGTGCTCTTTTAAATGTATTAAACATGAATTTTTATAGTAATCACTAATATGAAAAAATAATACTTTAATGGAGAATAGAAACAGCACACCCACCTATGTGAATTTCTGGAGTTAAGAATGCATCCCTTCCTCACCTGGGATGAGTGCTGTTGATAAATACAGTTACAGTCATTTGCTTTTTTATAATGAGATTTTTGGCTCTTACACTAAGCAGTTACTGTAGTATGATTTATGCTCATTCTAAGTAGCTCTGAGAGCATAATTTCTGGCTCTTTAGCAGGGTGATTATTGAGGCTTTTTTGGAGATGTGGTGAATCATTCCCTCTGTACATTGCCCAGAAAAATTACTAGCAAATCTTATATTGGGTTATAGGATCATAAATTTAGAGCTGGAAGGGACCTTGTTATTAGTCTACTCCCTCATTTTACAAATTAAGAACTAAGGAAGGCCCAGAAAGGTTCAGGGTTACACAGGCTCTGATTTCCAATCCAGAACTCTTTTTGCATGCCCTGAAAGATGAGTGTCAAAGTAGTGCTTGACTTAGAAACATTTAAATGTTGTTCCCCAGACTGTCAACAGTAATTGACTTCTGCTGTGGTATTTTGGAATTCAATTCAATGATTGTAAACATTGTTTCATACTCTGTGCAAAAAATGGTACCCAGGCACTAGAAAATGTAAAGTTAAAAAGTAACCCCAGGCCTCATATTCTACTAGGTTGATAAAACATGTACATAGAAAAGTAAATATAAGATAATTTGAAAGGGAGAGAAAGCATGGTGATCAGGAAAAAGTCTGGTGTAGGAGGGGGCACTTGAAGTGAGCTTTGAAGGAATCTGAGGTAGAGGTGAGAGATTCCAAGCTAGGTAAAGAAGGTATGGAGATGAAATACTTGATTTGGGGGATAGTTGGCCAATTTGCCTGGGGTGCTTAAATGGTGCTTAATATGAAATGTCTGGAAGTGTTGATGGGAGCAAATTCTGAAGGGACCAAGTGTGACTTGGAGAATTTTTTTATTTTGTCTTAGAGGCAAGAGGGAGAATGGATTGAATTTTTGAGCGCAGGAATTACTTGACAAACCTGTGTTTTAGGAATTTTAGTTTGGCATTTGTTTTGCAAATAGATAAGAAAGGTAATGACTGGAAGCTAGAAGACCAAGACCATTTAGGCTCTTGCTGTAGTCGAGGCAAAAGATGAGGAACTGAACGAGGATGCTGATTACATGAGTGAAGAGGAGACTGATACAAGAGATATTGAGGTGTAGGCAAAAAGACTTAGCAGTTGTTTTGATTATAGTGGGGAGAGAATAAGAAGAGATATCAAAGTTGTAAGCCTGGGAGACTTAGGATTTTGTTACACTGGAAGAAATAGGGAAAGTAGTATAGAGTAAGTAGAGTAAATATATTTAGGGAAAAGATAACGAATTTCGTTTTGGACATGCTAAGTTTTAAATGACTATGGATTCACATTGGTGGAACTAGCTGGCAGGCTTATGTTGATATAGAAGAGAAATTGGGGCTAGAGAAGACTCACAGTTCTTCTAAGATTTCTATAATAGCAATAACTGGCACCTACATAATGCTTCAAAGTTTGCAAAGTGCTTTACAAATATTATCTCATTTGATCCTAAA